>NW_020769361.1:5919686-5940219 GCF_900518735.1 Pseudonaja textilis
ATATATATATATATATATATGTTTGTGACATTTGATAAGGGAACCCATTGTAAATGCCAGGTTTCTGGCAAAAATGTCATAAATCATGGTCACATGACCACAAGGGGCTGCAAATGGCCATACATACAAACTTTGTCAAGTGCCCAAAATGCAGTCATGTGACTGTGGAGGGGTGGGCGACATTAGAACTTCAAAACTGGATCATAGCTCACTTTTTGGAGGTCCATCCCCTGAGGCCAGGGGTTCTGTCCATTCAGACCTGGCTTCTGAGATTAGAACAAGGCTGGCTTTACCAACCCCAAATATTCACAAACGTTACCAGAGGCAGGTTCTGATGCAGTAATCCCTATTTCATGCTGTTCGTGGAGAGACTTTTGAAACCTTGATGAATACAATACATTGCATCAATAAAGGACATTCCACTTCAGGAGACATTTAACAGTCAATATTGGAGTGGAACTGGAGTGAACCAAGGTGGTATTGAGCAGATACTGAAGAGTTCTGGAGAACTGGTAGTGGAAATTTTGAGTAGTTCGGAGAACCAGCAAACTCCACCTCTGACTCCACCTCTGATTTTACAGTATCCTTCCCCTGCCACACCCACCAAGCCACGCCCACAGAACTGGTAGTAATTTGAATTTGAATCCCACCACTGGACCAAACAGATATAATACCTGCAGGATTAAGATCTGTTTCACTTAGTGTCTCACTTTTTCCAAACTTGTAATCTATTTCAGCACCTGTATGCATTGTTGTTGTTGCTATCAGCAAATGCCAACATTTTAACCCTTTACCATGATAGTTGAATGGTTGGTGAGTATTGTAATTCTATAACATTGTTTCCTTCTGCCTAATTTATGTGTTTGGATACATTTTTAAAAATGTGCTGATGGATACATTTTTAAAAATGTGCCACAAAATCTAGAGAGTGAGTAAGATCGCAAGGCTTTATTCTGGTACACACACACACACACACACACACACACACACACACACACACACACAATTGTATGTATGTATGTATGTATGTATAATTCTCAGAGGTTGCCTGGATGAGTCTCTGTAGTTGTCTTGGAAAGCTTCTCAGAAGTACTTTGCCATTGCCTCCTTCCTAAGGGCTGAGAGAATGTGACTGGCCCAAGATCACCCAGCTGCATTATGCCTAAGGCAGGACTGGAATTCATATTTCCCATTTTCTAGCCTGATGCCTTAACTATTGAACCAAACTGTCTCTCATGTATAGATTAGGTGGATTCATATTAAAATAGCAATAGCACTTAGACAGCCCTCTCTAAGCGGTTTACAGAATCAGCATATTGTCCCCAACAATTTGGGTCATCATTTTACCCACCTCGGAAGGATGGAAGGCTGAGTCAACTTTGAAAAGGTGAGCTAAACAAATTTCTTCTAAACTTCTAGCAGTAATTTTCCATCATGAAGGGGCAAGTAGGTGCCAGCCTGATTTCTCCTGAAATAAGTACCTCATCCTGAAATTTTGCACCTGAAAGTTTAGTTGGGAGAAACACATGATTGATATGCAATTTTAAATAGTCTTTCTTCAATATGGTGTGATCCCACAAACAATACTTGCAAGTAATACTTAATTTATATATCATCTTTTTAACCTGATTAAAAAAAAACACCTTGTACTACTAGAAGAGCCTTAGAAGGGTTGGAAGATATCAGTGGTTAATAAAATAAAAATTCAAATAATTTAAATAAATAAAAATTGACCAATTCACTACATCCTGCCTATCCAAACTCTCCATGGAAAGGAGATTCTGATTTGTTTTTGCTTTTTATTTCCTGGACATTCTGATGCTAAGCTGTTCTCTGAAATTAGGAGAAATCTTAATTATGTAACCATAAGCTTTTGACTCCCCCACTCTCTGTTTAGAAAGATTCCTTGGAAGCACTGCGATTTCAGGCTAGAAGGCTGCCGTGTCTCTTGGTCCATCTGTTATCACAAGTATTTCACAGCCAACTTAAGTACTAGCAAATTATTTATTGGCTCTAGAAGACTGCATTGATTGTTAAGCATATCTCAACAGCTTCTTGGAAAGTTGTTTAGATCCAAGTCACTGGCTTCTTGGAAAGCTGAAGACAATAGCTACTACAATGGAGATTGGATTGACCTCTGACAGGGAGAGCCAATTACAATCAACTTCTAAAGAGACTTACCATTCTACAAATGCAACTGTACTACCAAGTTTAGTGCATTGTGGGAATACCGAAGAACTGCTCCATCAGATGACATCACAGGAAGGTCCTCCCAAAACATCTCAATGCTGGAAAAATGCTGGGAATGGGTCATCCCTTGTGGTCAATCAAGCATTGCAATCAATGAGCAGCCAGTCATGTCCAGATGCCACAAACTGTGAAAAGCTGCAATCTAATGAAACAGATAGTCCTTTGAAGAGCTCAGAGCTAGCAACTTCATCTGAAGAGGTTGTGGCGGGTGCGGATACTGTTCCTGAGGTTGTGCCACCCTTGTTCTTTCCACTGAAACACACATGGATGCTTCAACTCCACTTAGAGGATGACATTGAAGACTACCTGGAGGGATTTGAGTCCGTGGCCTACACCAACCGCTGGCCCAAGGCAGAGTGGGTTGCTAAACTGAAGCCATATCTGAGCCGCAAAGCTCTTCTAGCCTGCAACATCTTGGAACGTAGTCTTGCTAATGACTATGATGTGGTCAAAGAGCGCATCCTGCACCAATATGGTATCACAAGTGAAATGCAACGCCAGTGCTTCAGGCAGTTCCGATACCAGGAAGCCAAAGGCCCCCAAGAAACCTGCCAAATTCTCCAGACTCTTGGACAGCGCTGGTTGAAGCCGGAAAGGCACACCAAAAAGCAGATTTTGGAGTTACTAATACTGGAGCAGTTTCTCACCATCCTGCCCCCAGAAATACAAGACTGGGTTCGAGGATGCTGTCCCAAGACTTGCGCTCAGGCTGTGGATCTTGTTGAAAGTTTCCAGCTGGGAAATGAGGTGAGAGGGATGTAAGTGGTGGAAAAACAATTTGATGTAGGAAGCTGCTGAGTTTAGTTGTACAGGTGGTCGTCCTTGAGTTACAATCACAACTGAGCCTGGGAATTGCGGTCTTAAGTTGTGATGGGGCATGACCAAATTTGAATTTATGACCTTTTACATGGAGGTTCTTAAACGAACCTGTTGGTCACTATAGGTAAATCTAAAATGCTGGTTTAAAAAAAACCTGTTGTAAATCTTGGTGATGAGTGCTGCCAATAAATGTAAAAATGTCTTAGTTGCCAAGAGCCCAAAATGCAGTCATGTGACTGGGGGGAGACACTAACATATTGAAACCAGTTTGTAAATAGCTTTTTTTGGGGGAGGGGGCATCCATCATAATTTCAAATGATTGCTAAACAACTGATTATAGGTTGAGGACTACCTGTATCAATATGCTAAATACCTGAATGAATGGATGCAAAGCTAGGTTGGAAAATGTAAGATTATCTAGCTGTTAGAACTCTCTTAATTTCCCTCACCCCACATTAGTTGACTCTCTACAATATAGTGGCAAGGGTGCTTTGGTCATTTGCAGGCATACCCTATCTGGGCTGTAAAAAAATCCAGACACCATTAGATGCCAGCAGTGAGGTCCGCAAAAGCCTTTTTTGCCATCTAGTAGTTGCCTAGATTTGGCAGCCTGGATATGGTAAATCTCACTGATGTCAGGTTTCCCTCATTCATCTGGTTCACTACACAGGTGAGGGGAATGAAGATCAGGTTGAGGCAACTGTTGCAGCTTTGCAAACAGAAATAGAAACTATATGATGGTTTTGAGCCATTGATGATAGGCACTTTATTCTTGTCATTATTCTAACTTAAACCTGCATTTGTGCCTTTTCCACATATAAAAAATGTGTAGCTTCTCTTTCTGTTTGCAAAGTCACAACAGTCACCTCAATTTGATGGTGCAGGCAATGTTAAGATTCTTGCCTCTAAGACCTCTAAATTGGCTCATCATACATAACCTGTGGTTATTGCTTGAAGAAAACTCACAACATGTATTATAGCTTTTAATAAAACTGTGTAATAGTTTTGGCACCAGATTAGGAATCAATATGTCTGTCTATGGTCATTATATAGTATAATGCATGCAGGAAATAAGTGTATTTGTTTATTTTATTTATATATCATATTTATAAATCACCCATGATCTCCTTCATAGAGCGCTCCTGAGTGGTAAAATTGTTTCTTCTACATTCCTTGTAACATTTTGAAATGGGTGAGGTGGCTATGGGAGCTGTAAGTACTTGTCAGACCTAAGATGAAATCCAATTGAATTCAGTTCTTTAGTTAGTTTGATATAAAGTTTGATATTAGTTTGATATAAAGAATATTATTTTACCTAATAAACAGATATTGATACTGTTATACCTGACAGACAGAATCTTGCCAGGCTAAAGCTATAACCTTCTAGTTATAGACAGTACAGACAGACAGTATGATTGTTTCTTTTTTCATTGTTTATTCTATTATTCTATTACTTTACTACAGTTATGCTACACTTCTTTTCTTTCTCTGTTTTTATTGTTGTAAGCTGCCTAGAGTAGCCCCATGGCAAAATAAGCAGCAAATAAATGTAACAAAATAAATAAGTAAATAAAACCTGGGAGATTCTAGAGATTTGTGGACTTCCCAGCATGGCAAATTCTAGGAGCTGAGATCCACTAGGTCTTAAAGTTGCCAAGGTATGTCACCCCTCTTCTAAGGTATAATTATCCTGATCCTTTTCCCATTCTCATCCAGTTCAGCATTTTCTTATCTCGGCCCCCCACTGGAATGATCTGCCTTCTTCCTGGGAAACCGCATTGCCACTGCTGACATTTCCCACCCAACTTCTTCAGTTGCATATTCCATCACCCTACTGGAATCAGAGTCAAAGTAAAATAGAGAGATCATTTGAATTCCATAGTGTTGGAAGAAATTTAATTCAGAAATTTAATTTATTCCTGCGCTGCCTCTATCCTTCCTTTTAATCATTAACACAATCCGCAAGTAACTGAAACTAGAAAATTATATGGCAAACAAAGTCAATACAAAATTGCAAATATCACTAAGCCACTTCCTCCATTGATAATCACAGTAATGACCAGGCTAAACTGATTAACCTACATAAATAAATAATAGCAGACAGGGAAAGTCCTTTCACCATACAGTTTCCCTGGGTATACAGAGCTGGTGCCCAAAGTCAGCACATAAACACATATCAAAGAAAAGATCTGTAAATAAAAGTCAAATAAAACATTTCACTTCCAGAGCTACATGTCCACCAAATTAAACATTACAAAGAGCACATTCACACACATCTCACAAAGGACTGGCTTTCCTATAAACATTATCAGCCTCTGTACCCTAAGTGATAGTCTACCTTTGAGTGCCATCTGTTATGCTCTCAAATAGCAATAGCACTTAGACTTATATACTACTTCACATTGCTTTACAGCCCACTCTAACTGGTTTACAGAGTCAGCATGTTGCCCTCAACAATCTGGGTCCCCATTTCACCAACCTCGGAAGGATGACTCAATCTTGAGCCAGTAACAATCGAACTGCTGAACTGCAGGCAGACTGCAGTCAGCAGAAGTATCTGCAGTACTTCATTCTAATCACTGCACCACCATGGCTCAATAAAGGAATAAATATCCCTCAATAAAAGAATAAAATTACATCTTTTCCAAACAGCATGTCCAGCATCATTCTTGCAAATCCCAGCTTTTAATGGAAGCTCTCTTCCTTCTAACAATATTTATGCTGAGAGAACTGACTGAAGGGATTTAAATGTTCATGAAAGATTTCCAATTGGTGTATTTGAGGATTAATCTGTTTGGAGTTCCATTTTTTTCCTCATCTTATTTTTGAACGTGTCTCTTTCATCCCATTTCTCTACCACCTCCAAAGCCACCAGTGCCATTCAAAGACATTGATGTGAAGTTCTCCAATGAAGAGTGGGCTTTGCTAACTGAGGAGCAACGAGCCCTGTATGATGATGTTACGCTGGAGAACTTTCAGAATGTGTCCACTCTGGGTGAGGATTGGCCAGTTTTCTTCAGCCCTCCTTGTTTCCCTGGCAAATCAGGAACAATGCTTTTCTAGTTTCATGCTGAATCTAGCTTCTGATCAAGGGCCCAAATGACTGGAGGGGGGACTTATGGTCCACAACATTTGGAGGACATGTTCTTTGGATCATTAGGTTAGCAGGACCCTGGAGGTCTTAGGGAAATAATGGTTGCCTCCTCTCTAGCATAGTATTATTATCTGAACCTTCTAATATTCTGTAAAGGTATTTATTTATTTGGTTCAGACACCGCCTTTCATTCAGGAGTTTAAGGTGGTATATACACTACTCAAAAAATAAAAGGAACACAAAAATAAGACATCCTAGATCTGAATGAATGAAATATTTTTATTAAATACTTTGTTCATTACATAGTTGTCTATGCTTTCCACCTGTTGTCTATTCCATTTGCACAACAGCATGTGAAATTGATTGTCAATCAGTGTTGCTATCTAAGTGGACAGTTTGATTTCACAGAAGTGTGATATACTTGGAGTCACGTTGTGTTGTTTGAGTGTTCCCTTTATTTTTTTGAGCAGTGTATGTAGCCCTCAGTTTATGAACTCAGTTGAGACCCAATTTTACAACTTTTTTTGCCGCAGTTGGTAAGCAAATCATTGCAGTTAAATTAATTATATCATTAAGTGAACCTGGCTTCTCTCATTGACTTTGCTTGTTGGAAGTGGCTGGGAAGGTTGCAAACTGTCAGGTTCATGTGATCCCAGGATTCTGCAACCATCGTTAAATACATGCCAAGCACCCAAATTTTGATCATGTGACCTTGGGGATGCTGCAACAATCATAATTACGAGGACTGGTTATGGTTTACTTTTTTCAGTACTATTTTAATTTCACTAAATGAATCATTGTAATTTGAGAATTACCTAAACATAGCAAGCCCTCCCTCCTATTTGTCCCCATAGCAACCCTGGAAGTTAGATTGGCCTAAGAGAGAGTTACTGACCCAAAATCATTAAGTGAACTTCCGGGGTTGAATCTGGGCTTGAATTGTGTCTGCCTGCCCCTATTCCACCACCTCTGCTGCTGTGCTAACTGGCCCTATACAGGGCTGTACAGGTTAATCAGGGACATTCAAGGGAAAGAGAATAGGACTGAAATTGGTAGATCCTTATTTATCTCTTGTTCTGGTTTTGATCTAGATCAACTCTCCCTTCTTCTGCCTGTTCTTAATGTTTAAACCAATGTGGTGCCTCTTTGTGTTTGACCTGACTTTCAGAATTTTTCACTGAGAAATTGGGAAGCCATAAATCTTTAGTTATGCTCTGCTTCTTTCTCTTGGGCAGGAATTCCTCTGGAGAAACCTGAGATAATCGCCCGGATACAGCAAGGGGGAGAACTGTATTTTCAGAATAATACTATCAATTTTCCAAATGTTCAATTCATAGGTAAGGAAGAAGACTGAACGGGGAGTTTTGTGATGATCCACCTAACCTGTTGCCTAGTTCTTTATAGCCTAGTTTTTATAATACACACATACACTTACATATAGACAGCCATACTAAATAAGTCCTGTTTGTTCTGCTATTAGCAGCAGGAATTACGATTTAAATTACTTGTGGGGGAGGAATATGTGTGTGCAAATTCTCCAGGGATGTCTGTAGGAGAGGGTCAAAGATTATAAGATGGCGGTCACAACACTCTGATTAAAACTTCATCCTTTTGAACCTGTTTCACATAACATGTAAAAGGGATGAGACTTCAATAGTACAATAAAGAGTGCCATTGAGTGATTTTGACCCACTGTTATTTAAGGAGCTATCCATGTACTTAGGGGTAAGTAACCCACTGGGTGGAGCCCCCAGGGCCAATTTGCAGTCCCAAGGAACACATTCAGGTTACATTCCCAAAATTTGGTAACAAAATTTGTACCAATTTTCTACTTTTTCATCTCCCAAAAGACAGAGTAGACACAGTAGACTTTCCCAGGACATAACACACCTTTAACCTTTTTTTAAAAGCTGTGTTTTCTTCCAGTTTTCTTCTTTTTTAAAAGCTGTCTCCATCCAGTCAACCCACTGCTATCAGGTTTCAAAGAATGCCTCCCAAAGAAAGAATAGGAAAAGTATGCCATATGTTATTTTTCTACGAATCGGAGCAATGCCTACCTCAGCAATATTCAGTTTGGGAATCAAGAGAGAGCTTTCGTTACTTCCTTTCCTTAAGCCTATTTCTCAGTTAAATAATGGGCCTCGGGGAAAAAGGGAGACAAACTATTCAGTTTCCTTCAGAAGCAACTGCACTTTCTTCTTTCCATTGCAGGAAGCCAACTGTCACCAACTGTTATCCAAGGGGTGGAAAAACGTTCTTTTTTGAAGAGAGCCACAAAGACAGTTAAGGTACAAGAAATCACCATGGAAGTACCTCAGGACAGTGTGAGTCTAGGGGAAACACTTGTCAAAGAGCCATCTTCTAACTCTATCAAAGAGGCTGCGACATCATTGCCCTCGACTAGTACTCTCCCCCTAAAAAAGCCATTGATTTCCACAAAACATAAATCTTCCAAAAGAAGGAAGCATCAGCCACCCAGAACAGAGGAGTTGTCTTCCACAAAAAGTAGGCCTCAACCATCATTGCTGCAAGAAACATCTGGAAAAAAGGAACCAGGAAGCCAAATTTTGACTGCCAAAGCTGATAAACAAAAGAAGACTCTGGTTCCTCAGGGTGCTAGGTCATCGCAGCTGAAGAAGCCAACTGCATCAGTAGGGCAACACCCCAAAGAGAAGAAGAAATCTAAAGTTCCGAGTGAGCCACCCATTCTGAACAAGGAAACCCTCTTGGGTGAAAATATTGTCCAGGACAAAGAGCATCAGCTGGCATTTCTGGAAGTAAAAGTCAACAAAGCTCCTCTCCCGGTCACCACATGGAATCCTCCTTTCAGTGCCACTGTAGTCTCTGATCTCACGTGCCTGGATTGTGGACGGTCCTTCAAGCAGAGGTTTGACCTGCGCCAACACCGGTATGTCCATACCCGGGAGAAGCCATATGCCTGCACGTTGTGTGAAAAGTGTTTTAGGCATCCAAGCAACTTACATATCCATTTGCGGACGCATAGCGGGGAACGGCCCTATCAGTGTCCCGAGTGTGGGAAGGCTTTTTCCCAAAGTTGCAACCTTCGGACTCATTGCAAGATCCATACAGGTAACAAGCCATACAAATGCTTTGTCTGTGGAAAGTCCTTCTGCCATAGCTCCAATCTCACCATCCACCAGCGAGTACACACTGGAGAACGTCCTTATCCTTGCTCGGTTTGCTCCAAACGTTTCAGTGACAGGTCTACCCTGGTGCAGCATGAACGGACCCACACAGGCGAGAGGCCCTATGCTTGTGTGGTCTGTGGACAGAGGTTCAGCCAGATATCTCACCTCATGAAGCATGGCCGCATGCATCCAGATACCAGTGACCCAGCAGGGCCCACTGAAGAGCCATCTTCCAACACACCCGAAAGGGTCTTCACACCACCTCGTGGAAAAGCCTCTTTCTGAATGAAGCCTCTTTCTGAATGAAGCCAACTACATCAGGTGAGAATCTTGCCTGGATTTCAAAAATATGGGCTTCTTCATCCAAGGCTAACGGTCAGCAGAACTGCACTACTACATAGAGGTGGCTGGATAGTATATTGTGAAGATAAAAGAGAAACTAAGAGTTTTGATAAGCAAAATAAATGGCTGGCAGAGAAGTGGTAACAAAAAACATAGAAAGGGGTGAGAGAATTGCTAAGGATGGAAGCCTCCCTTGCAATCAGTCCGCTGTAAATAGCTAGACTTCATTATCGCATTCAGAGAAACATCTGGAAAAAAATAGTCCCGGTATGCTATATTGTTTATAAAAACAACTCAAATACTCTTGTAAAGTTCTCTTTCCCAAGCATTTTTTCCTTTTTAATCATTTGTTTTCTCATTCCTAACTGTTTCACAAGCCTTTTCTGTTGCCATCATCTCCAGAGATTAACATTGCATATGTATTTGAAACAGACAAAGGTGGAAAATTCAAGACATCTTTGCTCCCTTAGTCATTTTCATAGAAAAAGGCAGGAAAAAGCTTCTTGTAAGATGTAAGGAAAGTGTATTGTGTTTGCAAACAACAATATTCAGTAGCTGGTCCTGAGTTTGGAGCAAATGAGAAAAAGAAATGAGCAGAGAGGCTTCTGGAGACAAAAAAGAGCTACTTGAAAGCAGAGCCAAGATACTTTCGATATGTTAGGAATTTTGAAATGCCAGCAATTTTTTTTTCATTTTTCTTACCTCTGGAATTGCAGTGAATTTTCTACACCAGGATTTCCCAACCTTGACAACTTCAAGACACATGGACTTCAATTTCCCAGCCAGCCAGAGATATTATTTTTTTTAAAAAATCAGTCCAAATATTAGTTAAATGTAAAGATTAAAAAGTAACTGCTTGGCTGTTTTTTATGGTCAAATAAATATTTATTTTCTAAAATGTGTCATTGGGAGAAAATCTCCCACTACATAGTTACTATAGAAATTATTTTCTCCTCTTATGGACTGGAACCGCGAGATGGGCAGTCAAAGCTCCCTTCATTGAATGGACTGGCTTTAATCTATTTTGTTCCTTGAGCAGCCTATTTATTTATTGCTGAGTTATATACAAGAGCCAAATCCTTTATTTAAAGCTATGCTCAATCCAACATTGAAGTACATGGAGTCTGGAAAAGCAAATGGATAAAATGAACTGTAAAACCACAGGTGTTAAAGTGTAATGCTAAAATAAACTACAGTATTTGGTTTATTAAGTAGATTTATGTTGTTATGGTTTCATTTACAACTATTATTGACAATTATTACATTTAATCCTGGGCTGGAAAGTTAGAAGTATTTTGAAGAGACCCCTTAATAATGATTTATATCGGGGTGGGATTCAAATTTGTTAACAACTGGTTCTGTGGGCATGGCTTAGGTGGTGGGCATAGCTTGGTGGTCATGTGACTTGGTGGACATGGCTTGGTGGTCATATTTTTGGCCGGGTGTGGCCAACTCAATATCACTCACATCAAGGCACGCATCTCCTCGCCTGGCCTCTCATGACTATGGGGATGCTGCAACAATTGTAAGTGTGAAAAATGGTCATGTCACTTTTTTCAGTGCCATTGTAACTTTGAATGATCACTCTACACAAGCAAAGTACGAGCAAAGGAGGAAAAAAACTCCAGAGTCCTGCCAAGAATGTGATAAGGGTTAATGGAGAGGCAGTTTCTGTAAGCAACACCAGAATGTTTCCCTCCTGCCTTCCTTACAGGATTAGGCCAGTAATTTCTTCTAACAACCGGTTCTCTGAACTGCTTAGAATGTTAACAACTGGTTCTAGCAAATAGGTGTGAACTGGTAGAATCCCACCCCTGATTTATATCATTTGCATTCATGAGTTTTGCCCCATTTTACGATCTTTATTGCCATAGTTGTTAAGTGAATTACTACAGTTAAGTTAGTAACACAATTATTAAGTGAATCTGGGTTTCCCATTGGCTCTGCTTAGCAAAAGGTTATAAAAGGTTATCGTGTGACCCTGGGACACTGCAACCATCATAAATATGAATTGGTTGCTAAGCATTTAAATTTTGATCACATGACCCTGGGGATGCCACAATGTGAAAAACAGTCATTAAGTGTGAGAAACAGTCATAAGTCATTTTTTTCGGTACTGTTGTAACTTTGGACAGTCATTTAATGAACTGAACAAATCACACTATTACGTAATTTTGTGTGAATTGACCGGGAACACAAGGCTTGCGTCGCTTGCATTGCAAACAACATGAGGTAGTGAGGGGAGTGGGGAAAGGGCAGAGCGGGGAAAACTTGTCCCAGTCATCCCTCATGCCTCCCCAGGCCACCAGGCTGCTTCTTTCTGCTTCTTTCTTCTTCTGCTTTTGGCTGCACACAAGAAAAGCAGCAAAAGTCTTTCTCTCCCCCAAGCTCCGCCAGAAATGAGTCTTTGGGACCCTGCAAGGCATCCTGCTCCAAGAAGCTGCGCCGGCAAAGACTCATTTCTGGCGGAGTTTGAGGGAGAGAAAGAAGGACTTCTGCTGCTTTCCTTGCATGAAGCCAAAAGTCTCTCTCTCCCTCCCCCTGAGAACAGAACTGGAGACGATATCCTGTGATCCCAAATAAAGAACGATCGATCGGTAGGAAAACGGGGATTTTTGCAGACTTTTTTGGGATTTCCTAGGGTTTCTGCTGCTTCTGCTTTTTCTGCAGCTCCTGGATGACCAAAGGGCCAGTGTTGGGACTGCTGCAGCTCTGGAATATGGGACCGACTTTCCCACCGTCAGCAAGTCTATTAGTGGGATGTAAAATTATGAGTTTGTTGGTCCCTGAAGTCCAAAAGGTTGGCAACCCCTGCTTTAACCAGATTCCTGCCCTGAATGTGAATCTGGAATCAGTGGTGTAAATAACTTTTTCCAGCTTAACAATGTTAACATTTGATTGGAATCTGCTTCTGGTATTTTAGGTATCCATTATTCTATATCTTGCCTTCACAATAATGAAGCTATTTTCTGTAAGACTGATAAAACTCTCCCCAGATAACCACATACAATGGTGGGCCAGTGTTTCTCAACCTTGGCTACTTTAAGCTATGTAGACTTCAAGACCCAAAATTCTCCAGTCAACATGAACAATGGACCCATAAGTTTTTAAAAAATATTTTCATTAATAGATAGCCTGTGTTTAAAAGTTATTATAGAGGAGGCATCAGTTTTATTAGACAAGACTGAGATTGTTTTGAAAGTTGGCTTAAAAATGACAGACTAAAAGAGTGATATGGAAAAAGATGCTAAATTAAAGGCTATACATCTTAATACGGCCAAGCTTGAAAAACACTGCTTTATACTCCGTTGCAATCGCGAAAGAGTTAAAAAATATATATACACCGCAGCCAGGCTCCTAGAGTGGCTCGGCGAGCGCCATCCAAAGGGAGGGGATGCAAGATACGACCACGCTTTCCCGTTCCGTTCAAAGATGGAAAGAAATGGAACGTGGCCTTCGATTTGATCCCCTTTATTTCCTCGAGGGGAGCCTCACAGCGGTGAGTCCCGGGCAGGGAGAAAGAGAAAAGAAAGCCAGCCGTGAGAGCCTCGGGCTGGAAAAACTAGGAAAACAACGCCCCGCTTTACTTCCCTCCACCAGCCACGCGGTTCCTTGTCTCGAGAGGCTTTTTTGGATCGCCGGAGGGTCACCTTTTGGGGGGCAGAGCAAGCCCGCCTGAAGTTGGTTTTGGGCTTGCCCTGGTCAATGCACGCGCGCCTTTCCTTCTTTTGGAAGGGCGTGCAGGAAAGATTCGGATCTTCCTAGGCTGATTCGCGCTAGGTTTTTTGTTTTTTTTTGGGGGGGGGAGGGAGAACCGCGCTGTACAGTGCAAGCATGCAGGTGGAAGATGTTGGCATGCTTTTGCTTTGAAAACCAACCCAAAGAAGCTCCCTGCAAGTCGAGCATTGCCGCAGCTGGAAATCAAGGGTCTTCCCCCCCCACCCACACACAGACACTGCCCCTCGCTTTCTCTCCTTGTTGGGTTAGTCTTCTGCTTGCAGGGAGGCTTGGCGAGCTGCTTTTGGCAGCGCGAGCATTAAAAAGCGTGCGCTTCCCATTCGTGTCCTGAAAGTGGTGCAGTCCGCTCTTCCGCTGCGTGCGGAGGCGAGAGGGAAGCGCGAGGTAGGCTGCATGAAAGCGGAAGGTGAGCCAGCAGGGCCCTTCCACGGATTCTTTATTTTGGTGGGGGTAGGTGCGTGTTTCGCTATTTAACCCCTCTCCTCCCAGAACTGCTTTGCTAAAGGGGTCGCGTCCGTGTCAGAGGAAGACACGGGACGGCGATCTCTGATCGCTTCCTTGGCTAGCCCGGGGCTCATGGTAGCTGGCAATGATCGTGATAACCTTCACGAGGCCCTCCGTTTATTCTATTTTCTGCTCTCCTTGTGTATTTCGTTGCCCTGAAAATCATGTTGCAATTTTTTTCTTTCATTTTGGCATGGAAAAGAGGGTGTGGCATATTATATATTAATAATAATAATAATAATTACTATAATCATAAACTTTTGTTCATTAAACATGTGTCAGTCAACGAATATTTAAAATTATTATTATTGTTCTTGTTATTGTTGTTATTTGTAATTTTGGACTTTTCAGTATTACTCCTTTCCTCTCTCAAGATGTGCCTATCTTGTGTTTATTCCTCTGAGCCATTTCAGATGCTTTCACCTTTTCTGCCTTGTGACAGAATCTGCGTCTCAGGATGCTTCTCTTTCTTCAACTCTTTTCTAAAAGCTTTGGGAAAAGACTCTCCTCCTCCCCTAAGTCATGTAACTAAGATCATCTATCTACATTTGAAATAACTTCATATTGCTTTCTTGTGTTTTCTTGTTATGTTTCTTTTCCTAGTTCTTTTCCTTCCTTCCTATTTTTAGATTGTAAGAGCCTTGGGACAGGGAACTGACCTCATTCTTTATGAATAATCTCTACATGGATTGTTGATATAAAAAAGAATAAATAGGAAGCAGAATAAGGTGATAGAAGAGACTGCAACAATGCAAATAGAAAGCCAGCAGCGTTTTCTCTGATGCTCTAAATCTTTATTTGCATTCTTTAAAGAATGAGACATGTCTACAGTATTATTGTTTGTTTTCTCTCTTATTTGCAGCTCATTCTTCTCCAGTATTTTTGTGCTGATAAGAAGGATAAATTCCACCTAGTTTTATTTACATATTTTGGGTATGTAATCAGACCACCTAAGGGACTGTATTTGATAAATAGTTTTGATGAATGGCTACTACATTGAGAATAATTAAAAGGTTGTATAAATTTGTCAATGTTTATGCTTATCTCCCAGCAAAGTATTTTTTAACCTACACTGCCTTTATGGTAAGAATGGCAGCTGAACACTTTTGCCTGAGAGATAATTAGGAATAAATCTTACCAAATACAATCAAGTGGCATTAAAAAAAAGAAGGTATGAAGAGAATGTTGACATCAAAGCATTGCATCAAAGCTATAACGCAAACTTCAAACAAAACAGTAACCAAGGAAATTTGGTGGCATAAATTAAAAATAATGTTACTTTAAAAGACTTCTTTTAGGGAAACTATGAGTCTCCCATTTTTTCTGACAGGAGTATGTTCACACTGCCTTGTTCCAGATTTCACTAACCCTTGGCTCCAGAGCACTTTGAGAGAATCTGCAGCAGAGACACAGCTGCTCCATTGGTAGCTCTTCAGGCCACAAAATGGCGGCACAGCAAAACCCAAACAAGATGGCTGCTCTTTCAAAAGAGGTAGAGGACATGAGATGTCCATTGCAGGTCCCAGTGAAAATAGAAACTCCCTGCCAAGTAAATAACAGTGCAAAAGAGAGAGAAGGAAATGGCCCTGCCACCATTCCATCTGCAACCAGTGAAGATTTCACAAGAGCAGTGTCCAGGGTGAAGCAAGAGCTGGCTGAAGAGCCACCACAGAGCTGGGAGTGTCAGTGGCAAAGGGTGCTAGAGGTGGTGCCTGCTCCCTTCATCACTCCAGTCTGGGACAGCCTGCAGTTGCCTCCTTTGACTCAGGGGGGCAGCACCGAGGCCTACCTGGCCACCTTCGAGCGTATGGCGGATGCTTCCCAATGGCCACGGGAAGAGTGGGTGACTCACCTTGTGCCAGTCCTTAGTGGACAAGCTCAGCAGGCCTATTTCAGCCTAGATGCAAAAGACAAAGCTGATTATGGGAAGGTGAAAGTGGCCATTCTGAGGCTGGATGACTACCTCGCCATCGAGGCGCACCGCCAGCGTTTCAGGCATTTCTGCTACCAAGCTGCTGATGGGCCTCGGATGGCATGTCAGCAACTGCAGGAGCTCTGTCATTGCTGGCTGAGGCCTGAAGGCCAGAGCAAGGAGCAAATCCTGGATCTGCTCATCTTGGAGCAGTTCCTTGTCATACTTCCACAGGAAATGCAGGACTGGATTAGGGAGCGCGGTCCGGAGACGTGCGATCGAGCGGTGGCCTTGGCAGAGGAGTACCTGCAGGAGCAGCAGGAGACAGAGAAATGGGCCCAACAGGTGAGGATTGGCTAGTTTTTTCAGGGAGGATGGAGGATCCTCCAGAATAGGCAAAAGAGTCTCTTTTGCTGCCTTGGGAGATCAAGAAAAGTCAGGGCTGTGAGTTTAAAATAACAGACTAGAACAGGACTGTCAAACTCAAGACCCGCAGGCTGAATCCAACCCTTGGCGTGCTTAGATCTGGTCCACAGGTCTGCCAGTGAAAACAGCTCGAGGGGTCTGTGCCCCCTTTTTGCTGGCAGAGTGCTACAGGAAGCTATTCCCATCCAAAAATGTAGCCTGGGGGGCCATCTGGGCCACCATAGGTGCCCTAGATATGAGTGACATCAAGCTGGCCACACACACACCCTCCCCTCGTGCCTCCCCCCGGCCTCCTGAGGTCAAACAACCCTGATGCAGTCCTCAATAAAATCAAGTTTGACACCTGTGGCCTGGAAAAAGGCAGTGACAGACCACTCCCGTTCTCTTGGTAAGAAAACTTCATTAAGTTGCCAGGAGTAAAGTTCAGCTCATAGAAGATTTTTAAAATTTTTATACATAGACATGCATAAAATATTTATACATACATATACATACACATATGTAGACATGGGCATTGTTTTGGCCTTTATAAGTTGCTAACGAATTAGGCAATAATGTATACCCCAAAACTGTCAATCTAGGTAGTCCTCAACTCACAACTGATTGTTAGCAACTGTTCCAAGTTCTGATGGAACTACTTGGGAATATTTACAACCCAGATTTGATCGTCTACTTGTCATGTGATGGCACTTCCGGCACTCAGCAACTGGGCCACATTTGCAGCATCTGGTCATGTGACTGCATTTTACCACAGTTTTGCCAAACACTGGCATTTACTTCCACTTTTTAGCAAAACTGTGCTCATAGCAAAACTTAATAGTTCACTTAATAGCCACCACAAAAAAGGTTATAAAATCAAGTTGGTCATTTGACCAATCTGCTTTAGAACCATCATGAGTCTAGGACTATAAAGACAGACTCCAGTGTAGTTATAATTTGAGGTCTATTCCTATTTCAGAAAGTGTATAATAAATTATGGCCTTTTATATGTCTATTCTGAAAAAGAGTATTCACCTCCAAACAGATATACAGAGACATATATATATGCATACTAATAATGAAGAAAATTGCCTACCCAATTCAAAAAGCAGTATGTATCAAAAAATGGGAAGGGCAAACCCTTCCCATTTAAAATGGGAATTTAAAATTTAAAATTAACTGTTATCCTGTTTGTAATCGGTTTTGATTGATTGGAAGATACTGGACAAATCAGTATATATTTCAATGCTGGTTACTCTGTACTAAAGTTGTAGGTTATATCCACCATTATGGTGTAAATGAGCCAAGTTGGATAGATTGTGGAAGGAACTGATCAGCAAACTGAATCTGCTTTGCTTGGGCTGATTGCAGTGCTTGTTACTGCCATTGGAATACAGCAATCAGTATTTGTTTTGACAACTGAGGAATCATATGCTAAATCACTGCAATGCTATATTTTCTGTTCTAGTTTTATTTATTTTTTATTGTATGGGCAGTACTTTTATTTGTATCAAGATGGACTAGAAACTTGACTAACATGTCATCTGCACTCTACATCAATTTCAAAGGCCTACCCATTGTATCCAGCATAATTCTAACCATGTCTCTTTATCTTTGTTTCAGGTAACTGTACCAATTGAGATGGTGATAGTTAATTCTCCGATTGTAGATCAGGCCCAGACAGAAGCAAAATATCTCCACAAAGAAATCAAACAGGTTGACAATGAAAATAGCATTTCTCAAGGTAACTGTTTTATGTTTTTAAACTATATATGAAAAGAAAAATTACCTATTCCACAGTGTTGTTACATAATGCAGTGCTCAGTCATTATCATAAAAAGCAGGGGAAACCTGAAAAATTAAGTTTTAACAAAAGAATTCCAAAAAGATTCAACTACGTTGCTCAAAATTCTTCATTGCCTCTTGGTTGAAAAAAAAAATCAGACTGTCTAGAAATACATTTCAGCAACCTACTTCTACAAGTCAATCCATGTCTATTATTTCCCTGTGCCTCCAAAATCTATGATTCTTTTTTTTTTTTATAAAATTTTTTTTATTGTTTTTTGACATACAAACACAACAACAAAACATAAAAGCATCAGCTCCCCCATATTTTTATACAAACAGTAAGTCGGTTGGTCCATCAGTTTTGTGCATTCATCTCATAGTCACAATTACAATTACCTTATATAATACTCTTATCAATACAATGAATCATAGTATCGCTATGAAAAAAAAAAAGAAAGAAATTTGACTAAACTTTTATTCGATCATGCCTTTATGAGATAACTATATTTTAAATACTTTATTCTAAAACAAATCTTATAATCATACCAATTCTATCCTAAATAGGAAAAAAAAAAAAAGAACCAGAAAAACTATTATATAAATATAGTATCAAACACCAATAAAAAGAAAAGGAAAATAAAGTCAATATTATTCCTTATTGTCTAACTTTTATATTTTAGTATTTCATCATTCAACCATTGATAAAAAAGATCCCAAACTAAATAAAATTGTTTATCTTCTTGGTCTCTAATTTCAAAAGTCAATCTACTCATCTCAGCACATTCCAAAATTTTCTTTACAACTTCTTGCAATGGAATTTTCTCATTTTTCCAATTTTTTGCAAATACAATCCTAGCAGCAGTCAATACATTTACAATCAAATATTTCAACTCTTTACTATAAGTATCTGGTAGGATTCCCAATAGAAAAAACTCCGGTTTCAAGTCTATATGCTTCTTTGTCATTTTTTCCAGCCACATGTGGATTTTAGTCCAATATTTTCTAGCATCCTCACAAGTCCACCACATATGGTAGTATGAACCAGGTTTCTGATGACACTTCCAGCATTTTTCGGATTTGTTCTTGAACATTCTTGCTATCCTTGTCGGGGGAAAATGCCACCTGTAAAACATCTTATACAAGTTTTCTTTATAAGCTGTAGACATTGTCATTTTATAATTTTGCAACCATAATTTCTGCCATTTCTCTAAATCAATCCCATATCCAAAATTCCTCCCCCACGCAATCATAGTTTCTTTAACTTGTTCTTCCTCAAGCTTAATTTGCAATAAATAACCATACAGTTTTTTAATCACCTTTTCATCAGTACCCATCAAAATCTTATCTAAGTCAGTTTGCTTATCATAAAATCCCTCTGCTTTGGAATCCTCATAGTACTTTGAATGTATTTGCAGATATGAAAACCAATTCATCTGTATACCTTGTTCTTCCAGTTTTTGCATCGATTTAAGTTCACCCTTTTCATCTAATAATTCCCCATAGTTAACTGTTTGTTCCTTTTTATAAATTATAGGATAGGAGAACGCTTCTATCGTCGATAACCAAACTGGAATTTTCAAATAACACTGTTTTTTTGTCTTCTCCCAATTTAACCACAGAGACTCCCGTATATAATGTCTTCTAAAATAACCCTGTGTTTTGGTTCCCTTGTACCATAAAAAAGCATGCCAGCCCAACAACAAATCATGACCTTCTAATGTCAACAATCTGGTTTTCCTTAATGTTATCCATTCTTTAACCCACGTCAAATTTGCAGCTTGGTAGTACAACTCCCAATTAGGCAGACCAAACCCTCCTCTAAATCTAGCATCCTGTAAAAGCTTTAACTTTATTCTTGCTTTCTTGCCTTGCCATATATACTTCAAAACAATTTTATTTAAATCCTCAAAATATTCTTTTCCAAGCCTAATTGGTATTGTTTGAAACAAAAATAAGACTCTGGGTAAAATGTTCATCTTGATTGTTGAAATCCTTCCTATTAATGATAGTTGTAAGTTTTCCCATTTTTTCAAATCTTGGGCTATCTGTTGTTTAAGTTTAATATAATTATTCTCCTTCAATGTACTACATCTTGACGTCAAGTATATCCCCAGATACTTAACCTTGTTTGTAACTTGGATTTTTAACAGTTCTGCCAGCTCTTCTCTTTGTTTCAGCAACATGTTCTTTGACAAAATCTTTGTTTTATCTTTATTTATTTTCAGACCAGCCACCTCCCCATAGGCCTCTATCTTTTCCAACAGCTTCGAGGCTGTTTCTATAGGATCTTCCAAAATAAAGACTAGGTCATCTGCAAAAGCTTGTAGTTTGAATTCCTCCTTTTTGATTTTCATTCCTTTTATAGTTTTATCTTCTCTGATATTTCTATTCAACACTTCCAAAGTCAATACAAATAACAAAGGCGAAAGAGGACAACCTTGTCTTGTACCTTTTCTTATATTAATAGAATCTGTAAATTCTCCTTCCATCATTACCTTAGCTGTTTGTTCATTATAAATTGCTTCTATTGCT
>NW_020769361.1:5940229-6031698 GCF_900518735.1 Pseudonaja textilis
AAAAATAAAAGAAAAATTCAGAGGCTTCCCTTTGCAAATAAATCAAGCTTAAAAATAAAGACCTTGATGTTAGTGGAGGGGGTGGCGGAACTAAAAAAAAGAATTAGAAAAAGAGAATAAGCAACAATACACTGCACTCTATTTAATTATCCAAGGCTCTAATTATAACTCCCTTCTCTTTCCCACAAGCTTCAAAGCTGAGCCATAAATATCCAGAAGGACACCTGTAATAATATTCAACAGAGTGCTTTCCTCTATCTTATCAGAGGATGTCCTTGAGAAGAGTCTGTTTTTTCCAGTTCAAGTAAAATATTTCCAAGCCTCTAGATGGCAGTGTTACAAAGTTTCTTAGTTCTCACTTTCCCCCCTCCTCTCTGAAGAGCATAGTAAAAAAGGGAAAGCCGACGTGGAATACACAAAAGCAAAGAAACAAAAACAAAATCAAAAGGAGCCTCTAGCCTAAAAATGATAAATCCAGAAGAAGAATAAAACATATAAGTATAAAAAAAAAAACAGTCCAGTTATCCAATAAATAACAATAAAGTCCGGAAGCAAAGAAAAGAAAAAAAAATGGATTCTCTCTTTGACATTTCCCTAAAAAAAACGCCGCTTAGTCAGTTTTGTCAAAAAAAAAAAAAATCACACAGGTTTCTTCAAATAGTCAGAGTAAACTTTCAAGGCTCAAAAAATTAAATAAAAAAAAAAGGTTCTCACCCAACCGACAAACTCTTTCTCAAACTCATTCCTTCTGGAGCCGCCCCGGCTTCAGCAGCATGGGGGCTGCCTCTCCGCCGCTGGCAAGAAGAGCTTCACCCGGGCTCTCCAGGGATTTTGCGGTATCCCCGGAGTCCTCAGGGTACGCTCTTCACGATGGCTGCCCCTACGGGACAGCGTAGGTCCGTTGGACCGGCCGGTAGTGGAGATATCGGTTGCAATCGAGGAGCTCGATTGCAGACCGTATCGCCACGGCGCAGGCTCCTCCCATCTCCCAAAATCTATGATTCTTGATGTCTTTAGTTTCCAAATATTGGAGATATTATCCAAAAAAAAATATCCATGCAATTTATATGCAATTTTTAATAGGAAATGAATTTCATGTTACTTAAAGCAGACTTCTACTTTATAAAGGCAGGATAAGTCAGTCTGATTATTCAGGAACTTATAAATAATTGGAAAATATAATTAGCCCCTTTTTTCCTTATAAAAAGAGGGAATTTTGCAAAATAATCATAATAATTTTTTTTTAGAAATAAAGGATTTGTTGCTTAATTTTTTTATTATGTAAGTTTTGTACTACAGTATTACAGTCTGACTTCTGTTAACCCTTAACTTGGATCCTAGATTAATTTATTCCCTTAAACCTTCTGAGAAAGGAAATGGATCAAAAAATGTGACCCAATATTAGTGCTTGATTTAAAACCATTCTTTTAGGAATCGTTCAAAGTTACAATGGCACTAAAAAGTGACTTATGATCCATACTCACACTTACCACCATCACAATATCTTGCAGTCATGTGATCAAAATCCGGGGGCTTGGAAACCAGCATCTATTTTGCAATAGTTGCAGCATTCTTCCTAGCTGGTTTCTGACAAGCGATTAATGGGAGATGTCATATTTATTCATTCATTTAACAACAGCAGTGACAATGTGGCAAAAAAGGTAGTAAAATTAAGCATTTCACTTAATGACCTTTCTTTGCAATGGAAATTCTGGTCCCAATTATAATAAGCCATATGTATATGTATCTGACTCTTATCTTACAAAAAAACATTAAAGGTAACCTTGCTTTTAAGGAATAAAGTAGTTTATTGCTAGTACATGTAGTCCAACAGTTCATTTAGTAACTGTTCAAAGTTACAGCAGCATTGAAAAAAGTGACTTACGACTGTTTTTCACACTTAACAACTGTGGCAGCATCCCTAGGGTCATATGTTTGACGCTCAGCAACTGGTTCATATTTATGATGGTTGCTGTGTCCCGGGGTCATGTGATCAGTTTTTGTGATCTTCTGACAAGCAAAGTCAATGGGGAATCCAGATTCACTTAACCACCGTGTCACTAACTTAACAACTGCAATGATTCACTTGTGGCAAGAAAGATCGTAAAATGGGGCAAAACTCATTTAACAAATGTTTCAGCTACATAAATTTTGGGCTCCATTGTGGTCGTAAGTTGAGGACTACCTGTATTAAGCAAGAGGGAAGAGCAATTAAAGGAAAAAATTACATGAGAATATTGAGGAAAAATCTTGTCTTAATCTCTTAATAAAATTCTCCCACCTGGTTTTAATGCAAAACATCCAAAGGACTCTGGATAGAGAACTTTCATCATGCCCTTAAGATTTTCAGAGAGGTTTTGAGATATTCAACCTTAGAAAGAAAGAAAAAAATGAGTCAATCTTAAGTAGAATTGGGACTGCCTCTTTACCCATTTCCTATTCTCTCCAAAGGATGAATGGCAGGGTGAATGGCGGATAAAACAGTGAAGGTAACACTGTGGAAAGGAAGTGAGATGAACGTTAAGGGTAAAAATTACACCAAGATGAAGAAAGGATGCCTTGTTTTTAAAAGGACAGATTTGACATAATACATTGGATGAGGAGTAGGGACCTTCTGACTTAAATTTGACTTACCAGGGTAAAATGTGTAGAAGCTTAAATTGTTATATGCTGCCCTTATTTTTTGAAATGATTATATGTACAAGCACCATTAAGCTGAGCTTCCCAGTATGCTGAATTTAACAGTGGGGCCACAACTTACTTATTTTAGGAATCACATCCTCTGCTAAGGGAACATATATCATTCTGATTAGCTGAAATAATTGTCAGCTTTGGAAACTATATTAGTACCAGACCACATTCTTGAGCCTGGGAAAATGGGAG
The DNA here is from genome assembly GCF_900518735.1 of Pseudonaja textilis. Next base: position 5,943,113 of record NW_020769361.1, read on the forward strand.
GGGGGAATTCCTTGGAGCGTATGTGGTTTGACATAATAGCATTCTTCTTCTAAGTCAAGGTCATATTATTTCTGCACCTGGCTGAGGAGTGGTTGAGGGGATATCTCAAGGTGGGACGGATGGTGATTGGGGCATGTGGTGCAATGAGGGGAGCGGGGTGTGTGTGGTGGATTTCTAATATTTTACTTATTGAAGGGAAACCTTGAACTTTCGGATTCAGGATTTTCCAGATGTGCCAGTTTACTAATGTAATAAAAAGAACCTTTGAGAAGATGTTTGTCTCGGAGTTATTTGGTGGAGCTGAGGTTTTCTGGAATGCTGATAACGATATTCTGTAGATATAATGTTAGGACAAGTACTTCTTGAGTTATGATCACAATTGAGCTCAAAATTTCTGCCTCTAAGCAAGATAGTTAAGTGAGTTTTGGCCCATTTCATGTCCTTTATTACCATAGTTGCTAAATGAATCACTGCAGCTGTTAATTGAATCAGGTTTCCCCAATGACTTTGCTTTTCAGAAGATCATAAAACGTGATTACATGACTCCTGGGACACTGCCATCCTAAATACATACCAGTTGCAAAGCATCTAAATTTTGATCATGTGATCATGGAGATGCTGTAACAATAAAAGGTCATTTTTTTTCAGTGCTATTGTAACTTCAATCACTAAGCAAATGGTTGTAAGTTGAGGACTACCTGTATTTCAATAATTTTTATTTTAAACATAATTTTTGTAAATGAATATGTGCAATCTGTTTTTTACATAAACAGCCGAGGAAGCCCTCTGCAAATTTCTCAGGTGGTGATGCCATGGAACTCAGAATAGTCAGTATCTGGTAGAAATGAAGTATAAATATAAGGCTGGCAGAAAAGTCATTTGTCAAAACTCTGAAGTACTTCCGGTTGACTGCAAAGAAGCATTCAACAAATGAAAGGCCATTAGAATACAGTTTTTAAGGAATCAGAAAATAGAGAGATGTCCTTGCTTATTCTGTAAGCAAGAAAAAAGAGAAAACTATCTCGTATTTGACTGCATTATGGCCAATTTTTTATAGTGTGCCAAAACATGATCTATTCTAATCATTTTAAAAGTAAATGATCTAGATTCCCTTAAGCTAGGCACAACCCATATGTGTAAATCACAATCACTAAATATGTTAAGCTAAAACCAGATAACCATGTTATGCGTTAGTTCAATGTGGGGACTACGGGTGAGTTTTTACATTATAAAGTACCATTTCACAACCTTTTAAACATCTGTCTCGTGTTATCCTAAATCAAGTAAGTCACATTATGTCTTAATATATGTTTGTATTCTTAATATGTTTGTGTTCTGCCTCTGCAGTTTAATTTTTCAGTTTAATCCTGGCTGGTGGTAGTTCTCCAACACCTTTCCACATTACATGTAGTCCTCAACTTCACACCACAATTGAGCCCAAAATTTCTGTTACCAAGCTTGATAGTTAAGTGAGTTTTGCCCCATTGTACAGCCTTTCTTGCCACAGTTGTTAAATGAATCACTGCAGTTGTTAAATTAGTAATATAGTTGTTAGGTGAATCTGGCTTCCCCAGTGATTTTCCTTGTCAAAAGCCGGTCACATGTCTCTGGGATACTGCAACCATCATAAATATGAGTAAGTTGCCAAGCATGGAGATGCTGTTGTAAATCAAGAACTACCTGTACTACATACCTTAATAAACTGAATATAGAAACTGTAAAATTTTGGTCTTTCCTATTGCTTGTCTTTCCTCAATCAGAAGGCAGTTTTGCCAGAATGGGAGTAAAGGATCTGCACCAGGGAGAGATGGAGGCAGAGGAACGAGGATGGAGGTCTCCTGAATTCGGGGAGGTCCTTTTCCCAAAAATCAGTGATCTTCCCAGAAGGTCACATGTGAGCAAGTGTGATTCAGAAAGGCCACAGAAAGGCAGCCTTTCCACAAGAATGATTAAGGATGAAGTGTTTGGGGGAGTTCCAACCGACCTTGAAATGAAACGACATCTGTGTAAGGAATGTGGGAAAAGGTTTCGGAAGAAGTGGGATCTCATCAGGCATGAAAGGATCCACACGGGTGAGAAACCGTATCAATGTCCAGAATGTGGGAATAGCTTCAACCGGAATACAACCCTCACAAAACATCTCATTCATTCAGGAGAGAAGCCTCACCAGTGCACGTACTGCGGAAGAAGGTTCACACGGCGTTCACATGTTGTGAATCACCAGAGACGCCACTCGTGGTAGGTACCCCTCTGTTTCTCTTAGTTGTGCGGTTGGGAAACTCATAATTCACTAAATCCCCCTGTAGGCCATCTTGGGCTCTTAGGGGTAAAAGAAACAGCTAAAACTAAGGAAAAAAAAATAGATATGCAAGTTGAAAGGAAATGTGGGCAGGAGCAGCATGATATGATCTAAGAAATCTTTATTGACATTTGCTTCTTAAGGGGTCATAATAAATCAGTATTTCTCAGCCTTGGCAACTTTAATATATATAGACTTCAATTTCTAGAATTTTCTAGCTAGCTTGCTGCCTGGGGAATTCTGGGAGTTGAAGTCTATTTGTATTAAGGTTGACAAATACTGCAACAAATGTTCAGATTGCAGAAGAAAGGAGGTAAGCTGTACTAATTAGGGTGGAGAAAAAACATTTTAATTGGAGCTACGAAGTTGCCTGGACATTGAAACAAACACCTGATGGGATATACGGTGAAACAAAAACAGATGGGGTATACAGTGACCTCCAGAGTCCCAAACTACAGTCCTAGCATAATCTAGTTAATATTGTGAATGGTGAGCGATGCTGGAAGTAGAAATCAGCAACAACCGGAGGGCTACAGAATTCCTGTTCCTGATTTAAGGAGATGGAGGCTGTTGCCTGATTAAAGAAGGAGGTAAATTACTATATAATCAGACAGCCTTACTTGAGTGTCTTTTGCAATTATCCAGAAATCAGCCTCATTGGGCACAGGAACTATGACTGATTAATACACTTATTTGAGTACTACATATTAAAACACTGTTTCTCAACCTTAGCAGCTTTAAGATATGGGGATTTTCCCAGAATTCCTCAAAGAGCGTGGGTTTTGATCAGCATGGCTGCCTGAAGAATTCTGGGAGTTGAAGTCCACACTCTTAAGTTGGTAAGGTTGAAAAATACTTTCTTAGATACATCCCAGAAATTTAGCCAACTCAGATTCAGGAGGCGAATCATTTTAACTCCAAAGCACCCTAAGCCAGTTGTTAGATAAAATTTCTGGCCAGAAAAATCACCCATTGCAGAACACTAGCCACTTCTAAGCCATTGTCCAGTTTAAGCCTTTGTCCAGTTAATCTTGCAAGGAAACTGTGTGATGGACAGCAATTGGAAATACAAGACAAGGGATTACAAAATTTGTAGCTATGCTCTGTCAGTCAGTCATTTGTCACCCCCAAAAGGGATTAGCTGCTGTGGCCAAATCATCATATCTGTCTCCTGCCTGGTTATCTACTGGGTCCTGGATGAAAAGAACCTCTACCAGTGCTTTCTGTGTACAAGGATCATGGATGCTGAGCAGAACCATAGAAAGAAATTAGGGAATCCATATTTTCCCATTAGGTCCTATTAACGTTATTGTCTACTTCCAAATCTGTCTATAAACTTGGATTAATAGCAGCCTGTGATAAAAGTATTGCAGAGCAAGTGGCTTTTCTTCTAAAATGACTTCTGCATCCTAGTTGCAGCCTCTGGCATCTTTACAATCAGAGAACCAATGAGAGAACATCTGGTTAAAGACCCAACAGGACAGGTAGTCCACAAGTTACGACCATGATTGAGCCTGGAAACTATAGTTGTAAGTCATAAAACAAATCACATGCCCAGATCCAATTTTACTACCTTTTTCATGTGGATATTAAGCGAACACCATAGTCGTTGTGAACCTGTTGTTCAATGTGGAGCAGGTTTTGCCAGAATTCAGAAGTTAAACTCCAGTTTCCAGCAAAAACATCATAAATTGCAATGTGACCATGGAGTACTATAAACAGCCATAAATGCAGAGGGTTGCTGAGTGCACAAAATGCAGTCATGTGATCACAGGAGGGGGAACCCAGCATCAAAACTTCAAAACTGGGTTGTAAGTATCTTTTGGAGGGTTCATCATAACTTTGAACAGTCACTAAGTGACCAGCTGTAAATCAAGGACTATTTATATCTAGGACCTATATTATTAGTTTGGAATGTATATAAATGAATGACATGCACACCAATTTTTCACTTTCATTTTAAATGACTGGATCATTTTTTTCTGAATGTCCTCTTCAATCCTTTTCTAAATGTTGAAGGCTGTCCAATTTCAGCTTAAATTATGGCTCGTTTGAAAGAAGACAGGTCTTGATTTCCTTATGATTCTGATTATCTGTCCTCTATTTTGTTTGCAGCCAAGGAAGATCTTGACAAAAGGATCTATCGCTTCCAGTCTGAGCAACAGATTGAGAAGTCCTGTATGACAGGGGAATAAAGGTAGCTCGGTTTGTGTCCTGCAGGGCTTGGAAATTAGACCAAGGGTAGGAGTGATGTGGATTATTGACTATTTGCTGTTTGTCCACATCTTGAATATGATCAAAATGTGCTAAGGACACACAGCTCTCAGGGGCATCCATTCTGTTGAGAGGACAAAGGAAAATCTGTACATATTTATGCCAATCAGTAACAATAGAGAAACTAAGACTCCATCCAAGTCAAAAGAGTAATTTATCCACATTTTACTTGATCCAGAGCCGCAGTGAGAGATTGAGTTCCTGTTTATTTATTCTGTATTATTTGGACTGCTTGCTGGCTACAAATGAGTATATCATCATGCTACTAATTTAGCCCTTAATATAGATGAATGGATGCTCCTGGGGAAATTGCTAATTTTGATCAGTATTTTTGTATCAGCTAAAGCTAAATCCTTTACCTGCTTTGCTGTACCCATGTCCCAAAACAAATGATGCTCATTAAGTAAGATTTAAAGGCAAAACATCTTCCAGTAATATCTGCCAATAAAGACTGGCAAAATTATCCTTGCCAACTATTTTGGAAGGCAGTCCATAGATTTAACCTATGAAGGGATGGAGCTCTCTGAAAAAGTGATACTAACCAATAATTCAGGATAAAAGAAATTCCAAGTTTTAAGTAAGAAACAAGACTGATAGATTGACCAAGAGGCACTGACCTGGTATGCTCTTAAATGGAAATTTATATCCAGAATATGTCCCCATCATTGAGACTTTCGCATGTCAAGCCGCCAAGATGTAGGTATACGTTTGGCAGTGTAATTTGGGGAGGAAAGGCCAGATAGGAAAACAGGAAACAAAATGGTTTCATGGTATGCTGTGCTTGCTGTTACGGATTTTTATACTGCTCTGTGGCAAGTCCTTAGGGCTGATCACAAAGTTAGAAAATTGTGGCCCTCAAATGGCTGCCGAATACAGCTCCCAGCATTCCTCACAACTGGCAATACTGGAATAATGTGAAGTGAAACTGACTTGGTTATTTAATGATTCATTTTTTATTCTGTACAGTAGAAAATCAGTGCAACATTTGTTGACATAAGCTATTTCCCCCTTTTTACTAATTCTGAAAACTGCTTAGAGATTTTTGATTACAGAATTCATAAATTAATTTTCACAGACATCTGTTTTAATGTATTGTCAAATCATTTTGGCTTTTCAAGCTTCTTAAAATCCTGTTCTAACAGCAGTACATATATTTCACATAAGAGGAAAAAATGATTTTGCTTCAAAGCTGGGTCCATTTTAAAAACAGTACACCAGATAAAATCTGGAGTAACTTCAAATCCTACGGCTTGATCGTGTGGCCCTTATGTGAGGAATATTTATTTTCTACGAATGATCTTTTATATACTCTTCAGTTTCTATGGCTGCCTTTTTAGCATTATAGGATAACTATATTTATAATAGACTTCCAAGTTTATTTTGTACACTATCATAATCAACAAAGACTCATGTCAGTTAACTTCATTAAAAACATGCTACCATAATAGTTCAACTGATAAACTTTTAACCCATTATTTAGAAGCATGAATTTATTAGAGGGTTTACGCAAACTACTATGCACTTAATCCTCTCATCTGCAATATTTAGTTAATACCAAGCTAAAAACAGAGTTGTAAGAATCACTGAAAGTGTTTGTTAAATGCTTTGCATAAATGAGAAAAAGGCCACATAAAATCAGAAATGTGTTATCTGAAGAATATCTCTGCACTTCAGAGTGTCTTTTTTTACAATCCATTTAAGCATTCAATGTGCTACAGGTACAATATAAAATAGCAATATTATTTACATACTCATTTTAAGTTTACTGACTCTTTCAGTCTAAAACACCAAGTTTACATACTTTGCAGCCAGAAATTTTGGAAATGGAAACTTGGAACTAGTTCTTCTCATCCTAGTTAAAGTTTCTGTGCACTTCTCAAGCATTTCTACCTCTCAATCCATAAACATCCAGCATGACTATGGTCCTTCAATTTAATTATTCCACTTAATGAACATTAAATATTGTTTGTTACATGATTCGGGGGGTGGCGGTGGGGGACACATATAAGCAGAGACTCCAGCCCTAAGCTGTTTTTTTAGACTTTTGGACATCAAACTAAGAGAAACTGAATTGTACACCATGTTGAGATCTTCTGATCCACGCTCAGCAAGGAAATAGGTCTTGGGTCACTTTTTAAATGTCTCCTTCATGGTTGCAGTTCATCAGCCCAATGTTTCTGCAGCATAAAAGTGATTATATGGGTGAAGTAATAAGTAAAGCAAGTACAGTCACACACACACACACACATATATGATAAATAAAAAGTCTCAACTTGTCTATAACCAAAATTATCAGTGAAAAGAGGAAAAATATTGATTCAGATAAGAAAATATTAACTTAGAATTCAAAGTTTCAATTAGAACAGGGCATAAAACCACAAAAACAGTTGAACTTAATTCAGGAAGTAAACATTTCAAGATAAACTACACTAGTCTAGGAAGAACAGCAAGAGCTTTACCTGAGAGGAGGTAGGATCGGCCTCTAAGTTACCATAGCACCCTTTATGGTGACGAATCAGATCTCCCCAAAGAATAAGATTCTTGCAGCTGAGGAAAAGGGGAGAACCATAGAGTTTTAGGGTCACATCAAGCCATAAAAGCTGGCTGGGTGACTTTAGGCCAGTCACATTTTCAGCTCAACCCACCTCACAGAACTTGTTATGGGGAAAATAGAAAGAGGAAGGCGTGCTAGGTATGTTCACCACCACCTTAAGTTAGTTATAAAAAAAATAAAGGTGGGACAAAAACCAATAAATAAATGGAGCTAATTGGGAAACAGGTGCGAGGGCAGAATACTAGCATCTACGTCCCTTCCACATTCCTTAATGCGCAGGAGAAATTGCTTACCCCGGGCACTGCCCTTCGATGGGCAGAATATGATCGGGCTCCTTTTCCAGGAAAAGGCGAGACAGGCAAAACATATGAGCAGCCATGGTACAAGTTGGGTGAAAACAGCGCAAGGGAATGTCCTCATCCCCATCCTGCAGAGAAGAATTTTAGAAGAAGTGCACTTCAGTACAGAGGAATCTGCTGCTCCTCAAACAAATACAGGGTTTTGCCACTATATTCTGATTCTATGTCCAGTTATTCCCCACTCTTCCTTGGTCAAAGTTGTTTTTTCCGGTTCATATCCAATTCTGCCTTAAAGGAGGCATCTTAGAAGCTGAGCACCCATTTTATTAGGGCAATTTTACCTCTTAGGATCCACTCAGTTTCTAGCCTTTCTAGTTGTGGAAAGAATACACAGCATCCCAGATTGTTACCTGAAAGGTCTTCAGACAGACACTACAATGTTTTGTGGTCATCACTTGTTCCTCCGGAGATAACGGTTCAGCACGCTTGGAGTCTTTGACAGCTCGAACTGGCCCAAAAGCTATGGGCATGTGTAAGGGGGGCTCCAAACCTGGGGGGAACTCTCGGCAGTACTCCTGCTTGAGCCATCGTATGGTGAGTGGCAGACGGCACCATGGGGCGGTTTGCAGCATGTGGGCTAAGACACGCAAGCGGAAGTCAAACGGACGCTCCCGTGTTCTGCGGCGGGTGACATGGGTGAGACGGCGGGACGAGTGAGGGTGTTGCCAGGCCCATTCAAACTGGAAATTAGCAAGGGGGGAGGGGTGTAAATTAAAAGGGATTGCTGAAACTTAGGAAGGAATGAAGAGAAGGGGAAGATCTGCCCACCTACTCTCAGGGTTTAACTATGGCTTTTTCAGTAACTGGTAGTCCTCGGCTTGCAACCACAATTGGGACCGTTGCTAAACAAGGCAGTTCAGTCACATGCAAGTTTATAACCTTTTTTGCCATGGTTAAGCAAGTCATTGCAGTTGTTAAGTGAATCATGCAGTCATTAAGTGAGTCCCACATTGACTTTGCTTGTTGGAAGCCAGTTGGTAAAGTTGCAAATGATGATCACATGACCCAGCCTACTGTGACTATCAAATACATATTGGTTACAAAGTATCCAATTTTGGTCACATATCCTGCAACAGGAGTAACTGAGGATTGGCTTTAAGTTATTTTTTTCAGTGCTGTTTTAACTTTGGACAGACTAAATGGATGAGTTGTAAGTCAAAGACAATCTATACTCAACTGGCTGGGTTCCCACAACAGACTAAACCCCAAATCAATTACGTTGGGTGAACACACAGAATCTCAAGCTAGCTAACCACATTTTAGCTTGCCACGTTCTGTGAATCCTGAGAAAGAGAAAATAAAATAAGCGCCTTACACGCAGAGCAGCCACATCAGAGGGGAAACCATGGACAATCAACACCATGTCCCTGCAAGAAGAAAGGAATGCATGAAGCTCAAAAGGATAGCAACTCATTTGATGCAGAAAGTTCAAATTTCAGCCTTCAAGAGGTGAATTTTCACCTCACTCAAATCTCATCCCAAATGGAGGGGGGGCAGATAGTGCAAAAATGGTTCCCTGTAGAGCAGTGTTTCCCAACTTAGTCATTGTAAGATGTGTGGACTTCAACTCCCAGAATACCTGCTGGCTGGAGTGTTCTGGGAGTTGAAGGCCACATCTTAAAATGGCTAAGATTGAGAAACACGCCTGTGGAGCTTCCCAAGTTTTTCCACCTACATCTGTTTGGGGCTAAGAAGGAACAGTTGTGAACTTCAGAAATGGATTGCAAACATAGCATCTTTTACATGCTCGTGAATTACCATGGTCCACGTCCACTTGTCTTCCAGGCCCCACCGCACCGCTTCCCAGCATTGTGTTGGCTTATGCGTCGTTCAGGATTGACAGTGAAGCCAATGTAGGTCCGCCCCTGGTAACGGGGGTTGGTGCAGTATAGTAGATATACCCCAAAGAAACCACGTATTTCCACCACCATTTCTCTCCCAGAGGGAGGGAACAGACTGAAGAAACCTACATGAAAGAAGAAATCCAGTGTTAGAAAAGCTGAACACCCATAACCATCCATCATCAGAATCCAACAAATAGGACTGATAACTGCCAGGGAGTCAGTAGCTGACAAATGTTTTCGAACTACAATTCCCAGCATCCTCCAGGCTTAAAGTTGCGAAGGTTGGAGACCCCTGATCTGACTGGTGTAGCTGGAATTGTTATTAAGCAATAATGTTACTAGTGTTATTTTCCCTAATTCTCCTCCGAGACATTCCGCTTAGATTTTGACACGCGAATCACAAGTTCGATTCCTTTGTATCTACATGGCAGAAAGAAGGCGTGTGCATTTTTGCCAACCATCAGGATTCCCCACCAAAATACCTGAAATTAAAATTCCTGCATTCCCAAATGGAAGGGGGAAAAAACAGTACCTGTTGAATTTCTGCCTGCTGTGCAACTCAGACTCTCGCATGCAAACTTAATCTTGCATATAGTGGATTTTACTATTTAGCAGAGTCCCCTTCCCCTCCGGATGCGACTCGAGCGACCCATAAAGCAGACATTCGCCATTATACCTGCACGTTTCCAGCCCAAGCCTCCCCTCTCCCCCACCCCCGTTTGCGTTGCCACGCCCCTTTCGAACCTTGCCTAACTCGCGACCACAGCAGACGGTAGACCGTTGCCTAGCAATCTTCCTCTCCCGTTTCTTCAAACGATGCCTTGCTTACATTCTATTGGTGAAGGCAGCGAGATGCCCCGCCTACATAGGGAAAACTATGCAGTAACATAGATGGATGACATAAGAAGAGGGGGAATGAGTTCTAGACATGCGAATAAAGGTGGCATTTAAAAAAGTATGGCTTGAAGTCAAAGTAGAAACTTAGATTTTTTTAAAAAAAAATATACGTATGTGTTCTCTATACTTTTTGTACTCTATGTGCATACGTTTACATAGAATTGCAAAGAAGGTTTACTCCATCTTAGACCAAGCCAAGTCCCAAAGCGTCAGAGAATTTCTAGAAGCCTGGCGCTCTGACAAATCACGCATCAAAAGACACATAGACATTAACAGCATCTATAAACCATGCAAAAGGGACCATCACCCAGCCCAAAAAGGAACAAAAAGACACAAGCATCTCTCCACCAGCAATCAGCACCCAGATCAGCATAGAGTAACTCCAAGGTTAACATCAGACCAACACCCCAATCAAGAAACTGCCAAAGAAGCCATGAATAAACAGCCCAACCAAAGAATCTCTAAGACCACCCTCACCCACTCAGACAGGTAAGCCACTAGACTGAAAGAAAACCCCACTCCTTACTAGCACTGATGATGTTACCCAGTTTGGGTGGTGAAACGTCTGCAAGAAAACAACCAAGCTCAAAGATCACCAAGGACTCCTCGAAGAATGGTATATAGAATCTTCTGCTTAAGCAGGGGGCTGGACTAGAAGACCTCCAAGGTCCCTTCCAACTCCGTTATTCTGTTAGCAGTATGAAAGAAGGTTTTTAGGATAACTTTTAGGACAGGTTGGGCTGCTGTATTACTCTTATTTTGGTTGCTCTAGGGTGAAACCACCGGAGTGACGTATTGCAAGTTGATTGGCCACATGAGTTACAGACAGCAACGAGGAGGACGTGACGTCCCCCAGAGGCGGAAATGAAAGGCTTGGCTTCTGGGTTCTCTTGCATTCGGGGAGGCTTTTCGGGGAAGGATGGAGCCGTCCAGAGTTCTCAGCGCGGAGGCCTTGCGGGAGAGGCTGCTTCAGGGACTTGAGGCTGAGCACGTGGTAAATGGGATAGCTTCCCATTCACTGCCCGAAAGCTGGCAGTTCAAAGGGCTCGGTTTGAGTGGTTGGCACCTCTAAAGTTTGACTTAAAAACCCCTCTGAAGGATGTAGCGACCTTTGCTTGCTCCTTTGCAACGTTGCTTTTTCAAGTACCCCCCTTAATCATTTTTCAGCTAGTTTTCGTCTCCGTTATTCATAGTGTGCTATTGTTGCTTAAAGTTACGGGCTGCTTTAAAATCTACGTTCTGCTGAAAAATGCAAACATTCCTCTCTTTCTTTTATAAAAACAATTCTTCCACTGAATGGCTACAGGATATTCCTCCTTCTCTGATAGGATAAACCAGTTTTCATGACTTGGTGTTTTCAGAATGGGCTTTCCATTATCCCCAGCGAGCATAGTCTTTAGAGCACACCAGGATGAGGAGAGATGGCTTTAAAATTTCCCTTTTTCAGAAGTAATTGGCATTTTGTTTTATTCTCCATATCGGTTTTGCATTATTAAGCTTAAGCTCCAAATCTTGCTTTTTGCTGGAGTATGAATGTGTTTGTTGTTTTAATAGGCTGCCGTCATACCAACTAATTTAAAAATGTCTTCCTAGGCCAGGAATAACAACATACTTTCAACACAAGAATGAAGATGAAAGAAAGAGAAATAATAGATGCTGAGCAGCCTATAAAATTAGGCCAGGCCAAAATGACAGCAGCCTATTTGCAGATCTGTTCTCACTGTTGATACAGAAATTCAGCGCAATTTGATCCTTAGGATACATTTAAGTATTCAGTAATCTTTATTAAATTCAGTGGGAGATTGCTTTTAAATAGGCATATCTAAGATTATGATGTTATGGATATTTTTATCCTAAATTTTGATTTCTTTTGAGACTGTTTTTCCTTTTTATTAAGCTTATTTGGTGCACATTTCATTTTCTAATAGTATTATGTTAATCTAATGCATTCTTTTCTGAGTTTCTTTGCATTTTTATTCCCTGTAATTTCCTGGCAAAAAACTGCCTTTCCATATGCTTTTTAACATCTCCTTTCAAAGTTTTCTTCCCATTATCTGTTTGGAATAAATAAATTGTATGCAGGTATTGTATTGTAATGTAAATGTATTGTTATGTTCTAAATCAGGAGTTGGCAACCTTAATCACTCAAAGACCCATTTGGACCTGTTTCCCACAGAAAAGAAAACACGGGAAACCCTTCCCGTGCCTGACTATTTCCTGAGCGGCCACAAAACTAGCATATATAGTTGAATTAAAGATTCTATTCTGAAACTTCTTTTCTTGAATTTATCCATGGTTAGCTTATCGGGGGGCCCAAAAGGTCAATAAATCATGTGCCGGCGTATGTCACACATTGGTAGTTGTGATGCATATTTTGAGAGACGGAGCCGCAGCACAGGGATGAAGAGCCACATGTGGCTCCGGAGCCACGGGTTGCTGACCCCTGTTCTAAATAAAAGGTGTCAAACTCACATCACGGCAACATCCCATGATGTATTGGGACTTTTCCCTTTCGCTAAACAGGGCTTGGGCGTGGCCAGCACATGACACATCCGGCCCACGGGCTAGGAGTTTGACAACCCTATTCTAAATAGTATATCAATATAATTTCTTTATTTTATTCACTTTAAGGAGGTAGAAGATACTACCCCTGGGCGCTGTGCTACAAGCTTCAAAGTTTTGGTCGTTTCTCCATTTTTCCGAGGAAAAGCACTGTTACAACGACACCGGTAAGTAAGTGTAAGAAGAGCTAACTTACAGAAGGACTGAACAGTCTTTTATTTTCTTAATGGTTGGAATTATCTTAATAGTGTTCCAAAACTTTACAATGTTAGGAAATAAGGACCACAAAAATCAGGCATTCTTTATACTTATTTTCCATGTTTTCTTGATTCCTCTGTCACCTTCCTTTTTTTCTTTTGCTCCTCTATTGGTTTAATCTATCCTTAATTTTTAATCCCCCCCTTCCCCCAGATTGCTCAGAATAGAGTAGATAATGTTAACTTCCTCCATTTGATCTTACAACAGCAATGGTTCTGTGAGGTAATCACTGATTTAGGCTATCCAGCAAAATAAATGCTCTCTATACATAGATATGCCCTTTCTTCTTTATTAAGTTTATTTAATAAAGTTTAATGGAGTTTATTTATTAAATACTTTCTCATATTTTCATTATTCTTTTAGATGTATAGATCCAGTTTAGAAATAGAAATGTATTGAACCTATAGCATAAATTAAATCACTATTCAAAATAAAGTGGGCATTTAAAATTGTGGAGTTTTTTCCAAGCATAGATCATACAAAAGTTGTTTTTTAATATGATGTGTTAATTTTAAATGCTACCTTAATCTCATATGAATATGAGAGATCAACATTACATATTAGTACCTCAAAATTGTATTCAGGCTACTTCACAGCTTTTCTATGACATCCTTTTTTATTTGAATCCCTCCAAATATTTTAATAACAAATGAACAATTTATCTGCGTCATTTTCTATTACATTATTAACGGTATAAGGAAAAAATAGTTGAACATCCAAAGAAATGCAAAATTATGGTATAGTTGTGTGAAGAAAATGAATTATACACTGCTCAAAAAAATAAAGGGAACACTTAAACAACACAATGTAACTCCAAGTCAATCACACTTCTGTGAAATCAAACTGTCCACTTAGGTAGCAACACTGACTGACAATCAATTTCACATGCTGTTGTGCAAATGGAATAGATAACAGGTGGAAAGCAGAGGCATTTAGCAAGACATCTCCAATAAAGGAGTGGTTCTGCAGGTGGTGACCACAGACCACTTCTCAGTTCCTATGCTTTCTGGCTGGTGGTTTGGTCACTTTTGAATGCTGGCGGTGCTTTCACTCTAGTGGTAGCATGAGACGGAGTTTACAACCCACACAAGTGGCTCAGTGCAGTTCATCCAGGATGGCACATCAATGTGAGGTGTGGCAAGAAGGTTTGCTGTGTCTGTCAGCGTAGTGTCCAGAGCATGGAGGCGCTACCAGGAGACAGGCCAGTACATCAGGAGATGTGGAGGAGGCCATAGGAGGGCAACAACCCAGGATTAGGACCGCTACCTCCACCTTTGTGCAAGGAGGGACAGGAGGAGCACTGCCAGAGCCCTGCAAAATGACCTCCAGCAGGCCACAAATATGCATGTTGCTACTCAAACAGTCAGAAACAGACTCCATGAGGGTGGTATGAGGGCCCAACGTCCACAGGTGGAGGTTGTGCTTACAGCCCAACACCATGCAGGGCGTTTGGCATTTGCCAGAGAACACCAAGATTGGCAAATTCACCACTGACTCCCTGTGCTCTTCACAGATGAAAGCAGGTTCACACTGAGCACATGTGACAGACGTGACAGGGTCTGGAGACGCCGTGGAGAACGTTCTGCTGCCTGCAACATCCTCCAGCATGACCGGTTTGGCAGTGGGTCAGTAATGGTGTGGGGTAGCATTTCTTTAGGGGGCCGCACAGCCCTCCATGTGCTCGCCAGAGGTAGCCTGACTGCCATTAGGTACCGAGATGAGATCCTCAAACCCCTTGTGAGACCATATGCTGGTGCGTTTGGCCCTGGGTTCCTCCTAATGCACAACAATGCTAGACCTCTTGTGGCTAGAGTGTGTCAGCAGTTCCTGCAAGGTGAAGGCATTGATGCTATGGACTGGTCCGCCCGTTCCCCAGACCTGAGTCCAATTGAGCACATATGGGACATCATGTCTCGCTCCATCCGCCAACACTATGTTGCACCACAGGCTGTCCAGGAGTTGTGGGATGCTTTAGTCCAAGTGTGGGAGGAGATCCCTCAGGAGACCATCCTCCACCTCATCAGGAGCATGCCCAGGCATTGTAGGGAGGTCATACAGGCACATGGAAGCCACACACACTACTGAACCTCATTTTGACTTGTTTTAAGGACATTACATCAAAGTTGGATCAGCCTGTAGTGTTTTTTTCCACTTTAATTTTGAGAGTAACTATAAATCTAGACCTCCATGGGTTGCTAAATTTGATTTCCATTGATAATTTTTGTGTGATTTTGTTGTTAGCACATTCAACTATGTAATGAATAACGTATTTAATAAGAATATTTCATTCATTCAGATCTGGGATATCTTATTTTTGTTTTCCCTTTATTTTTTTGAGCAGCATGTATTTGAATTTACAAGTAGTCCCTGCTCAGCAACAGGCCTGTTTAGGTACCATTCAACATTACAATGTGATTGAAAATACACCTCTAGCTGTTGCAGTGTCCCCATGATCATGTGATCAAGATTTGAGCACTTTACAACCGGTGTGCATTTACAAGTGTCCCAGTGTTCTGTGGTCACGTGATCTCCATTTTGAGCATTTCACACCTGGATTCTGACAGCCAAGGTAAATTTGCAAGTGACAGTCATCTCATTTAACAATTGCAGCAGAAGTGAGGTGATAAATTGTGGTCATGTGCTGTCTTGCTTAATGACTGCATCACTTAGCAACAGAATTGCCCATCCCAATTGGGTTCGTTAAGAAAAAACTACAGGTAGGTCTTGCTTAATAATCCTAATTGGGACCAGAATTTCTTTCTTTTTTTTACAAAGTTTTTATTTTTTACGACAAACATAAAGCCCTCTTTCAATTATATACATACGGTGTGGTTGGTTGGTTACAATCTTTTCTGCTATCCTTTTATTACCATTACTCACAAGTTATATAAATTCTCACCTTATCAGTCTAGCTTGTGCTTATATAATATCAATTATTAAACATTCATTTGACTATTTTTCCATCATTTTATACAAGATATACTAATTTTCATTATGATTTAATCTTATACATTCATCCAATGGTTATATATTTTATATTGTATTCTTTATCAATATTAACTTTTATTGTAAGGCTTACTAATCTATTTCTTTACCATGTCTTTTTATCTAACCATTGATAAAATAAATCCCATATCATATAAAATTGTTTATCTTCTTGTTCACTAATTTGAAATGTCAATTTACTCATTTTGGCACAGTCCATGATTTTCTTAATAATTTCTTCCTGCATAGGTATTTTTTCATTTTTCAGATTCTTAGCAAATACAATTCTAGCCGCTGTTAAAACATTTACAATCAAATATTTCAATTCTTTACAATATATTTCTGGTATAATTCCCAATAAAAATATATCAGGTTTAAAGTCTATTTGTTGTTTTGTCATTTTTTCCAACCATGTGTGGATTATAGTCCAATATCTTTTTGCATCCAAGCATGTCCAACACATGAGGTAATATGAACCAGGTATCTGATGACATTTCCAACATTTATCCGATTTATTCTTGAACATCCTCACAATTCTCTTTGGGGGTAAGTGCCACCTGTAAAACATCTTATACAAATTTTCTTTATATACAGTTGACGTCATTTTATAATTTCGAGACCACAATTTTTGCCATTTATGTAAATCGATCCCATATCCGAAATTTTTCCCCCCCACAATCATTGTTTCTTTTACTTGTTCTTCCTCTACTTTAAACTCTAGCAAATGTCCATAAAGTTTTTTTATTACTTTTTCATCAGTACCTGTCAAAATTTTATCTAAATCAGTCAACTTATCATAGATACCTTCTGCTTAACATCTTTATCAAATCTAGATTGTATTTGCAAATATGAAAACCAATTCATTTTTACACCTTGTTCTTCCAATGCTTGCATAGATTTAAGTTCATCCTTTTCATTCAATATCTCACCATATCTAACTGTTTGTTCCTTTTTATATATTATTGGATAGGAAAAAGCTTCAATAGTAAATAACCATAGTGGAATTTTTAAATAATATTGCTTTTTTATCTTCTCCCAGTTTAGAAACAATACTTCTCAAATATAATGTCTTCTAAAATACCCCTGGGTTTTAGTTCCCTTATACCAGAGGAAGGCATGCCACCCTAACAGCAGGTCATGTGCTTCTAAATTCAAAAGTCTAGTATTCCTTAGTGTTATCCACTCCTTTACCCACATCAGACTCATTGCTTGGTAGTATAATTTCCAATTGGGCAAAGCAAATGCTCTTATTCTTGCATCTTGTAACAATTTAAGTTTTATTCTTGCTTTCTTCCCCTGCTAAATGTATTTTAGCACTATTTTGTTTAAATATTCAAAAATTCTTTCCCTAATCTGATTGGAATTGTCTGGAATAAGTATAAGATTCTAGGCAATACATTCATCTCAATTGTAGATATTCTCCCAATCAGTGATAATTGTAAATTTTCCCATTTTATCAAATCTGTCGCTATCTGTTGTTTAAGTTTAAGATAATTGTCCTCTTTAAGTGTGCTACATCTTGGTGTTATATGTATCCCTAAATACTTAACCTTGTTTGTGACCTGGATCCCCCAAACTTCCTCCAATTCTTTCTTTCGTCTTACTAACATGTTCTTTGCTAAAACCTTTGTTTTATCTTTATTTATTTTCAAACCTGCTACTTTCCCATACTCTTCTACCTTTTCTATCAGTTTAGGCGCAGACTCCAATGGATCCTCTAATATAAATACCAGGTCATCTGCAAAAGCTTGTAATTTATACTCTTCTTTTTTAATTTTCATTCCTTTTATTTCTTTTTCTTCCCTGATGTTCCTATTCACCACTTCCAGTGTTAACACAAACAACAGAGGTGACAGTGGACAGCCTTGTCAGGTCCCTTTTCTTATATCTATAAAGTCTGTTAACTCTCCATTTATCATAACCTTTGCAATTTGTTTATGATATATCGTTTTGATTGCTTGAGTAAATTTTTTACCAAAGCCCATTTGGTCCAATTGTAACAGCATGAAACGCCAATTCACATTATCAAAGGCTTTTTGTGCATCTATAAACATCAGAGCCATTTGTTTTTCAGGATGTGCCTCATAGTATTCCAGTGTACCTAAAATTATTCTCATATTATCTTTAATCTGCCTCTTCGGCAGAAATCCATTTTGATCAGGATAAATAAAATTGTTTAAGTATCTTTTCAGTCTTTCTGCCAAAACTGAAGCAAAAATTTTATAATCTGAATTTAATAGTGATATAGGTCTGTAATTTTTAACTTGCTATGGGTCTGTGTCCTCCTTCGGTACAAGTGTGATGTATGCCTCTGACCATGTTTCGGATATTCTCTTCTTTGTCATAACTTCATTCATAATTTCTAATAAGTGAAGATTCAGTGTTTCCTGGAATGTCTTATAAAATTCCACTGGCAAACCGTCCGGACCTGGTGCTTTCCTAATGTTTTGCTTTTTTAAAGCTTCTGTTAATTCCATCATTGTTATATTACTTTCTAACATTGTTTCAATATCTTTGAGTATCTGGGGCAAATTTGCTTCCTGTAAGTATTGTTGAATTCTTTCTTCCTGAACATTCTCTTGATGGTACAGTTTTCCATAGTAATCTTGAATAATTTTTTTCTTCTCCACATTTCCATAGCATACATTACCTTGTTCGTTTATCAATTGATTTATTCTTCTCAAGTCTCTTTCCTTTCTCAATTTATATGCTAGCCATCTACCTGGTTTGTTTGCATTTTCAAAATAGTTCTGCTTAGCATTTTTAATTTTTTGTGCTATTTCTTCTTTTTCCATTAGCCTCATTTTATGCTTAGTTATGTCCATTTTAATTTTAATGTCCTTTTTGGTGGAAATTTCTGTAGTTCTTTTTCCAACTTCTTGTAGTCATCTTCCAATATTTTAAGGATTTTTTTCTGTTTTATATTTCTTTTCCTTGTATAGTCCATTATCAAACCTCTTGTATAAGCCTTCATCATGTCCCAGAGGTTCTGTAATGATGTATCCTCTTTTGTATTTTCTTTAAAGAAAGAAATCAATTCTTTCTCAATTTTCTGTTTAAAGTCTTTTTCCTTTAATATCGTATTATTTAAAGTCCATCTAGATCTCCTTTTTTGTCCTTTCCATACAAGTGTTATTGGATTGTGATCTGCCCAGGTACTTGCTTCTATTTCAGTGTCTTGTATGTTAGAAAGCAATTCTGTTGATATCCATATCATATCTATTCTAGACCATGATGCATGTCTATTTGAATAAAAGGTATATTGTTTATTTTCTGCATTTCTCTCTCTCCATGCATCTTTTAAGTTTATCTCATCTACCATTCAAAAGAAGGATTTTGGCAATGTCTTTCTAGTTTTCTTTGCTGCTTTTTGTGTTTTATAATCCAATTTGTCTTTTATTATTCCATTAAAATCTCCCATCAGACAGATATTAGCATAATCCAGTTCAATTATTTTCTTATGTAATTTCCTGTAAAAAAATCTTCTTGATTATCATTTGGGGCGTAAATTGCTATTAAAGGTGTCTTTAGATTACTGTACGTTATCTCCACCATCAAAATCCTTCTGTCATCATCTGTATATATTTGTTCCGCAGGGATGGTATCTCTAATGTTTGTATGTAGGATTCTATCTCTTATTTCTAACCACTCCTCTCTTTTTAATTTCCTTAATTTTTGTTGTTTCAATATACAATCATGTTTTTTAATATATACTTCTTGTAGGCAGATTATATCAAATTTTAATTTCTCTAATTTATGAAATACTTTTCTTTTTTTAATAGCTGAATTAAGCCCATTTATATTAATTGTAATCAGTTTTTTCTCATCCATTTTAGACTGTATAAGAAGGATTTGTTGCTCTAGTAGATCTTGGTTCTTGTTGTTCTCTGGGTACATCACCTACGGCTCCTTCTTCTTTTTCAATTACTGCTGTACATTCCTCTTGAAATTCAATTAATGACTCTTCTTTTCTTGTATCTTCCTCCCTTCCTCTAAAATATTCCAGATAGAATAACTCAGCTTTTTCCACTGTATCAATTCTGTGTCTTTGTTCCTGCCAGGTAAACATGAGACCTTCAGGTATCAGCCATCTGTAATTTATTACTCTCTTAAGTAACTCTTTGGTCAAAAATAAATATTCTCTTCTTATCTCTCTCACTCTTCTCTATACCTGTTTCAGTACCACTATTTCTTTATCTTTTTACTTTAGTGTTTTTTCTCTTGCCATCTGCAGTATTTGTGATTTAATTATTTTCTTAGTAAATCTGATATAAACTTCACTTGGCAGTTTATTTCTCGTCGCATATCTTGTATAAACACGAAAAACCTCGTCCATTTCATCCATCATCTTCTCTTTAGTTACCTCTAATGCTTCTGCCAGGATTTCTGTCATCATTTCAGCAAGGTTTTCACCCTTTTCTTCTATATTTTGAAATCTAAGATAGAATTCTGATCTATCAATTTCCCATCGTAATGATTGCAGAGATCTGCCCTTGTCTCTTTCCACTTCACTCAATCGGGTATCCATATCTCCAATCTTCTTATCTCTTTGTACATCTTGTTCTTCAATTTTCTTGATTCTGTCCTCATATTGCATCATTATCTGTTGAATATTTTCAATTTTCTCATCTGTCTTTTCAGTTCTTTGCTCAATATTCTCCGTTCTCTTTTCAATATTATCTGTTTTTACTTGTATCTTTTGAATTCCTTGCATAATCATTTGCAGTGTCACTTCTTTCTCCTTCTCTTGTTGTGACATCACCTGTATTGATCGTTGTCCTCCAGATGGTGAGGAAGAAGAAGTCAGGGTTGAAGAAGCTGAAGCTGGTATTTTTCTGCTCATCTTAAGAGTACAATAGAAAAATTGAAAAGAAAAAGCAAGAGCAGCCAATTGCCACTCCAGTTAAAAAAATAAATAAATAAATAAATAAAAGCAAAAGATAAAAATAAAAAAGGGAAGGGAAAAAATCTTCAGGCACTTGAATACCTTAATCCAATTGGTTCCAATTATGTAGGAAAAAAGGAAAAAAAGAAAAAAAATATAAAATGGAAAAAGGAGGAAAAAATTTAAAAAAATAGGAAAAAATTTAAAAAGACAGATATCTGTATATTCCCCTTGCTAAAAAGGTAAAACGAAGGGGGGGGGGGGGGGGAAGAGTTTTTTTGTTCCCTAAAAGGAGCAAAGACCAAGAAAAAAAAACCAAATGGGGGGGGGATGGGGGATAGAAAAAAAAGGAAAGAGAAAATGCAATTCTGTCAATAAGCAAAGCACTGCCACTATATGTTCGAGGCTCTTTACTAAATCAAAAAACAAAATTTCCAGTTCTCTTTTCCAGGTCACTTCAATCTTCTTTCTTCAATTTCAAATCCAGACTCCGTCTATCAGTAGTTCCACAGAAGAGCACCTGCATAAACAATCTACATGCTCTTCCCACTATCTTTTCAATGAAAAGCACAGAGTCCTTGAATGTAACACCAAATGTATCAACAAGAAAGGAAAACAATGTCTCCAAGCCTCCAGGTGGCAGTGCTACTTATTTCCCTTTCCCTTCCCCTCTAATATTAAAATCAGGAATAAATTTTTTTTAAAAAAATCTAAAATTACTAAAAAGAAAAAAACAAGAGAAAAAAAAACTTTTCCAAAGAGTTATTTTGAAAGGAAAAATTAAAAAGGAAAGACCAGTCTAGTTGAAAAGTTGAAAAGTTTTAACAAAAGCCAAAGTTCCAATAAGAAGAAAGAAAAAACCTTCAGGTTTAATTTGGGCTTAATCTCGCCGCTTAAGCACTTTTATCTTCACTTTTAAATTTAATTTTTAGTCTTTTAGGGTGTTCTCTCCAGAAAAAAATAAGTAGAAAATTATCTTACCAAACTGACACACTTTCTTTCCAGCTTTCTTCCGTTCCGGAGCTGTCCCAGCTTCAACAGCTTTAATAGCTGCCTCTCCACCGTGGGGAAAAAAGGGCTTCTCCTGGATCTACCAGGGACTTTGCGATGTCCCTGGGATCAACAGGATGTGCCCTCCTCTGTCACCGTCTCTACAGGACAGTTTAGGTCCTTTGAGACCGTCCTGCAATGGAGATATCAGCAGCGATCTTAGAGCTTAAAGATGGCATGCTGTACCGCTGCGATGCAAGCTCCGCCCTCTCCAGGACCAGAATTTTTGTTATTGAGTAAATTTTAGTGTGACCGCACCCCCTGGTTGCGGTTGTTAGGCCAGGACCATCTGTCATTAAGTGAGGACTTCATGCTTTTCCTGCCCAGTCATGCTTGCCTCCACTCACTTATCACCCCTCCTCCCATCTCTGCCCTTTTGATGACCCAGCCACGCTGTCCTCCGCCTTGCTGAGGAGAGTCCAGAGTGATGGAGTGAAGTAAAGTGGTCAGAAGGGCAGAGAAGGGGTACAGAATAGGCAGGTAGGTGGAGCTGAAGCTCGCACTGCAGTGGTAAATGCAGGCAGGCTGCCAAGCCCCCGAATTTTGGTCACACGACTGCAAGGATACTGGGACTGCCTTAACTACGAAGACTGGTCATAAATGCCATTCATTCAGCACCATCTTACTTCGAATACTCATTGAATATTAAGCAAGGACTAGCTCTTCATATAACCAGAATGGTATCATTTCTATTTATTACTAATGCCAAAAGGAAACATGTATGATTTATTTATGTCTCCCACCATATAGAGCAGCAGTCCCCAACTTTTCTGGTACCAGGGACTGGTTTTGGGGAAGCCAATTTTTCTACGGACCGTTGGGGGAGGGGTATGGTTTGGTGCGCAACCTAGATCCTGCGTATACACTTGCTCGCCTGTCTTTTGTGCAGCCCAGTTCTTAACAGGCCCATGGACTGATACAAGTCCATGGCCCAAGGGTTGGATATTCCTGATTTAGAGGGTTCTCAGCTGTGGCTAAGTGGGAGAAATGTACCCCTCTACCAGTTTGGGTAAAGCATTGTTTTAACTAACATTGTTTCTTTTAAAATATTACGTCTGTTGAAATAAACTGAAACATCACAGTGTAGGGGAAGAGCAGGCAGAGCTGGGGGCAGAGTTAAGCACGTCATCAGTTTAGAGTTCTTGCTTTCCCACAAGTGCTTTAAGTCCCAGCCCTCTTGAATTTCTTTGACTCTTATCTGTCACCAGTTGTTAAGTGCTGAACTTTAGTTGACCAGATTCCTGTGTAGAGGCTTGAATAAATCTATGTTATGCTAAAATTATGTTACAATTTCTGATTTTTTGCACTTGACACACAGCTTCAGTCTCACTTAACTGAGAAGTCCTGTTTGGCTCTTCTTTCTAATGGGCACATTTAGTAAAGCAGATTTTTCTGTAAAAGGAACTCTGGATGAACCTGCCAAGCCATCAGCTGAGCTCCTCCTGAGAGATGGAAGTGCACTTCCATCCTTTCTCCTTTTTTAAGCTTCAGAAACTATTAGCATTGCTTTTAAATTTATGAGCAGATTCGTTCTTAGAAATCTTTCTGGAAATGGGGCAAATTACTGCAATTTTTAAGCGAATAACACGCTTGTTAATTGAATCCAATTTCTCCCATTGACTTTGCTTGTTGGAAGTTATTTGGGAAGGTCAAAAGTGTTCATCATATGAAGAATAAAATTTTTTTTAAAAAATGTTCATCATATGAACCGAGGATGCTGCAACCATCATAAATGCATGCCAATTGTCAAGCACGCAAATTTTGATCATGTAATTGTGGGAATGCTGCGATGGTCCAAAGACTGTTGTAAGTCACTTTTCAGTGCCATTGTTACTTCACATGGCTGCCAAACAAGTGGTTGCAAGTAGAGAACTACTTGCAAAATCATAATGGAGTTTATTTTGGAGGAAGGGGCATATGAATTCAATAAATCATGATGATTAATTAAATTATGGTTAAGCCAAATATGCAAAGTTGTTTTTTTAACATCCATCTATTTTTATTATGCATCTTAGAGGTTGAATTTAAATTTGAAAAAAAAAAAGCTTGGAACTAGGAGAAATGCATTATTAGCTAAGGGGCTTCTCCAATGCAGGCAGAAGATGCATTAGGCCAAAGTGAGCTTTGCCTGTTTGGCTTGGCATCTTGTGTGAACTAAACTAATTGCAATGTATTCTTGAAACAATTAGCAATTCAGGTGTAAAGATATGGGGGTGGAATGCATTTGTTCTTCCTGATTTCCATTTGCCATGTCCCAATTGTATTCCTTCTCTTTTTTTTGTCTTGCCTTCCTTAAGACTGGTCAATGAACTCTTATCTGAAGAACTGAAGCTTATTCATGCCTTTGAGCAGAGAACACTGACTCCTGAACAGTGGGCAAAGGAACAAGAAGCTAAGTGAGGCACAAGCTTCCTCCTTTTCATCAGTAACAAAAGCAGCAAATACTACAGAGACCAAAAATTCCAAGATGGTAAAGAGAAGCATCTGTGAACCAAATTTAGCAATGCGGGAATTGCTTCGGGAGAAGCACTGTGAAAGTTTGAGAAAGTATGAAGCAGAAAATAAAACTGGAGAAAGATTGTGAGATGACTGTTTGTATCGTCTGTTTATTCCCATACCACGTATCTTGGAGACTCATTTTAATATTGAGATTTGCATTGGGTGGGGAGAAGGTAGCTTTCTCCTACTAAGGCAGTGTTCTTCCATTTCATTGTTTAAATCTTGAAAATGAACACTTTTTGAGTTCTTTATACTATGAATTTGGTTGTTCGCTTGCAGGCATTTTATCAGTCAGCTAGATAACATCATCAGTGTGTGTGAGGTTTGCTGTTTATTTGCAATAGTTTCCCTGCCTGTTGATAGGTGTGTAGTTTCCACCCTGGTGATTCTTTGATGGAAGTACAGGTAGTTCTCACTTAATCATTCAGTGATCATTCAAAATTACCATGGTGTTGAAAAAACTAACTTTGCACAACATTTACAACTTCAGTGGTGTCTCTCAGTCATACGAACAACACTACAGTCAATAGACATTGTCCTGTGCCTACTTTGATTTCTCCCCTCGCCTTGTAGAGCAAATTGATTAGATAAAGGGATTGCAAGGAAATGAAGCCTTTTGTTGTTCTATGTATCAGAAGCAATGCAGTTGTATAAATCTCTCCTTTGCCTGACTTTTCCCCACCATTAATGTGATCACAGTATTCTTGATTGATGTGTAGCAGTTTGTTTTCTTGAAATCCAATTTCCAGTCTTTCTTTGCTGGAGATGGGAGGATCAGGCAAAGGGGAGATTGCCTGCAGAAATTGCTTGCTTCCCTCAACTGTCCCTAACTCTGGCAGAGCAGAGAGATTGGAGAGGAAGAGATCTCAAGAGAGTGCTGTAAGCTGTTTGTGTAAAGTGTCCACTGGGTTGCCAGTGAAGTTGCGTTGCTTTCATTGCAAGCAAGACAGTAAGCAGGCATTTCAAAAAGGCAGGAGTGTGAAAAAAGAGGAAGGTGTGAAACTGATTTTCTAGTTTCATTTAGTGGTAGAGTTGCTTGCCATCCTAACTAGGTTGTTATGTGAGGACTATCTGTATTTTCTGCCTGATCGTTTGGTGTTGAGACTTGCTGATCTGAATGTTGGCTGCTGGTTGGGACCAAATGATGCATCAAAGAATATCATTTATGATGATCCCAAAAAACCAGCATAACCAGTTCTTGTTGGGAACTATCTGTCCCTGTTTTCCATTTCTTAAAATGTCCTTTGCAGGGGGAGAACTAGGTTAGTCTGTGGTGGCAAAAACCAGGAGTCGGGTAACAGTTTTTCCAACCAATACATTTTATTAAAAGGCATAAGCTTAATAGGCACTGACATCAGAACTCAAAATAAGGACACAATAATACCAAGGAATCCACCTGCCAGGACACCATGAGATATCTCAAAGTATTTTTTTTTTAAACCAAATTTTTATCAGCACCGTTTAATGAGAAATTCTAAAGCATTCAAGCAATCTCAGTTCTCAGCAATAAATTTTTAACATATTAGAATTGTTAACTGATAGGCTACTTGTAACCTCTCATGTATCATCTGTATCTGCATAACCAACTTGATTTTTCTACTCTTCTATCTCCCTCCATTTTAAATTGGTCTCGACACTCCATACATCTCACCAAGTGAGCTACAGCTCACCAAAGCTTTTAATGTCTTAATAAAACGTTGGTTACCTGGAAAAGGTCCTTCCGGGCTCTTCCCAATGTTAAAAAGTCCTCCCTTTGTGGGAGATGAAAACTTTGCTCCTTACTCTGATTTCATTTTGGAGGGGGAAAGCCACCACAGGTCATTGGTCAACTATTCAAATTGGGCCCCGTGCTTAATCAAGAGAAGGGACACCTAGATCAACAGGATTAATTAATTAATTCTATTACATTTAAAGGATCGGCTACAAATCATTGATGAATACATGGGTGAAAAAAATATCTATATCTGAGATGGGTAGACCATTCCATGGAAGATAAAGTGATAAAGAGGATTTAAATAGCTCTGTTAGGCCAAAGGAGCCTTTCAATGTCAGACGTGGGAGAGAACTTCCTAGCGGGGACAGGGAATTGATCCCAAGAATAACCATCGTTTAAAACTTGAATAAAAAAGGTCCGCTATATAACTTCCAGGTGAGTTCAGATGAATGAAACGGTTTGAATTCAATACATAGATGCAAAATTGTTCCAAATAAACAAGCCTAGATTATTACGCAGATAGATTTCCCTTCCTCCCTCTCAGAAAGTGGGGAATCTGCCTTCCAAAGGATTCGCTCCCTGCAATTTTGGGTTGGGTTACTGACTAATTAACTAAAATTGCATACCTATGATCCAAACGTTTGAGTGATGATCAGTTAAATATTTTAGCCCTGTTAAAACAAATTCCCTCAGAAGTAAAATTTTAAGTAAGAGGAAATGCAGCATTTAAAAAAAAATCCAGAGAAAGAACTTTTGTTTTCTAAGGGGAAAAGCAGAGCAGGAACCAGAAAGCGAAGATCCAGAACTGGAGGCCTAGGAGATACAAGCCTGCAGATTGTAAATAGATGGGCTATCATCCCAAATGCTTTCACCAAGGCAAAGCGAAGAAGTATTTCAAATCTTTGCAGGTGGAATCTGTTAACTCAGAAAAGGGGCTCTGTCTGGAACAGACAAACTGAGTTTCTGCCCTGAGCTTAGGGTGGATGAATCTTTATAATGCCCTGAGGATCCACCCATTTTTAAAAAAAAAAATCAAAGGGGCTTTAAAAGGCCAGTGAAACAAAGTCCATGGTGACTCATGAAGAACCAGACTGGCTAGGAAGAGAGAGAAGCTATTTCTTCACAATCCTTTCCAGCTCTGAGATGCGTCGCTCCTGTTCCGACACAGTAGCCTGCAGCCGTTTCAGGTCCTCTGAGAGCTGATCTAAAGCTGGACCCTAAAGGATACATTATGTGGTAAACTTTATTATAATTACTGATAACACTGGAAGAGCAGATTTTATTTATAAAAAGTATGTGTTATCACTCCCTTAAAGTAATCTACAGTTTTGACTCAAAGCATTTATCACTGTTCTAAAATTTCCCCAACTCTATGCAAATCTTCATTCCTGCATAATGTCGTCTGAAAAAACTTGATTGCAGGGTGCATAACTAGAACATCACGATGTCCCTATCATTAGTAGAGAATAGGGATCTTTCCAAAATCCTTAAAATTAGGCCAGATTCTCCCATTTATAAGACTATAAGGGGCAAAGGCTAAAAAGCAAGGCTTCGCCTGTTCCAGTAATGTCAGGTCCTCAGGTATACCTTCCCAAAGCCTTGAAGGACCACAAAAGGCAAATGTTTCTCTCGGGGTTAAAGACACGCCCTCCCCGCTGTCCACAAAGGTGTATGGAACATTGGGTGGTCTTCCAGGAGAAGATGAGGACCATGAAGGTCAATGGGTTGTCAAGGCCAATCCAAGACCAAATACCCCAGGAGACCTAATCTAGACCCTTGGGTTTTCTCCTCCTTACCCCTTGCTGGGTCCTGTCGTGTGGAAGTTGACTTCTCTTGGGCCCCTGCAGGAGAGTCTGGTTGACTTTGAACTCTCGGCTCTTCTGGGGAGTGTAGCCATCCTTGAGGGAAATGAGGATGGGGCTTGCATCCTTGCCTGCTAGCCACTCCTCTGAGGACAAGGCAGGATCTGGACCAGGTGTGTCAGGATATAGGTCCTCTTGGAACAGGTCTGACTGCAGAAACCATACAAAAACACAGTCTCGGCATTACAGCGAGGAAGAACCTTTCCCCTCCAGATTTAAAAACAGAAGTTCAACCTCTCACTACACATCCCAAATGTCAGCATTCTATATGGGGCATAAGTCCTTGACTTATGACCACAACTGAACCCAAAATTTCCATTGCTAAGCAGAACAGATGTTAAGAGAGCTTTTCCCCCCAATTTTACAACCTTTTTTGTTACAGATGTTAAGTTAGTAACACAGTTAAATGAATCTGGCTTCCCCATTGACTGCATGGTGATCACATGATCCCAGGACGCTGCAATCATCATAAATATGAATCAATTGCCAAGCTTCTGAATTTTGGTCACATGACTGGCGGGGGAATGCTGCAACAATTGTAAGTGAAGAATGGTCATAGGTCAGTTTTTCCAGTTCTGTTGTAACTTTGAACAGTCACTAAACAAACTGTCGTAAGTTGAGACCACCTGTATAGGCTCCAAGAGCCAAGTCCAACCTGATTAAACAATTGCCCAAAAGATGGTGAAGATACAGAAAGGAAACTGCTTGTTCAGTGGGCAAATGGCTACAGCTATCTCAAGAAACTGGGAAGGTGGCTTTGCAACTTTTATTTCGGGATAAAAGTTACATGTGTTGAACCAAGACTCTGATAATTTTGGAACGGATGAGCTCCCTCGGTAAATCGATGCATTTACCATGTTTCTGTAAGGAGTGTAGACTTGAGAGAACCACAAGCTATTTAAAATGATTTGTGTCCCGGGATCGAAAGCAGGAGAAAAGCACATTGGATCAACCCAGGAGATCAAGTGATAGATTAGATGCTAGCAGAGGCTCCCAAGCACTATATTGTCCCCGAAACAAGAAGCCCTCTTTACCAACAATGACTAAATAAAGAGGCTGCCTAGAAGATTATTAGATCTGAAATTCAACATATTTGGATAGTATTGGGCTGTGAAAAATTAGTGTGGTGATCCACTCCCCATCTTACGACTACAACATTCCTAAATCAAGAATATGAAGGCTTCATAAATCAAGGCTCCTTTTACTGCAATGGCTGGATTTATACAAAGCCACATTATATGTTTTCTGAGTTTGAGCTTAGCACACTGCATGAACCAGCAGTTCTGATTCATTCTATCAAAGTTAGTTTCACATTAAGTGTGCCCTGGGCCATTCTCATTTGCTCAATGAACCCTCATTAACAAAGCCACGACTTGGCATGACACGTGAACCCATTCTATTGCACTCTTCCAAGTAAATCAAACAATTGTGACTCTCAGTGGTCAGCTTTGCTGCTGTCTCCTTAACGTTCCTAGCTTGTGTTTGCTAGATCCCCAGGAAATCTCTCCTTCCTCCATAATTATCTGAGGCCATGTAATTCTATACAGGTAGGCCTTGACTTATACCCTGTCGCTTAGCAAAAATTCAAAATTACAAAAGACCTTGAAAAAGCTACGTAGGATCCAAATGCAAAGCTCTAACATCCTTTCCCCCACATCAAGTGACAACATTTGGGCCGCTCGGCAACCAGGCCACCTGTACAGCAGTTTGCAATAGCCTATGGTCACATGACCATGATTTACAATGTTTTTCAGATGTAGGCGGATGTATGTATCCCAGGATAATGTTGCAGAATCCAGTCTGGGTCAGTCACTGGGACCAGACGTTCCCTGAAGATGGACTCCAGCACGAATCCGAAAGAACGGAAGACAAAACCTCTGGTCCCAGTGGTCAACCCAGATTGGATCCTGCTACAATGTTTTTGCTGGAAACCAGCATTTGCTCCCAGTTTCTTGCAAAAAATGCTCCGTAGCAACCAACGGGTTCACAACCACCCAATGTTCAATTAATGACTGCCACATTGGTTCAATGATTCCTGCAAAAAAAAAGGTTGTAAAATCAGATGCAGTCACATGGCCACCTGCTTTACGGCCATCATTGACGACCACAATTGAGCTCACAATTCTGACTGTAAGTTGTGACAGTCATCTTGTGACCATCCTCCAATTTTGCAACCTTTGTAAAACAATCTGAGGGCTACCTGTACTCTTTATTGTATCCAAAATGATAAACGATGCAGACAATGGAGGCAGCGAGGTTATTCCTCTGCAGCAGAGATTTGATTATAAGGAAGAAGCAAAAGCAGAGCAAATCACTGTAAGGGGCAACTGTTCTCTAACACTTCATATCCAGGTAAGGCTTCTACCTGAAACTCTGGAGAGGTACAGAGCAGCACTGAACCAACCTGAGGCCTTCAGCCTAATTTAAAAAGCAATCAGTTCATCTTCTTGGCAAGCTGCTGGACAGGGAAAAAAGAGGAGGAGGAGGAGGTTGGTCCCTGCCCGTTTGCAATTCCCCAAGAAATTATCCACGAGAAACTCAACCTTGGCCATCCTGAAGCAGATGATGCCCCTCTAAATGGCAGAATGGTGCCAATGCAGCTTTCTAGAGAGATGGTTCCTTAGGCTCAAGGAGAAACGAGCCTCAGCCCTTTCCTTCCCTGCTATGAACTGTTTTTTCAGTTGTTCTCCCAATGCCTTTTCCTACCGACCGTAAAGGGTCGGTCCACTCTTACCTTCCGGGGCACCGTCATAGCAATGGGTTCACATTTCCTCTCATGTAGTTTGTAAAATCTAGAAGGAATAAAAAATGATTCTAGGAAGGAGAGAGAAAAAAATCTTTGGAAGGGTCTCCTCTAAAACAAAAGCTAAAAAGTCCCAGGTATTATTTATGCTTGGCCCAAGGAATCTGAGTGTTGGATTGCAACAGAATATAAGAAAGTGTCAGGTTTCTATTCAGGGGTGAAGCTTGCAGAGGTTTTGTACCTTTTGGTGCTATTTGTCACCTTCACTTGATACCAGTGTTGGGGGGGTAGGGGGTTTATAAATAGGATGGGAGACCACATCCCTGTGAACCTCTTGCAGGAAGCAGGGGAGCAAAACACACATTCTCTACCTGGCAATCTCGCACTTGCTGACATCCAGCCCTCGTTTGGGCATCCATCCGCCTCCTCGCTGCGACTCCTTGGAAGTAAACATGGATAAATAGTGCACATAGGGCGCTTCGCCAGTCAGCTCGAAGTACCGGATGCTGCTGTCACCCTGCAGTGGATGTTGAGGCTCTTTTAATTTCTGCTTGTTAAAGAACTTCCCCCGCTGAGCTCATCCAAAATGTTGCTTCTAGATTTGGCATTGCCAGGATTTCCCCTTCACTCAGGACTCACCTTGCCGGTCAGGTAAACCACGTTGGTGTCTGGATCATAATAAGGCAAGAGTACGCCACTGCTTGTATCTAGCTCCTGAAGAGTCAATGGTTCCTCAGGATTTCTCTATAGAGGAAAAAAGGAAGGAAGGAAGGTAGGAAGGAAGGAAGGAAGGAAGGAAGGAAGGAAGAAAGAAAGAAAGAAAGAAAGAAAGAAAGAAAGAAAGAAAGAAAGAAAGAAAGAAAGAAAGAAAGAAGAAAAAGAAGGAACGAAAGAAAGGAAAGAAAAAGGAAGGAAGGGAAAGAGAAAGAGAAGGAAGGAAAGAAGGAAGGATTTTAGAAATACAGTTGTAGAGTTAGTCTGGAATAAAAGCCTAAGAGTAACTTCCTAGTCAGAGTTACACTGAGTTAATTAAGACAAAATCTCTTTGAAATGTTTGTTTGCTTTCTTCCTACATTTGGGCTCTGTTGTCTCGTCTCATCCAAACTGCACTTCTTCCCCAGTTCCTTCCCAGTTCCTCACAGACTCTCATAGTTTAGCCATAGTTCTACCTGAAACTAATGAAATGTCTGCAAGAAAGCAAGCTCAGAGAGCACCAAGGACTCATTGCAACCCTAAGCTACAAATATTCTCTTTTATAAACTCCTTTATAGTTCCACGTGCTGAAAAAGCATAGAGTTCTTACAAAACATACTTGTGGGTTTCTGTGATCTAAAGAATGATGGAAAGAGCCAGTGTGGTGTAGTGGTTTTAAGGCACCAGGCGAGAAACTGTGAGACCATGAGTTCTACTCCTGCCTTGGGCATGAAGCCAGCAGGTTGACCTTGGGCCAGTCATTCACTCTCAGCTCTAGGAAGGAAGGAAAGAAAGAAGGAAGGGCAAACTACTTCGAAAAATCTTCCCAAGGAAACTGAGGGGCTTGTCTAGGCAGTCACAAGGAGTCAAGACTGGCTTAAAAGTAAACACTCCACCCCACCTCAAAAAAAGAACAATTATCCAGACTTCTGAACAAGAACTTCTTGTTCTCTGGGAAGAATTTCAGCCTGCCCCTCCATCAATAAATAGGGCATCATAGTTGATCTGTTTTACAGGGTTGTTGTTAAAGACTTCAATAGTAAATGAAACGTGTTAAGCATTCAAAATTCCCGTACAAAATACAGAAGATCCCTACAACACCAGAGTGAATTTCCTCTTGAAATGTCCTTGGGTCTACTTCGTGTCCTTTAATAAATTGTTTATTGTAAAAGAATTACAATATGCACAAGGGAGAGGACTTTGATGTTGAAACGGGCTTTCCTGCAACCTTCTTCAACGCAAGGCTTTGGCAATAGCCTTGCCCTCATTTTTCCTCACTGGCCTTAATTGAACGGTAAGGGCCACCCACTTTTCAAATCCCTTGGACAGCAGGCGTCCTCTACCATTCAAATCTTTGGAAGGCGTTGCCCAAATACCACCTGTAAAGATGTCCATTCTCTCTGCTCACCAGATCCCACAGGGCCACCTGTCGCTCGCTCATGCGGCTGAAACCTGTTGTAAAAAGCTTCCCATCCTTCACAGTTGTTGCCCGAACGGGACGAGATCCCTCGTGGGCCCGGGGCAATTCCTGAAGGTGAGAAAATGAGACAAAATGAGACTTGTAAGAGCAGAAGGAAGCTTAACCACAAATGAATGACCAGGTCTTGCCCACTTCTGGACAGTGAGAAATAATCCCATTTTGTTGGGCCATTTTCCAGCCTTCTCTCCCAGCACAAAATATCTCATTTGCCCATATCAATACTGAGGGAAGAGCGAAATACTCTCTGAACAAGAGGAAACATTTCTCCATGATAAATCAATCTGGAAGACATGAGGATGCCCATCGGTAGAAATGGACTTTAAAAGCAGGCTTGCAAGTAACAAGAAACACATGTAGTCCTCAACTTACAACCATTATTTTAGTGACTGTTCAAAGTTACAACGGCATTGAAAAAGGTGACTTATCACTGTTTTTCACATATACAACTGTTGTGGCATTCCTATGGTCACATGATCAAATTTGGGATACTTGGCAACTGGCTTATATTTATGTGTAGTTGCAGTGTCCTGGGTCATGTGATCATGTTTTGTGACCTTTTGGCAAGCAATGTCAATGGAAAAGCCAGATTCACTTAACAACCGTGCTAGAGGTAGTCCTCGACTTACAACAGTTTGTTTAGTGACCGTTCAAAGTTACAACAGCACTGAAAAAGGGACTTGTGACCATTTTTCAGGTTTATAACCATTATAGCATCCTTATTGTCACATGATTTACATTCAGATGCTTTATAACTGACTCACATTTATGACAGTTGCAGTGTCCCAGAGTCATGTGATCATCTTTGCCGGCTTTTGACAAATCAAGTCAATGGGGAAACCAAATTCACTTAACAGCCATGTTATTAATTTAACAACTGCAGTGATTCACTTAATAGATGTGATAAGAGAAATCATAAAATGGGGCAAAACTCATTTAACAAATTTCTCGCTTAACATAAATTTTGGGCTCAATTGTGATCGTATGTTGAGGACTACCTGTATTAAGTTAACAACTGTAGTGATTCACTTAACAACTGTGGCAAGGAAATGGAGTAAAACTCACTTAACAACTGTCTTAGCAACAGAAACCGTAAATCCAGGACTGCATTAGGAATAATTTACCAAGGCATGTAAGAAATGCAAAAATCTACTGTGGTACAAGTTGTTTTCAACTTACAATTGTTTAATGACAATTTGAGCTTATGGAGGCCAAGGAGAAAATGACTTGTGACTCATTCTCAAAATTATGACTGTTGTACCCCATCCTATGCAATCATGGGATTGCAATTTGGTGCTTGGCAACTAGCTTGCATTTACAATGGTTGTAGTGTCTTGCTGGCATATGATTGCAATTTGCAATCTTCCCAGTCGGCTACTGAAAAGCAAAGTCAATTGGGGAAGCAGGATTCACTTAAAGACTGCACGATTTGCTTAACAACCATGACCTGCTTAATAACCATGATAAAAATGGTAGCAAAAATGGATCCAGTCTTGTGATGACTTCCTTAATGGCTGCACTGCCTAGCAAATACAACGTGCAAATCTAGTCAAGGTCTATCTGTATAGACTGTTTCTACTATGCCCTTCACATCAGTGTTGCGTTTCAAAAAAGTTTACCACCGGTTCGGTGGGCATGGCTTGGTGGGCATGCTTTGCATGCACTCACACACTTTGCACACGCGTATGTGCCAAACGCGTACTTTGCACAGGTGCAGGGGCTTTCAAACTCAACTCCTGTAATCCTGTACTCTCTCTGTCACTTCAGCAGATGACGCGCAGCAATCTGTTATGCCACGCAAAGCCTCTGCGCTTCAAAATCAGGACGTAAAGGTCAATATGGGAGCCCAGGCAGGCAAATGGGCCCAATAGCACAGCATCTTAGAGAACCAGTTCAATCTCCACTGCTCTTCGGCAGTACCGGTACACCAGAACAGGGCCGAACTGGTAGAATAGCAATAGCAATAGACTTATATACTGCTTTATAGTGCTTTACAGCCCTCTCAAAGCGGTTTACAGAGTCAGCATATTGCCCCCAACAATCTGGGTCCTCATTTTACCCACCTTGGAAGGATGGAAGGCTGAGTCAACCTTGAGCCTGGTGATATCACCACTGCTTCACATAAACCATTCCAAAGTCAATCTCTATCCCATTGAATTTTCAGATTTTGCACCAATCAATTAGTACTCTGTGATTACTCAGCTGATTCTATCCTCACTAGCTTGTTATGGGGATGCCTCTCTCTTTTTCTCTACAGTTGTTCAGAGATTTTCTCATGAATACTTTGATTAAATGAGAACCAAAAGACTCAGAGATCATGGTACAGATAAATGCTAACGAGGAAGTCTCTAGAATCAACAGTAGTGTGCTTTTGAATTTAAAGATACAAATCAAGGAATAAGTGATGGCAATGTTTCTGCAAACTTTTGACTATATACTTTGAAATATAAATCACTGAATTAATTCATGGCTGGATGGAAACTTGGCTCTCCACATTGCTGATCGTCAATACCTATTAGCCAACACCGCCAAAAATAAACAACATTAGAAGAATAAGAGACACTCCATTTTGGGGACCAGACAAATCTGCTAACACAGGCAATTATTCATCTAATTTGCATCCTGATTTTAAAAAAATCAGCCTTTTCTGGACCTGGCAGTTTTAGACTTTCTAGAAGGTGAAAGTTTTCCCTACATTTGCTGCTGTGCCTCCTGTCCGGGGGTCAAAAAGCCGCACGTGCTTATCCCGGCAGGCCGTGCAGAGCAAAGAGCCGTCCTGGTTCCAAGCTGCACTGTAGATGACATCTGGGTGCAACTCATCCAAGGAAATGGCCGCTTGTCCAACACCCACGTCCCAGACTTTTATGACATTGTCGCAGCCTGTAGCAGATGGGAAGAAGACAACAGTCATGATTAGGAAGGTGGCAGATTGCGGTTGTGGCCCTGGGCCCATCTTTGGGCCTGATTTTCCTTACCTGCACTCAGCAGGAGGTTCTGGGCTGTTGGGTGCCATGTCACAATCCCCACCCTTTTAGAGTGGCCTTCAAGAGTCACCAGAGGTTCATTCAGAGATCTTGTAAGACCACCTTCAGGCACCGACCAGACCTAAAAACATGCAAGACAAGAATTAAAGAAGATTGTGAGAGAACTGGATAGAAAAGACACCCCCTATTTTGCCAGAATGATTCTGTTGTCTTATGTCTGCCTGCCTGCTTGCCTGGGTGGTCAAAGGTCTAAAAACAACCCAGACAACAGTGGGCATATCTTTAATATTTTGGAGGTGATCTAATTTGATGCCTTGAACTGGTGCAGAGAACAGATTGCATGCAAGTGACTCTGGAGCACAGGAGGCAAACCGTGAGGCATATTACTTGGAGATGGTAAAAGATCCTCAGATAACCTTGCTTGTCTGCCATCCAAATTCTCCATTCGGATAAAATTTCCCTTCATTTGATACTTCTTTAAGCGTCCTTGCCTATATGTCATTCATTTTTCCCACAATTCATTGCTGTTTGCCCTCTCAGACTCCTCTTTATCTCCCACAGTGGGATGTTCAGCTTGCTACTTCTCTTTTCTTCCCTTTTTCTGCTCGCTCCTGATTTTTCTGAGGGAAAACAGTTCCAGCAAGAATTGTTATCTACCGGTTGTAAGCCTCTGGTGGGGGGATTACAGGAGCTACTACTGAAAGAAACAAGACAGCAGGTTAGATGAGGGCTAACAGACTCAATGTTCTCCAAAATGCATTGTCAGAATGCTGGTGGCCTAGGATAACAAAGAGTTTAGTCCCAAATCCTAGAGAGGCCCAGAGAGCTTACTGCTACTTTAAAAAAAAACAACTATGCACAAAAAATATTCTTGTAAGCAACAAGGCAAGGTTGTGACCAGTGATGTCCTCAGGAACATAAAGTGCCCCTGGCTTTGCGGTGCCTGGGCAAACTGCCCAGTCCCTTCCTTCTCCTTCTCCCTTTTATTAATTTGACCACTTACCATAACAGTGCAGTCCTCGGATGCGCTGGCAATAACATGGTCATTGTGGGGGCACCACTCTACGTCTAACACAGGAGCTGTGTGCCCCGAGACCACAGGGTGGGCTTTATCCAGGCGACCAGTCTGCAAAAAAAGGAAGATAGAATGTTTGTTTCGATGCATCAGGGATTTATTTCAAATGGCAACTCTTACTTTCCAGCGCTTGTGCTGTTTTTCTGTATTCCATAAAGCAGACATTTTACTTTGAGAACATGGCCCATAGGAAGCCATATGATGAGAACCAGGAGACCCAATTATTCCTGGGCTCACTGAATTGGTGTAGACCAGGGGTGTCCAACCTTGGCAACTTTAAGACTCAGCCAGCAAAGCTCCACAAGTCTTAAAGTTGCCAAGGTTGGACACCCCTGGTGTAGATGATCAGTGTAGAGCAAGCAATAGGCTGACCATGTTCATTTCCCCCAACCTTGAGATAAACACCCAGAACTGGAAGAATGCCTTCAGAGTTTAAGGCCTATCACAAGTACAAGTTGATCGGCATCATCCTGTCCCAATCTCTTTAATCTCCATTGGCTCTACCAGCAGATGAGAAATAGAAAGGGTAACTTCATACAAAACCCCAACCCTGGTTTATAAAACAAAACACAGGCATTAATCAGATAGTAGGTAGTTCTGTCTTCAGAAGTTGAGGGTGCTAAGGTCAACACGGGTCAGGTACGTGGTGGCCTAATGGTTAAGACTCTGGACTTGTCCACCGGAAATTTGGCAGATTTCCGGACCCAAGCACCACATAACAGGGTGAGCTCCTGTTCTTGACCCTAGTCTTGTCCACTTAGTTATTCGAAAGCGTGCAAATGCAAGTAAATAGATTCCATTGGTGGGAAGATAACAGTGTTCCGTGCACCTCGGTGTATAGTCATGCCAGCCACATGACCATGGAATTATCTTTGGAGAATGCTGGCTTCCTTGGCTAGGAAACAGAGGTGAGCACCACTCCCTAGAGTCAGTCACCACTGGAGGAGAAATCTTTACCTTAGCTTTGCTTAAGGTCAACACTGAGTTATGCCATTTGCATTTGGAGAAGGTGGGCAAATGGGAGAGAAACAAAGGGGCCAGAGGAAGATCCTTAGCAGGGAGGGAACAAGGTAGAGGCCTAACCATGTTGCTGCCCAACAATTTATTACAGGAAGAGAAATTGTCATCGAATGTTAAAAGTTTAAAACAGAACAAACCATGCAGCAGATTAATTGCCAGACCCAAACTTTTAGCATCCAGAGCTAACAGGCATCTGGATTTTTGCACCCTCCTCTTTTACTTCCAGATGGAAGATCCTTCCATCTCTTTCTTAATTTCTTTCCCGCCCACCTCACTTTCCTTCTTTAATTAGCTCTTTTGCAGGCACATGTTTATAGATCCCTGTTTCCACAGTGCCATCTAACCCACCCCCTTCCCAGAATCCCACATCTTTCTGCATTCAGGGAAAATAACAATAGAGTTGCCAAATTTTCACCAAGGCACCATTTATTTCTGTGCCTTTAACCATAGTTGGATCCACAGACATTACTGCTATCCCTATTTTTATCTATTCAGTTGATACGACACTTAACATGCTGAATCATTTTCATAGCAAATCACAACTTTTCACTTGTGAAAATGTTCTCTTGCTGACACCAATCTCTTTTAAGAGAGTTAGAAGCTGGACTCACTGCTGCGGGAGAGGTCTATTTTTTTAAAGTTTGCTTTTACTTCTTCTTTTTAATCGGTTGGCAAAGGCCTTAAAGCACCTGGAGCAAAAGACTTGAGAAACTTGTAACCATTCGCTATCCTTTCAGCAATTCCTACAGTTTGAGTTTTAAGATCTCTATTCCCTCTCCTTCTGTGACCTTCCCATCCATTGCCTCCAAGAAGAGCTGATTGGGCTGGAATTCACAAACTGGAATCCAGGAAAAATGTTAGGCCAGTGGGTTGAATCTACTGCCACTTATCCAAATGGGAAAAGAAGGGAGAACGTATGGCCACCAGCCTGGTTTACGTGTTGTTCTATAGCCTCCTTCTCTCCTTTCCCACACCATTTATTGCTTGCTGCCTCTGAATCTTCTCCATGTCATGCTGAAATCATGAGATATATCCTAGGGGCAAGCACAAGGGCTTCGCCAGGAATGTCTGGAAAAGCAATCCACTGAGTTGACCTACATCTAAACTTTGATTTTGAAAGGGGAAAAATATAACGGCTAGAGTAATTCATAACAACGGTAGTCATCAAATTTGGAGGAAATTTCATGTAGCTACTGTGGCCTTTCAAGGAGACACTTAAAACATACAACCTGGCTGTGGGGAAGAGAAGTTACACATTACAGAAAGCAGGAGAGGAAGCCAATCCCCTGCTCCCAAATATAAAGCTCAGATTGACAGAGAGGATGGGAGACCGTGAGCAACCAACTCGCAAGCTTCCATTTTTGAATGGATGAGGCCACAGGGATGAGAACCAGGACTGCTGAGTTGGGGGATCAACCATTGAAGAAATGGAGTTTAGTGTGAAACTAGAAGCATCATGAGAAAGCACAGAGGAGAACTTTAATTATTGCTAACTGATGTCGGTTCTTTTTCCTCCTGCTGCCCCCAAAGCCACTTCCTCTTCTTCATTTTTTTCTTTTTTTTTTTCATCTTATTTCCGTAACAGGTCCTAACCATTTAAGGTAAAAAAAAACCAGCAGTTCCACCAATCCCTGCCCCCTTCTTGCGTGCTGTGCAAGTCCCCAGAAAACCACAAAAAAAGCAGAGGACGGGGAAGAAGGCAGAAGTTAGATTTGCAGTTTTCTATGGGATTCCTTGGCAAGAACCTGCCTTGAGCATTGCTGGGAAGACGACCTGGGATAAACCAGAAAAGCTTTGAAAGAGGTCTCAAAAGAGGAGGGGGTTAAGAAGGTGGGGGAGGGCACCTTGGACAATGGCAGGACCAGGAAGGCTCCTCCACCACTGGCCTCCACAACGATGGCTAAGAATTGGGGGTTGACAGAGCAAAAGTTCCCATCCCATGTCATTTGAGAAACACGGATGTCATCATAGCATTGGTCACCCTTCACTGGTTGCCCGTAGACATGGCGGAATTTACTGGACCTCACAACTTTGCGGCTCATAGTTCCTGCAAAACAGCACATTGTTAACACCATACAGTCATCCCTAGGAGCATGCAACCACCCCACTGCTAGCACCATTTCCTTCTTGAAACCTTGAGCCCGTGTGAGTCGATGATGGCCCTGAGCCCCGTTTCACCTCCTGCCGACACGCTAAAGCCTCTCTGTCTCAGCCCAGCACCAACTCCACACGGAAGAACCAACTGGGATCAAGAAGATTTGATTAAATTTGCACCTTCTAAGGTCATGCAGCTGCAGAAGATCATTGTACATCCCCTGCCCGAGTAGACCCTCCAAGGCCCAAATGCTTCCCACAGAATAGGAGAGCTCTTCAGAATACAGTAACGCTGAGGAAAGTGCTGCGTTCAAGTCTTACGCAGGCCAACCCTCCCAAAGATCCCAGAAGATGAGTTTGCAGCCTGGTCATTTATTCATGAATTAGCTCCACCAGATCTCAGAATTGTAAATAAATAACACACATGCAACCCTTAAACCCACACATTTTTCTCAAGGGAGCTCAGGATATTGCATCTATGAGATAATTTATATTATTCTCACAACCTCCCTAAGAAGTACACCGGCTTGGGGAATAAACATTTCAAAAAGACTAGCTAGTTGGCTTCACCATTGGGGAATATGACTGCAGATCTCTCTGGCCAAACCCCAGGCTCTGAGGTCTTCCGCGTGTTGGACTATAACCCCCATCATTCCCAGCAAGGACAGCTGGGCATCAGGAGAGAGATAGCTACTCTCTTGGGTATGACATTTAAATGAAATGACAAAACGGCATCCACTTCCAAGGCTGCTGGCTGACGTGGGTGGGAAAGAAAATGCCTTCCCAATTCCAAATGAGACAAAGTGCCAGTTAAATCAGAGAGGAAGGACTGCCTGAACCCTAATACAGGAGTGTGCTCCCCGGGGACCTACTTCACAGGGCTCTGTGCTTTGCCCATCGAAGTTCTAAAGCCAAGATAAAATCAACAGCACAAGACTCCCCTTGCAACCCATAGCGCTCTCAGCAAGAGCCCCATCAACAAAGCAGAGACACACTCCAATCCTTTTGGTTTTACACACACACACACACACACACACATCCTGAGCACTCACCTGCACCTTCCGTAGCTGATGTACCACACAATGCATTAGGAATAGGGCGCTCAGGCTTTTTAAAAGCCATCGCCCAGGAACAGCGCTGGGAGGGCTATCTCTTAAAGGGCCAGCACACAGAAAGCTCACCACCTCTGCTCGTCATACTTTTTCTCACTTCCTCTCTTCTCCACCCCCCCCCCCTTTTCTTTAGCATCCTTCAATCTGGTGATGGCACAGAATTGCTGCTTTATTTGCACAAAATACTGTATGGGCACGCGAGAGGAGAGAGGAAATGACCACCTGTTAAAAAGAATTGTGCACAGGTTTCATTTGGACAGTTCCAAATGGTAAAGATCTTTTCTTTCCTGCTTGAAGAAAACCGTGGCAGAGACTTCCTAAATAGCTACGTAAAAATCTTATGATGCTCTGTTTCCCTTCTGTAACCATTGTAATGTGAAGCACCACTTCAAATATTTGCCACTCTTCTTCCCTGATAAGCAGGGCCACATCAGTTTCAGAAAATGATACCACCTGCAAAATTGAGCTCCCCCACCCCACAAAAAGCATTAAGCAGCACCTGTTTTTAGTCCTCCTGTACGTCGCTATCTTGGTCAAACCACAAAGGCACTTGTGCATGAATGTCTGCTTATAGAAGAAACCCACCATCTTAAAAAGAGACTATGCTAATTACATTAATAAGGACCTGAGTGTTTGTATCATTATTATTATTAATCATCGCACAGTCGGCCAGATGTTCAGACTGGATTTGGCATTTTTGCCTACCTATCAAGTCCTTACCAAGGACCTGGGATAGGCAGATCTGAATGTTTGACGGTGTTACAGATATTGTCGCAGGATGGAAGCTGTTCCAAGTAAAGCTGCCTTCTGCAATTGACTGATGGCAAATTTGTCAATGACAATGATGGTGTTCAAGGGGTGCTCCAATTGTTTTGGGACTGCACTCAAGGCACCTATTACTGTTGGTACTATCCTTGCTTGCCTTTGCCATAGTCATTCTATTCTATTTGTAGGTCTTTGTATTTTGTTATCTTCTCCAGTTCTTTCTCTTCTATTCTGCCATCCCCAGGCACTGCCAGATCCACTATCCAGACTTTTTTTGTCTTTGTTATCGACAACTGTTAAGTGCAGGCTGTTATGTGGCAGTTGTTTGTCTGTTTGGATTCTGAAGTTCCAGAGCAATTTAACTTCTTCATTTTTTATGACATTTTCTATTTTATGGTCCCACTGTTCTGTATTAGCATACTCCAAACCCTGAATCCTGATTGGTCCACACGGACCGCAACCTGATTGGCCAACTAAATGGCCGTGATTGGCGCATTAAGAATCAACCGCGATTGGCCGAGCTGATCACGGGAGATTCAAAGCCCTGTCATTGGCTGCTGAGCTGCAAGCAATTCCTATATGAAGGGTTGCTGTGGCTCGCAGGTCTTGTACTGGTCTGTATATACAATAAAGAGCTGAATGATCACTTATGGTCTCACGTCTCTGTGGGAGCCGATCTACCTGATCTAACACTGGCGACGAAGGTGGGATTGTGAGACAAGAGACCAACCAAGCACGTGGCAAAGCGGCACAAAACGACTGACAAAATTGGCCAGCAAAACCACGCCACCCGCACCCTTCAACCAGGCTACCGAGGATTGGGAATCCTACATTGACCGATTCCTAATGTTCTTGAAAAGCAGCAATCTAAAAGATGCCAACGGACAAAAAAAAAGGGCCATGTTCCTGACACACTGCGGGCCTGCAGTGTTCAATATGGCAAAGGCCCTAGCCAAACCTGACGACG
Organism: Pseudonaja textilis; assembly: GCF_900518735.1. Next base: position 5,986,085 of record NW_020769361.1, read on the forward strand.
TAAAGGCGATCGACTGGGCTGACCTCGAACCGTTGCTGCAGAACCACTATGCCCCCACCGTGCCCACCCTCATCAGAAGGCACGATTTCTACCGGCGGGACCAAAAGGAGGGTGAGAGTATCAGCGACTTCATGGCTGAACTGAGGGACCTCGGAGGCATGTGCAGTTTCACCGACATGGACGAGGCCCTGCGAGACCATGTTGTCCTTGGGCTCAAGGACCCCATTCTGCAGAGCCGGCTAATGGCAAGGGGCAACATCTCCTTCACCGAAGCCCTCACTGAGGCAACTGCAGCCAAAGCAACCAAGAAATTGGCAGCTTGGATGCAGCAGGCGAGCGCAGCGGACTGGCCAGCAGCCATCGAGACAACCCCGGCCCCTGAGAAACACACAGAGACCAGCCACCGGGTGATCACCACCACCCACCATGGTGACATCGATTCCCTCTCCGACACCGAAGACAAGGAGGAAGAAATCCACCGACTCCAGGCGGAGCACGACTGGCAGGAGCAGAGAGGACATAAGTCGGGGTTCCAGTGTGCCGGCTGTGGAGGCGATCACCCCTGCTCTGAATGCCGTTTCCTTGATGCTATCTGTTGTCATTGCGACAAGCAGGGGCACATCGCCAAGGTGTGCTGGAATAGGCGGAACTACAGCCCCCGATGATGAGACGGCAGCCCCCGGCGACGAGACGGCACCCCCACCAGGACCAAAGACCACCACACCGAGAGCCAATGGAGCCAAGATGGACAAAGCAAGCAGCTCAGCAAGGCACGGCGGAGAGAGGAGACCCATCAGACGGTCGTCATCGGACACTCCTCGACCATCGACGTCTGGAAGGTGCACGTGGAGGTGGGCATCGAGGATCAACCATGTGAGATGGAGGTGGATTCCAGATCCTACCTCTCCATGGTTTCCTGGCGCACAATCAAATGCCTGGTGCCTACCATCCACCGCCATGAGCTGGAAAATCAAAAGCTGACCCTAAAGGACTATCAGGGAAACCGTATCCCTGTAGTTGGAACTGGACATTTCAAAATAAGTTTTAAACGGCATACCGAAGTGCTACCGCTCACCATCGTAGACAGAGACCGCCCAAGCCTGCTGGGACTACAATGGTTCACACCGCTGGGAATCGAGGTGATGGGAATCCACCACATTGAAGAGGCGGACTGGGAAGCGGCGCTCATGAGGGACGTCCAAGAGGTCTTTGACGACACCTTAGGCAAGTACCGGGGGTCCCCAATCTCTTTCAATCTAGACCCAAACGTTGCCCCAATCTGCCTTAAGCCACGGTGAGTGCCATTCGCGCTCAAGCCCAAGATCAATGAGCAGTTAGACAAGCTCATTTCACAAGGGGTTTTAGAGCCGATTGACCATGCCCAATTGGAGACCCCCATAGTCACCCCCATCAAGCCAGATGGGTCTGTAAGAATTTGCGGTGACTACAAGGCCACCCTCAACCACGCACTGCAGCAGAGTGCCTACCCCATCCCAGTAATACAGCATCTCCTGCACTCACTAGGGGGAGGCCGGCTCTTCGCAAAGCTCAACCTGACACAAGCCTACTGGCAGCTGCCAGTCGATGCTACAACTGCAGAGGCGCAAACTATCGTAACCCACCGAGGGGCATTCCGATGTAACAGACTCCAATTTGGAGTCAGCGTGGCACCAGGGGTCTTCCAGAGCCTAATGGAAAGACTGCTCCAAGGGATCAAAGGGGTGATGCCCTACTTTCATGATGTGCTGGTGGCAGCTACCAATAAAACACAATTGGAAAAACGCCTAAGGGAGGTACTACAAAAATTCAAAGACTCAGGGCTTAAAGTTAAAAAAGAAAAATGCCAGCTGTGCACCGAGAGGGTCGAATTCCTGGGGTACCTCCTAGAAAGCACGGAATCCACCCCACCGAGAAAAAGCTGAGGGCCATCAAAGAAGCCCTGAGACCAAGGAATAAGGCGGAACTGCAGGCTTTTCTTGGACTCATTAATTTCTATAATGTTTTCCTACCACAAAAGGTGACCGCGGCGGAACCCTTGCATAGGCTGTTGGACAAAACAGCCACCTGGACCTGGGAGAAGCAGGAGGAAAACACTTTCAAACAAACCAAAGACCTGCTAACATCAGACGCAGTCCTTATCCAATACAGCAAGACCGTGCCGCTGACTGTGACATGCGATGCGTCACCCTTTGGCATCGGGGCCATCCTCAGCCACATGCTACCAGATGGAAAAGAAGCACCCATCACCTTCTTTTCAAGAACGCTATCCAAACCGGAAAGGAACTACAGCCAGCTGGACAAGGAGGCCCTAGCAGTCATCTCCGGTGTGAAAAGTTTCCACAAGTATCTCTATGGTAGGACCTTTTCAATTATCACCAACCACAAGCCACTGCTAGGGATCCTGGCAGGGAATAAGGCCACCCCAAACATCCTGTCACCTAGGATGACAAGGTGGTCCGAGTTCCTTGCCGCCTACAGCTACCAGCTGACACACCGGCCCGGCAAGAATATTTTGCATGCAGACGCATTGCGCCACTCCCTCCTGCCAGACCTGGAGAACGACCCGGCACCCACAACAACAACCTTGCACATTGAGACATTACCCAACCCACCCCTGACCGCGTCAGACATTGCCAGATAGACTAATAAAGACAAGCGGCTGGCGCGAGTCTTGAGCTGGGTGGAAAAAGGGTGGCCGGAAAGCGATGGTGACAAACAATTTAAAACCTTCAGAAACCGGCAAACTGAACTCTTCACAAAAAAAGGGTTGCATACTTTGGGGGGACAGGGTTGTGATTCCAGAGACTTTGCAAAGAAGGGTATTGTCTATGTTGCATGAAGGGCACCCAGACATTGTCAAAATGAAAGCCCTAGCCAGGAGTTACGCCTGGTGGCCAGGGATGGACAAACAGATCGAGACTTGGGTAGCCACATGCAAAAGGTGTCAGGAAACTAGACCAAGCCCCACCACCACCCCGATCCTGGAATGGGAAACGCCCAGGGGCCCCTGGTCTAGAATCCACATAGACTTCGCCAGTCCTACCAAGGGACACACATTCCTGATCACCATAGACGCTTACTCCAACTGGCTGGAGGTAAGCATCATGAAAACCGCAACCACAGAAGCCATCATAAAAAAACTAAACAAACTGTTCACCACACATGGGCTGCCAGATGTGCTAGTGTCAGACAACGGCCCGCAATTTACCGCACTAGCCTTTGAAAAATTCCTGGCAGAACAGGACATACGACACGCATTAACAGCGCCCGCTCATCTGGCGGCAAACGGGTGGGTGGAACGCATGGTCTGATTCACAAAAAACACCATACAAAAAATCAAAACCAGCGACATACAAGAGAAAATAAATAAAAGGCTTTTAATACAATACATTACACCCAACACAACCACAAACAAAAGCCCAGCAGAATTGCTCATGGGCAGAAAGTTAAGATCCCCATTAGACAGGCTACACCCCACATACAACCCCGAGAAACCCCCAGACTCGTCTAGCAAATACCGAACATTCAATATAGGAGACACCGTCTACACCAAGAATTTTACAGGGGACCCACTCTGGGTATTGGCACAAATAACCCAGGTAATGGGCCCCCGGTCTTACCGGCTACAGACCAACGATGGACGAAGCTGGAAGCGGCATATCGACCAGCTAAGGTCAAGAATAGCCACTGACAGCATGCAAACACCGCAAACAACAACCAACAAAGAAACCAGAGGGGGTGGGGAACCTCAAACCATAAGCAAAGGGAAGAAGAAAATCCTAAAACACAAACAGAACACCCCCCAAACAGCCCCAAACCATAATAAACCAACCTTACTCACCAGTAAACAACGAACCCGTAGCAGATGAACAACTGGGAGCTTCACCTGGAAGGAGCAGCCAAGCCAGTTCAACCAGCCCGGAAAGACCCGGCGGGAACGGCGGAATCGGCAGCTCAACCAACCCGGGTAGACTGGGAGGGAGCTACCAGAATAGGCCCAGCTCACCCTTCCAGGCAGTTCCATCCAGGAAAACAGGAGCAACGAAGAGTCCATCTGAACCAGTCGAGGAACAAACAGCAACTGAACTGCGCAAGTCAAGTAGACAGGTACGGAGCCCCTCATACCTGCACGACTATGTAACGATTGGCCAAGCCAATTGTGGGAGATTCAAAGCCCTGTCATTGGCCGCCGAGCCACGAGCAATTCTATATGAAGGGTTGCCTTGGCTCGCAGGTGTTATACTGGTCTGTATACACAATAAAGAGCTGACTTTTGGTCTCCTGTTTCTGTGGGAACCAATCTACCCGATCTAACATTTTTTGCTTACAAGCAAATTATATTTCTTGCAGATCTTCCAATGCAGCGTTGTTGTTTCCTTGTCATGCCGCTGCTTGTAGTCAATTTGTGCAATCTTCTTGCAGCAGCTTAACAGGTAGTCCACTGTTTTTTCAGCTTCTTTGCATAGTGGTATTTACTGTAGGTTTCTGTCTTTTCAATTCTGTCTTTGTATAAATTTGTCCTTAAGGATTAATTCTTGTGCAGCCAGAATTAATCCCTCTGTTTCTTTCTTTAGCTTTCCTGCTCTTAGCTATTGCCAGGTCTTATTATTATCTGCTTTCCCTATTTTTTTTTAATGTACTGGCCATGTAGTGGTTTGTTTTCCCCATGCCTCCATTCTGTTCTTCATTTGGTCTTTCTTTGTAGGTTACTTCGGTCTCTTCAGTAATCAGCAAGCCTTCCTGGCATAGTAACTTCAGTGCATCTTTTTCATTGTCCTCTGGATATTCTTCCAAAGCCCCTTTTTCTTCTTCAATTATCTGATGTACTTGCAACATTCCACGCCCACCTATTTGCCTTGGTAGGTACAGTCTGTCAATGTCACTGAGAGGTTGAAGGGCATGATTCATTGTCATTATTTTTCTGGTCTTCCTATCCATTCCTTTTTGGTTTGAGTCCAGTTCACTATTCCACTCTGTAACAAATAACAGATAACAAATAATCAGAGTTGGAAGGGAACTTGTAGGTCATCTAGTCCACCCCTCCACCCAAGTGGGAGACCCTACACCATTTCTGACAAAGGGCAGTCCAATCTCTTCTTGAAGGTCTCAAGTGATGGCACTACCACAACTTCCGAGGGCAACTTCTGTTCCATTGGTTGATTGTTCTCACTGTCAGAAAGTTTCTCCTTATTTCCAGGTTGAATCTCTCCTTGTTCAGTTTCCATCCATAACAATACAAGAGCACACAATAGATACAAACTCAAGGTTAATTGCACCAAACTTGATTGCAGGAAATATGACTTCAGCAACAGAGTGGTCAATGTCCGAATATTCTACCTGACTCTGTGGTTTCTTCCCCAAACCCCAAAAACTTTAACCTTAGACTTTCTACTGTTGACCTCACCCCTTTCCTAAGAGGTCTGTAGGGGGCGTGCATAAGCGCACCAACGTGCCTACCATCCCTGTCCTATTGTTTCTTTTATTTTTCTTATATGTATCCATGTATTCATAACTATGTTTTTACTTATACCTATTATCTTGTAAGCAATTGACAAACCAAATAAAATAATTAATAAATAAATAAATATTTCCTCCGATGAGTTTTGACTCTAGGATCTTTTTCACTCTCTTGATGTATTCACCTCTAATCTTTTTCTTAACTTAAGTGTGCTTGATGTTGTCAGCTTGAAAGATACCCGGGTATTTGTAGTAATCATCTTCATCCAGACTCTTAATGCTATTTTCATGAGGCATTTTGATTCCTTCAGTTTTCACTATTTTTCCTTGTTTGATAGTGAGTATGGCACATTTGTCCAATCCAAACTCTAATGCAATATCTTGGCTAGATATGCAAACAATGTTGAGCAACAATTCTATTTCAGATTATGTTTCTCCATACAGCTTTAGATCATCCATGTAAAGGAGGTGAGATAGTCTGGCAGATGTTTTTGATGTTTGATAGCCATGGCCTGAGTTATTCAGTATTGTTGACAGAGGAAACAGTGCAATGACAAATAATAGTGGTGCTAGTGAATCTCCTTGAAATATTCCTCTCTTGATATTAACTTCTCCAAGTCTCTCATCATTGACCTGCAACTGTGTCTTCCATCAATTTTTGCACAAAGCTTCTGATATTTCTACTGACTCCTGTTATTTCTAGGCACTTGATTATCCAGTCATGTGGCAGAGAGTCAAATGCCTTTTTGTAGCCAATCCATGCTACATTCAGGTTGGTCTTCCTTCTCTTGCAATTTTCCAAAATCATTTTATCAATTAGGAGTTGATCTTTTGTTCCCCTGCTATTGGGGCAGTTTCCTCTCTGCTTAGGTGGAAAGAGATTTTCAATTAGATGCTGTTGGACTGCATCAGCTACCACACCAGTTAACAATTTGAAAGTTGTTGGTAAGCAGGTAATTGGCCTGTAGTGGCCTGGTGCTGCCCCTTTTACTGGATCTACATTTACTGGATCTACATTATCAGGTAGGTTTTGCCAGATGTTAGCCACTCTTCAATTTCACCTCCTTGTAATATGTTATTAAAAAGCTTGGCAATGAGTGGGAATAAACCAGTAAGATGTTTCAACCAAAAATCATGCAGTTCATCTTACCTGGTGCTGACCAATTCTTGATCTTCTTTGCTCTTTTCTCTACCATTTCTGCTGTTATTACTAGTTTTTTCGTTTAAACTTCTTCTTAATTCTTATCCACCTCTTTTAACTAAGCTGCATTCTTGTTGTATTTCTTTGGGTTATCCCATATCTGCGCCCAGAACCTTGTCAGGTAATGACTGATTCACTGCAGTTTCTCCAATAATGGATTGATAGAAAAGTTTCTGATTAGGTTGAAATTGGAGGTTCTGCCTATAATTTGCAATTCGAGCTTCATATCTGCTATTATTTGTTAACCTTATTTTGTGAAGCTTCTTGTCCGGTAACATTGCATTGTTAACTAGGGCATACAAAACTTTTGCCAGACCAATATTTGAATACAGCTCATCCTCCTGGAACTCACACTGTATATTGGACATTAACACAATTGAGTGGGTTCAGAGGTATTTCTTGAGAAAAGTACTCCAGTCTTGCACTCACAATAGAATTTCCTATGCCTCCAGGCTAGAAATTTTGGACCTGGACAATCTGGAGCTACGCTGCCTGCGGTCCGATCTAAGCATAGTACACAAAATTGTCTGCTACAACGTCTTGTCTGTCAACGACTTCTTCAGCTTCAATCACAATAATACATGAGCAAACAATCAATACAAACCCAAGGTAAACCGCTTCAAACTTGATTGCAGAAAATATGACCTCAGCAATAGAGTGGTCAATACCTGGAACGCTCTATCCGACTTTGTTGTTACAGCCTCAACCCCTCACAGCTTCAGCCTCAAACTGTTTACCGTGGACCTTACCCCGTTCCTAAGACGTCCTTAAAGGAGCGTGCATGAGCACACCAGCATGCCTGCTGTCCCTGTCTTACTGTCCCCATTTATCTGTATTTACTTCCTTTGTTCATGTTTATATTCATACCTACACTTGTTACCTTGTGCATGTTTGACAAACAAACAAATAAAATAAATATTATTATTATAAACTTTTATTCATTAAACATGAAAGTCAACTGAACATTTAAAAATATATCACAAATATCATTGACTGGCTCTGATGGCTGATATGGGCTGCTGCCACCATCTTAGGTATCAACCAAGTATCTTCTTAAAATGTATTTTGTCCCAGGTAGCACACTCTTTTGCAGCTGCGTTGGTACTACAGCAGGAAGCTGCAACTTTTTGATGTATTTTGCAAAATTCTTGGACATGTTACCAAGTGCCGATGACAATGGGTATCACTGTTACATTTTTCATCCATAATTGAGTAGTTTTGATGGCCATGTCACAATATTTCGTGATTTTTTTCCAGTTCTTTTTCTTTGACTCTGCACAGTGGTACAGTGATATCAATAAATTGTACGTTTCGGTTTTGAACAACTGCGTGTTGTGTTCCAAATGACAATCCGTCTTTATTTGAAAGTCCCACAAGATCTCCACCTTATTTTTGAGTTTTTCTACATTATCATCATCATTATTATTATTATTATTATTATTATTATTATTATTATTATCATCATCCTACTACTGAGCCTTGGTGGCGTAGTGGTTAGAGCACATTGAATCTTACAAGGCTCAAGGTTGACTCAGCCTTCCATCTTTCTGGGGGTGTTAAATGAGGACCCAAAATTATTGGGAGCAATAGGCTGACTGTAAACCGCTTAAAGAGGGCTGTAAAGCACTATATAGCAGTATATAAGTCTAAGTGATATTGCTATTGCTGCTGCTGCTACTACTACTACAGGTAGTCCTTGACTTAGCAACTATATATTTAGCAACCATTCAGTTTCAACAATACTGAAAAAAGTGACTTATGTACTGTCTGTACTTACAATGGTCACAGCACTTCCACAGTCCCACGATCAAAATTCACATACTTCATAAACTGGCAGGTATTTCTGATGGTTTCAGTGACCTGAGGTCATGTGATCATAATTTACAACTTTCCCAGCCACCTTCCAATAAACAAGGTCAATGACAGGAGCTTGATTCCTTTAACAACTGCATGATTCATTCCATAACTACAATGATTTAACAACTGTGGCAAAAAGGTTATAAAATTCAGTGTGACTCACTTAACAACTACTATGCTTAGCACCGATATCCTGGCCCCAATTGTGGTCATAAGTTGAGGACCAACTGTACTACTAGCTTCCCCCAAAACAGCTAGGCTCATTCTGAATTAACTTATTTATTGAATTTGTAGAATATACTGAATCGTAAGCTAGATGAGCAAGTTGTATGTCACAACCTCTCCCCTATATATTTATATAGATATAGCCCAGTGGTGGGATTCAACTTTTTTTACTACCGGTTCTGTGGGCGTGGCTTGGTGGGTGTGGCAGGGGAAGGATACTGCAAAATCCCCATTCCCTATATTAAACCAGAAAGAGCTTTGCAGGTCATAAATAGCACCCAGAATCATCAGGAACCATTGAAGGCATTGAAGTAAAATAACAGGAAAATAGATTTACAGTGAACACGAATAAACACAGTACTCACCTGCAAAGAAAATTTAAACATACAATTGCTGACACTATTGTCTACATTTTAAGAAGACACTATTGGTGGAAGAACTGACAACTTGGGAACCTCAGACAGAGCTAAGATTTCAAGGTGGAAAACAAAACAGTTTTTCTGAGTCTGGAAATACAGCCCCAGGGTTGAACAGTATCTGGATCAACTCCATCTTTTCCTGGCATTGGATTCAGATTGCCAAGACGAATATCTTCCTTTCTGTCTTTAAGTTCAGCCTTGAGAAACAGGAACAGTTAGGCAATCATTCCAGATGAATCACCTTCAGTGCCTGGCAGCACAAACCACAAACCAAACTTTACTCTGTTTGAAAACTGCAAGTACAATCGTTGCAATCCAGTGGACATTTGCTGGGAAGTCTTAACTTAGGAAAAGACACTGGAGGCTGCGTGTTTAGTATGGAGAGTCTTTCAACCACATATATCACATCAAAACAATTGATGTCTTCTGTGTGACATCTGGCTTGCATTTGCTGTTAAGCAATCATGTGAGTGATGAGTAGAGAAAGAAAAAGAACATTTTAAATTCAGTTATGGTTGAATGTATGGGGTTTTTTTTCCTGTTTAACAGAGGTCCAATTTTTGAAGACTGCCTGGGCATCCCTACAGATTTCTTGGCCAGGTTTTCCAAAAGTATTTTGCCATTGTTTCCTTCCTAGAGCTGAGGGAAAGTGAATGGCTTAAGGCCACCCAGCTGGCTTCATGTCCAAAGCAAGACAATCTTCTGGTTTTCTAGCCTGATGCCTTTACATCAAATTGCCTTCCGTGTACTATATTAGATTCTATCTCAGATAATGCTATCAAAGTGAAAAATATTTATCATCAATCTGAATGAAGAATAATCCTAGCACTGTGGATACTAAAATTCACTTAATACATTGAAGTTAGAAGAACTTCGTTATCAAAGACCAAATTTGGAAAAGAACTTCTTGTATAAAGTTAAACATTTTTATATTTATCTTTGTTTAACTAAAAAATCCCAACACGTTGCATCTGACAGGCTTTATATCCACTGTTTACAACAGCTCACATCAATGAAGACTATCCTATAATTTCTGTACAGGTAGTCCTTGACTTACAATTGAGTTCAAAATTTCTGTTGTTAAGTGAGACATTTGTTAAGTGAGTTTTGCCTAATTTTACAACCTTTCCTGCCACTGTTGTTAAGTGAATCACTGCAATTGATAAGTTACTAACCTGGTTGTTAAGTGAATCTGTCTTCCCTATTAACTTTGCTGGTCAGAAGATCACAAAAATGATCACATGATCCTGGGACACTGCAGTGGTCATGCATATGAACCAGGTTACCAAGCTTCTGAATTTTGATCACATTACATTGCAAAGGTCGTAACAGTCACAAGTCACTTTTTTCAGTGCCATTGTAACTTTGAACAGTTACTAATTGAGTAAGTAACTCCTCTAAGTTGAGGACTAACTGTATTTCAAGAACCTCAAGGTAGAATACAGGTTGCATAGAACCATCTCTGTTGCTTCTAAATCCTGAAAAGGATAACTTGTGCTTCATACTACTGTTGGAAGAAATATCCTCCGGGGTTCAGTTCCAAGTGGGGAAAAAGACACTGGAAAAATGGAGGCTGTTTGGAAGGTGGTTTAATGATGGACAGGAGGACCACATGGCCTGGAGCCCCAGAGTGAAAAGGAAGGATGATCACATGCTTCAAAGTGAAGGAAGAGATCAAGAAAGGACTGATACGCTGCGAGTGCCTGAGTTTTATAACTTTTGTTGGAATTTGAATTGCAGTTTGTATTCTGATTGGTTGTCAGTCTGCCATGGGCCATGCAGGGGCAACTCTGTAGGCTATCCTGAGTTCCAGACTTGGTTGAGCCTTGCGGGATGATGCACTGAAAGGGCTTTGGGCAATTGCTATAGTTTTACCTGGAGGTCTTTGTTATGTAAAGTATTCTGGCCCAGGCCTTAATGGCCCACCCATTAACAAAGGTGGGGGTGAGTTTCTGCTTCTGAGTTTCTACTCTTTTTAGAGGAAATATTCTGCCTTTTAAATATTTCCTCGGATATTTCAATTTTCTAGGAGAGGGGTGAGTGCTAACTTCCTATACTACGGTAAGCCAAAAGTATACAGTATGTTTTAAACCAGTTTTGGTTCTTTCAGTGGTTTACCAGAAGCTGCACTCCCAAACAGAAGACTAGGTCAACTGTTACATTTGATTAACTTATGTATAACTACAAGAAAAATAGCTGAATATATATATTTCTCCTGATGACTATGATCATTTTCTTTCTATGTCAGCAGATTGTGATGTTTTGTGGGCTACCACCAAATGGTTTGAGTTGCTTGCAGCTCAATTTATGTGCTGTTATGTTAAGCCACAGTGGTTTAATCAAGATTTATAGGATAAATCACAATTAACTGGTGTCATACATGCAAAGTCATTAAGCAATATCTAAACTAAACCACAATCTCACACTTTTAGAGTTTACACAATGTATGAATCCAGCCAGTGACTAGATCTAGATTACCCAATATATTTTAATGGCTAAATATAGATGTTAAGACAAATCCTTCCCTCAGCTTGTAAGATAAACTAACCTTTACAGAGGAAGCTTCACCTGGTTGAGCCTTATGGACAATTTTCACTCAGCCTGGAAAAGGCACAGAGCTAAATTTCAAGCAATTTGACCTCTGTTTATTGTCTAATTTTATAAAGGCCTGAGGCAGGCAATGCAAAACCCAGACAGTATGGCTTTGATATTGGCCTTGGTGTTCACCAGAGCACTCTCATCCCTTCCCATGGGAATGGCTTGGGTGGAAGACCACTTATCCCAGCTAATTATTTAATGAACCTCTCGAGGGTGCCCCATCGAAGAGCTTTTTCTCTGACAAGATTTAACCCTTACTATCTCTGCTAACAGAGAGAAGATACAATAATACGAAAAGCTAATTGACTAGGAGATATCAAACTACTGCACTGCCATGCAGCCTTAAGAACACGGTAACACTCTATTAAGCCAGCTCCCCTTTTTCTGACTGCTGTTGCTTTTAGTATCTAGGAAAGTAACCAAATTCTATGCAATTGCTATTACTATGAGGAAATCAACACTTTAATCTTCTTACCTGCTAGATAGTGAATGTCCTGTTTTATTCCCCCCCTCCCCAACAAATCACGCTGGGAAAGGTGGAAGAGAAGAGGATGGAATAAAATCTAGAATGGTAATTGGTCCACTGTTGAAAGGACCAAGTTTAGGAAAGATCAAAAAAAAAATTACTAAAAGTCAAAACTTGATGGCACATAATAAACAATAAAATCAATTAAATTGTGGGTTTTCAATTCAATGTGTAGAGTGTGAAGGATGTGTGTTTGTGTGTTTATTTTCATGGTCATGATGTGTACTGAAGATGGTGTTTGTTGTACAAGATGCAATGATAATAAACTAAACTAGCTTTTGATATTTTTAAACTTTAGATATCTCTTATACATTATATATTAGGCATACATCTATATCTTATTTTATTGTTGTTTTCTTTTACTTCACTTTTATTTTCTAGTATTTATCTTATTTTTGGAATTTGAATTTTTTTTTTCTAATCTCTGACCTACATAAAATCATCCAAAATTCAGGCCAGATCCTTCTCCAGAATTACTAAGCTTCTCCTCTCTGCAGCAGTCTGAGTACCAGGACTGTGTCCAATTGAATTAAATAAATGAAACATTAGAATCAATATATCAACAGCAAACCCATAAAGTTAAAGTAATGGATGTAAACAGCCTTAAAAAATTAAGATTCTGAAGTAAATGTCTCCCAATCTTCCTTGAGTGATGGAATTCCATAACTGGGATATTTTAATTGAAAAAACTTTCTTACAATAAATACCTTTAAAATAGATGCCTACTCAAATCCTCACATATAGGTTGCTTCGGCTACTGCATTATTTTCCATTACGATCAGCCCTTAAAGATGACTCATAACCTTCCATTTGGGTAGAATGTGGTGGCTAGTTTTGGGGTGAGCATATCTTGATTTATATATATTGTGGCTATTCATTAAAATACTGAATTAATTGTCTGGATTTGATCTCAACCCCAAATACTAGTGCTTCCTCTTAAACAACTTTTTTTCCCCAATTTTTTTTATTAATTTTTAAAAAACAAACATACAGACCAAACACAAAACATAAAAACATTAAACATCTTTTTTGAAAGCAGCTTGATCCAGGGTTACATCTCTTCATACAGACATAAATTCAAATTCATGCTCACTTTTATATACCATTCCATATCTTATTACTATTCTACATTTTTTATATAGCTTCTCCCCTCTTTTCACTCTCTTAATTCTATTTTATTTATTTCATCTCAATTTAAATCATTATACTTATATCCTTTGTCTGTCCTGTTTCAACTGTCTATTATCTTTTCTCATTAACACAAAATTTCTCCTGTAATCACTGATTGGAGTATGACGCCTTTATATCTTTCCCCTAAATTTAACACTTAATATAATACATAACTTTCATTCAGATTCTGCTTAGTGCATTCTAAAGCTACACACTATATTTTTTAAAAAGAAAAAATTATAAATATATAATTAAAACAACAATCAATACCAGTTAAATTATCGTTAAAATTAATATTCATTTAAATCTTAAACATTTTACACATTCCTTTTCAAATAAGTATCATGTTTCTATGGGAACCCTTATAAATTTTGCATAGTTACTTCCCCCCCATTTCACTTATATTTTAAAACATTATGTAATTAAATGTTCCCATTCCTTTTTAATTCAATTCTCTCATATTTCATTTCATTTATTTTGTTCAAAAAAGAAAAAGTTTCACTAAATTACATTGAATATTTTATCCCATTTTATAATCATGTTGTTCCAGTTTTCTAACATTATTTCAAATACAACAATACAGTCTATATGTACCTTTGCAGAATATCTTTTTCAGTTATATTTTTACCCATTATCTCTAAATAAATCCAGTTTCTTTACATCTTCTTTCAAACCCTTGTAGCTTCTCTTCCCTTCCTTCCTCCCTTGTTTCTTCATGCCCTTTTTACCCCCTTGTCTCTCCATCTCCATTTCCCTCTTCTGTATTCCTCATTTCTGTTGCTTTCTGACATTATATCCACTTTTCACCTTATTTTTCTCTTTTGGGGTTGCTTTTTTAGGTCTTAAATTCTCCATTCTCTTTCCCTTCTTTCCCCTTTCTTCCCCAGATAAAGTTACTTGTTCATTAAAGATGGCTTCTTCTTTGTCCCAATCTTCTTGTTCTTGTAGTTTCTCATAGGTAGAAATCACCATTTCTAAAAAGTTGAAAACAGAGCCAAAAGAGCCTTTCCCTTCTTGTTCCTCTTCTTTATATTTTTTAAATTCAATTTTCAGTTCATCCACAAGTGATGCCATTATAAAAAAGATTTTTAAACAACCACCCAAGTATTTTTAATCATTAAAATATAATTTCCAAAAGTCCCAAAGTCACCAAGCAGTCCAAATACACACAAGCTGTTTCATTTAACACTTTTCTCTTTTTTCACTTTCTCTTCCTGGGGTTACAATTCAGTTACAAAGTTCCAATTAAAATGTATCTTTTAGAAATCTTGTTACAATTTAACTTTCGATTCTTTTAAATTCCAAGCAATCTCCTCCAGCCAAATCTTACTCTTTATTCTTTTCCTCTCCCTTCCCACTTGCAGCCCCAAAAAAGTTTTTTCAATGTTCAGAAATCTTTATTATACCCTTGGCTTTGATTTTCAGTTTAATTACCTGCTGAAGCCAAAGCGGGTTTTTCCGATTTCTCATTCATCTGCTGTCACCGTAAGGAAGGAGAGTGAGAAAAAACAAACTTTCCCTTTTCACTTTCATTCGCTGCTTCCGGATCTTCCTTGGGAACAATGAATCTTTTTTGAGGTTTAAATTCCAGGATATCTTGAATGTTGCTTCTTATCCCAGTCAGCCAAAACTTTCACTTCTTAACTTCCTCCTGCACATTCTTTTCCGGAGGAATGCTTCTTTGAGGCGGTCATTTCTGACCGCCGCTCTACCGCCTTCAGAAAGGGAGTCAAGCCAGCTGAGGAGGGGAGGTGCGGACTCCCCTCAAAACCCTGCCCGGTCTCCCCTGTCTTCAGCCACCTCTACGGGATGACTTTAGCCCCAAAGCCAGCTGGCTCGGGGCACTCCAGCGGCGAGCGCAAGCAGAAACTGCGCACAATCGCGGATTCCTGCTGCCGCCGAAGCCCAGCAAACCCGACAAGCTTCCTCTTAAACAACTTGAATCCAAGAATCTGAAGGAGAAATCCTTAAACCTGAAGCTTTAGGTCCTGCACTCCGATCTCAATTTAGAATCAAATTAGCAATGGTTCTGTTACTTTTTCTCCCCAACCCTTAACTAATGTAACCACAACCAGTTTTGAGGGTGTAAATGCTTATAGAGTACATTGGATAATAATGTAAACTTTTAGACCAATAAAAACCATACTGTAGTTTTAAATTGCAGAGATATGAACAATTTATTTGATGTTTTCAGGAGAGCTATATTGGGAAAAGATTTTTTTTCAAAGTAAGCCATTAAGCCATTGCCATCAGCAATCCAGTTCTGATTATTACTGACCCAGCTGCAGGTCCGTTTTTTTTCTCCTGTGGGTGGAGTGAAATCTTACCTTTTTCACTATGCCTTCAGCAAAAAGATTTAGCATGTGGTTTTTGCTATTACAGGCTTATTCTGAATGCTGTTTTAAATGTGCTTGCTGATTTCCAGCCAGACATATTTTAGAAAATGGATTGGGTTTATTTTTTATTGTAATGTACTTCAAAGGGTTAGCTAAAAGGGAAGGCGGAAGGTTAATAAATATAGCAAATAAAAGCAGCCTGGGGAGGATTCTTGCCTCTGCACAATTGAAATTCAAGTGCTTCTTTGTTTATTTACATTTAGAACAGGGTAGAAATAAGACTGGTTGTTCAAAATTAAAGACTTTATTCCCACAAGGCACTAAGCCACAAACTGGACCACTACTTTAACTTAGGGGTGGAAAACCTGCTTCCGTCTTTTCTAACAGATTGTTGAAATCTACAACGCCATTCCCACCTTTCGAGGTTGAAACCCCAGAAAACTGCAGTGCTGCAATCGGTAAACCCCGCCGCCCCGCCACCAAAGGAAGCATCCTACGGCACCCAGCATCGCCTCTTCGCCCGTCTGCAAAAGGCGCTTTTCCTCGTTGAAGTCTAAAAGATTTTGTAAACCTAGGCATTTTGCAACGATCCGGATTCTAGGGGCAGGAAGGAGAACCTACAGCAACTATTCCTTCCATCAAATGTTGATGGAAGGAGCAATCGACAGGTGCGACAGGCGTCACTCCCAAACCGTCGTTTTGTTTTCCAACTTGGATCGCTGCATAGTCTAGCACTTAGCCCCTGGGTTCAGTGGGTTTCGCGAAATCAAAAACCTGGCTTAAATGAACCGTGGCTAAGTTAACCAGGGAACTCGTGTCGTGCAGATACTTTCCATGCCCATTGCGGGATTCGAACTATAATTTGGATGGAGGGAAAGTATCCCTTAAAATAAGCCCAGATGCGCAGCATCAAGGATTGGAGGCGCGCTGAGCCAAAAGGCGGGGCCCAATGGGAGTCAAGCGCGCGCGAGTCTGAGGGTGGGACCTCATCGTGGTTTGGAATGTTTTGGGCGCGGCGCTTCCGGGTTGGGCTCCTGACATTTCTATCCAATCCAGACGCGCCGCGGTCCGCACAGCGTCAGTAGGCAACACGGACGCATGCGCTATTTGAAGGAGCTCCAGCCGCAGCTCCCGAGGAGCGCATGGGCAGCGCTTTTCTCTCCGTTTCTTCAACGAGCGCATGCGCGGTGTGGTCGGGCGGTGTCGGTTCCGGGTAAAGCGGGGATAAGAGCGGCTGCGGGAGTTTCTTGATTAGATCAGTCATGGCTGCAGCAGCGGCGACAGCGGCCCCGGGTGGGGCGGGAGCCGTGCCGGTGTCCGGAGTGCCAAGATTAGGAGTCGAGACTGTGAAAGGTCAGGCATTTGACGTGGGACCACGTTATACAGACTTGCAATACATCGGCGAAGGAGCGTACGGCATGGTCTGGTAAGTGAGCGCGAGTCCTGCAGATTGGCCCTGAACGGGAACCATACCTGGGCGAGACGTCCCAACAGTTGTCTGGCGTGCCTCTTCCTGCGAACTGGCTTCGCGCGGTCACCGTACCCTCATTTAAAAGCTTCCGCCATGTTGTTTCTTAGTTACCAAAGTTCTACAAGGCTGCACGTTATTTTGCTTTATCCGGAACTTGCTTCCCCTCCACGCCCCCCACCCCAAAAAACTCCTTTAAGGTTCCCTGCCCCGCCGGGTCTTTCCCTTCCGCACCTGGCGACTTCGGAGCCATTCCGTTGCAAGGGGGCGTTGCAGTGGCTGTCTGTCAAATCTGGCTTCTAAAGCCCAAAACGGTCGTCTCAACTAGCCCTGCCAAGTCATTGTTGTATTCCGAGCGCCTCCCCGAAAGCAGCTTTCGCAGCCTGTTATCTTCCTGTGCCAATATTTGCAGATTTCCTGTGAAAGGCTTAGGGTGCCTTGCAGCTGGGAGTTGCTTTTTTACCTGTTAACAGATATACTTTTTGTACTTGTCGGTATCGAGGTGCCAACACAAAACAAAATAAAACACCACGAAGGTTAACACATTCCTTTTCTCTGTGGGCGCAGCAGGTTCAGTAAAACATCCTGATGGTGAACTTCATTTAGTACCACGAATCGCAGCTCCCCCCGAGCATTTCTCTGAAGTGTGTATCACTCCATTAACTCTTCCTGCATTATAGTTATTAAGCTGCACAGCAGCTTCTATCGGATGTCAACTTCAGCCTGGCGTCTGGCTTGTTTAGATCACTCTTCCTTCAGGGCAGATATATCTTCACAAACTAGGCTAAGTATCATATAGATACTAATTGATCTAATTATAATATATGCTGGCTTCTATGCTCTGCTCAGCCTTTGGTTTACATTAAAGCTAAGACTTCCATGAGTGCTGCACTGTTACTACAATGATTCTCAAGATGTTTACTGAGAATTATTTATTCCAACTGCCATGCGTAACTCAAGTACCATATCAGACTTTCCATATTCTGTAATACTCCCATTTTTTATTGCTTGTAATCTAATCTGTGTAAATTTGGAACTAATATACTTTGTATTAGTCAGTGCAACACATATACATCCCATGTTTCTGTGGTAGAATGTATATTTGATGGTGGTAATTGTATTTGTATGATATACTTATAAAGCAACCTAGTTTTCTAGATTTGCAAAACCTATCTGCTGTTGAGATCTCAAAGGTTTCACTTCTGTTCGGTAGCCTTGGCAACAGCCAGCTCTTTCTCAGATTATAATAGTTGTTGTCCCACATTGGTATAATGTGTTATTAGTGTTTTCTCGTTCCTTCCTTTGCTCTTTTGTTGCAGTCCAAAATTAAAATAAACATTCAAGCTTTCTGATGGTTCATCTTGTGCATAGAATGTTTCTTCTTGTGAGTTTCTAGAGTGATCCTCTTCTATTGGAGAGTGAAATAGTTTATCAGTTTTGGTAGCAAACAATTGTAGAGTCACTTGTCTGAGATGGGCAGAAATGAAGTAAAAATAAATAAAAATATACTGAGGATTCCTGTGTGTATTTGCATTTGTTTCTTTACAGCTCAGCATATGATCATGTCAACAAGATCCGAGCTGCAATCAAAAAGATCAGTCCTTTTGAGCACCAGACATACTGCCAACGCACACTGCGAGAGATCAAGATACTCCTACGCTTCAAGCATGAAAATGTCATTGGCATTAATGACATTCTTCGTGCACCTACCATTGATCAGATGCGTGATGTGTATCCTTGCAGATGAGACTTGTGTCGTTTCATTTGTGGAAGGAGATCTGCTTGGAGAAAGGTGTATGCATAGAGAAAATGTTCTATTATCTATTCAATCTTATTCTGGTCCATTTTAATTAAATGCACTGCATAGAAGCTTTAGCTCATTCTGAATATAAAGAGGTAAAATAGGATATGATTATGCCAGCATCTGGGCTGGCTTCCATTTGTCTTCTGGCGTGGCTCCTGGTATTGCTTTCTTAATAATTGAACTTATGAAACAGTTTCTCTGCTTCTCTTATGTCTCTAAAATTTATGTTTTTTTCAATCATACCCCTTTGCTTATTTTTATACAGCAGCTAGTAAAGTGATGATGATCTACTTTATACAGGAAATGAATTGAACCTGGTTTGAATCTGGCTTCAGTTATTTGAGCTATTAAAAGGAAACTTAATTTGTGGCCACCGTTGTCATTTATTTGACCACTTCTAGAGATACTGCCTTCTATATTCTTTCCAGGAAGTTACTTTCCTTGACAGTTTTCCCTCCTTCCCCTTTCCTGGTGGAGAGGGGTACTGTTTGTCTTATTTCAGATATATAGTTCAGGATTTGATGGAGACGGATCTCTATAAGCTTCTGAAGACCCAGCAGCTCAGCAACGATCATATCTGCTACTTTCTCTATCAGATTCTTCGAGGGCTGAAATACATTCACTCTGCCAATGTGCTTCACCGGGATTTGAAGCCAAGCAATCTTCTCATCAACACCACATGTGACCTGAAGGTGGCATTCTAAATCTTTTGCTAGGCCTTCTGCACCTGGCAACAATCTCTTCCCGCTTCATTCTGCAGGGCAATTAATTCTCCATTTATTTGGGGGGTTGCTACTCCATGGTTCTCTCTCTTCTTACAGATCTGTGATTTCGGCTTAGCCCGAATTGCTGATCCAGACCACGATCACACAGGATTCTTAACAGAGTATGTTGCCACTCGCTGGTATCGAGCTCCTGAAATCATGCTTAATTCCAAGGTAAATTAAGCAGAATGGATAGAACATGTTAGCCAGAACACCCAAAACACATTTATTATTCCTCCAATAGTTGAGTGTAAAGTTTCCCAGCTTCTCAAAAAAAGTAAAGATAATGCCTAAGCAACATGATTAAGCTGTAACACAATTCTGAAGCCCAGATCAGCTTGGCAAATTGATATTTATGAAGTTTCAATGTGCAGCAGAACCACAGTATCACAGTTCTTATATTTTCTTTCACTTACTTGTACAAATGACCATAACAGTTCTAGCATATCTAACCCACACAGAGGCCCAACTGAAGGATGCTAGTATGAGGAAGACTGTTGCATAGGCTAAACTGGAGGAACTTAAGTTTTCCTGAAAATGTTTCCTTTGCTGAGTATGCAGTTTAAGATGCCTCTCTTACATTAAACTGAGAAGTTTGATTTGCTAGGAAGGAAACATATCTATGTCAATAAAAGGATGACTGTGCATGGCTTAACAACAGCTAAGAGCAGAGTGGATTAGAGTCAGAAATTCTTAGCTTTTATTTCTGTGTCTTTTCCCTCTTCCCAGGGCTACACTAAGTCCATTGATATATGGTCAGTGGGTTGCATCTTGGCTGAGATGCTGTCAAATCGACCTATCTTTCCTGGCAAGCACTACCTGGATCAGCTGAACCACATCCTGGGTAAGAGGGAAGGTGACTGAACAAAGGTTTTGACAGGGTGGCCTAGTAAAAGTCTTGTTCTGAGCAGCTTCTTGAATTGGGAGCTGATTTTGTCTTTCTCCTCATAAGGCCTCCTCATTATAACTTTAATAGCAGTTTTCCTCTGGGGCTTGCAGTTACATAGATATGCATGCATTGGCTCTCTCTACAGGTATTTTGGGTTCCCCGTCACAGGATGACCTGAACTGCATTATAAATACAAAGGCTCGCAATTATCTCCAGTCATTGCCTCAAAAGCTCAAAGTTCCTTGGGCTAAACTGTTCCCAAAGGCTGATTCAAAAGGTAAGAGAGAAAGAAGGCTGAAAATGTATGGCTTCATCCTTTACCTGACATGTTTGGCTCTTTATTGATAAATCAGTCTTCGGCTACTGGCTGACAAGCCAGAATTCTTCACCCTTTTGTAGCTTGGTAGGCACTATTAATGTTCCATCAAAATCAATATTTTGACATCAGAGGGTTTTTTAATTGCACATTTTAGAAATGGAGAATCTGTATGTGCTATTCCCATTATTTTATTTAAAAGTTAAACTTCTGTATTCTCAACTATTTTGTAAAACTTTCACCAAGCCATCCATCCACTAGTAGGGCCCAGTTTGGGTGAAGACTGTACATTTCATCATTTAGAAACTGGTTATCCTTTTTAATGTGGTTGGAGATCTTTATGCAAAAATTGAATGATGTGTAAATTCAGTTGCCTAAAACAATATATGTGGCACAATACCGTATAGGCAGAATGGCCCTACGTATTTCACTTTCCATTTTCATTTAGGTTAGAGGTGGGGAATTGTGGTCTAAAAGGCTGGCTCAGGAATTCTCAGGAATTCTGGGAGTTATAGTTCCCCACCCCTGATTTAATTAGGGTTAGGGTTCCAATAAGGATTAGCAAGAAAAGATAATTCTTCTGTCATTTAAACAGTCTGTGCTGAAATGTGCATTCCCTGTAACTCAGTGCAGGAAGAGTAGCTTCCTTTCACTCTCTTAAGTTGTAACTCACAATTTGAAAATATGCATTTAAATCAGCCTTCCTCAATATGATAACAACTAAATGTGTATGCTACAGTCAATATCATTCCCATCTTTCAGTGGAAGATACATGCTGAAGGGGAGAGAGATGGATATACAAACAGTATTCTAAAGGCTTTTAAAAGTTCTCCTGTGTGACATTGATGTGCAGTTTTTAAAATACAGCTGATTACCAGAGCAGCTTAATCTGAAACAGAAGCTGGCAATTTTTCTGTGGTTGAAGGATGCAGGGTATGCGGTGATGGTGAAGTAATATTACTGGAAGAGGGCCAAAAGTTTTGTTCCTTTTTTTGGACAAAATGTTGCATTAAGCTTCAGATATCAATGGCATTGCTTTGGCAATAGAAGGGGGTTCTAGTAGACTAGGAGTACCCTGATGTACTACCTTATTTACATTATACTATTATATGATATATAATAATATTATATACTAGTATATTTGTATTTATTTATTAAACTTATATGCTGCCCGTTTTCCCTAGATGTGACTCCAGGCATCTTGGAATCATAAAAACATGATAAAACATTAAATTGTTAAAACACTAAATATTAACATTACAATTTATTTAAAATTGACAAAATGGGAAGGAAAGTAGAAGATGCACAAAGGGAGGAGGTGAGATCTTAGTCCATTAACCACCTTCAGAATTACACACACACACACACACACACTAAGTTAGGTTGTAAAGCTTCAGAACAATGTCTCCGGTTTATGTTATCCTTTCAGAGTAAAAAATGCAAGAAATTATAGGTGGTAAATAACATGTGTATAGAAACCTATTTCCATTGATCCACCCAATTTATGTTGCCCAATTCTGTATTTCTCCAAAATCATCACCTCTTTCCATCAGTTTTCAAAGCTCCTTTATTCTTTATTGTCTGTTCTGGCCATCATCTGTTAATCTAGCTTTTATGTATATGTCTTTCCCAGGCAAGACATGAGACAGCACCACTAGTAGAAAGTGGTAAACATTGGTATCCTATTAGACTTATTTAATTTGTAAATAAGACTTAAGATAAATAGAATTAAGGGTCTGAATAGACTGAATAACCAGGAAAATTTCTATTAAAGATACTGTTCATATAAACTCAGATACTGTTCATATAAATTCATATTAATGAAAAACTTCAAATTATTTTTTAAAAAATAGATAAGTATTTGCCGCATGTAAGTGTATTACTAGGGGTATCCAGGTTTATACTACCTTGTAATTTTGAATTGTCTCATTTCAAAAATTGAAATGGCAGTTGGAGAAGACAACAGAATTGGCTAAGGGTGGGGGATTAGGAAAAGCATTGGATTTCTTGAGGAAGAAAAGTGAGCTGAGGAAGATGATCTTTGTATTAAGGTGAATTGATTTTTTTGAGCAGTGCTCTGATATACAGATAGTAGATTAAATTGGCAACCAAGATTTTGAATAAAGAAATGGAAATTCTGCTTCATATAAAATTATAATTTATATGAGATTTCTGGCCACATGAGAAGAGATGAGAAGTCAGTAACATCAATCATACTGAAAGCAAATAAAAGATAACTTATAACAACTGTAATGACTATGTTTCTTCTCATAGGGGTGGCCACTGTTTTTCAGTCTTGGCATCTTTAAGATACCTGGACTTTAACTTCCAGCAGGTTGGCTAGGGAATTCTGAAGTTGAGTCCACACATTTTAAGTTGCCAAGTTTGAAAAAGACTGTCATTCACTTCGGAGGCATCCTGCTTTTGTTATACGAGAGGGTTTGGGACTTAGCAATAGCACTTAGACTTGTATACCGCTTTATAGTGCTTTACAGCCCTCTCTAAGCAATTTACAGAGTCAGCCTGTTGCCCCCAACTATCTGGGTCCTCATTTTACCCACCTCAGAAAGACGGAAGGCTGAGTCAACCTTGAGCCTGGTGGGATTCAATCTGCCAAATTGCAGGCAGCCAGCTGCAGCAGAAGTAGCTTGCAGTACTGCACTTTAACTACTGCACCACCAAGGCTCTCTACCTTACAAGAGGATGCAGGCCCAAATCCTTGGTCTGAATTGGCAGCGTTTTTCTTATGGGGAGGATGAGCCCTCCAATTCAGCCTCCAGATTTCATCTACCTACTGAGATAAATGATCTCAGAAATCAGACAGTTGTTTCCTGCATTGCTCTCTGCTACCACTGGGGGATGCATCGTAACCATCTCTTTCCTAAACAAAGGGAATATTCTTGTTGCCACGTGTGGTCCAGCAATTGATCCTGTACCCTTTCACCATTTTTTATCCATTTCAGCTCTGGACCTGCTGGATAAAATGTTGACCTTTAACCCCAATAAGCGTATCACAGTGGAGGAGTCTTTGGCACACTCTTACCTCGAGCAGTACTACGACCCTTCAGATGAGGTGTGGATTCATTTTTTTTTGAAGGGGTGGGGTGTGGGAATCTTTTAAAAGGATGACCAGAGAAGGAGTCAGAAATTGGCATATGGCCTTAACGCAGCTCGGAAGCAGAATTTCTATATTTTGTTTTTTTTTCTCTCTCTCTTTACCCCCACACTAGCCAGTTGCTGAGGAACCGTTCAGGTTCGACATGGAACTGGATGACTTGCCCAAAGAGAAGCTGAAAGAACTGATATTTGAAGAAACTGCACGATTCCAGCCTGCCTATCCAGGGCCCTGAGAGCCTCTCCAGGCCAGTGGTAGGTATAGCTGTTCATCTTCAAGGGTGGCTAATTTAGCCCCCTCCCCTCCCAAGAAAACCTTTCAACCTGGGATGTTACCTATGAACCCCATCCCCTAATTACGACATTACTTATGAATCTGAGGAAGGGGTTTCATAAGCAATGCACCATTCCCAGAACCCTCTGCCTTGGAAGAATCCATTTAGAACACAAAAATAGAGATGGAAGGGACCTTGGAGGTCTTCTAGTCCAACCCCCTGCTTAGATAAGGTAAATTTATTGTCATTGTACTCAGAAACCTGAGAACAACGAAATAAGGTGCTCTTTCACAACACCAAAAGACATATACAAATAACAATGTAAAACAAATTAAAACAAACAACAGTTAAAAACCGTACAACCAGGATATATATATGTTAAGACCACCGCCATTTCAGGTTATACCATTTCAGGTTACCCAATCCCTTCTTAAAAATTTCCAGTGTTGGATTATTCACAATTTATGGAAAAAGGCTGTTCCACTGATTGATTGTCCTCACCGGCAGGAAATTTATTCTTAGTTCTAGGTTGCTTCTTTCCTTGATTAGTTTCCATCCATTGCCGGTTTCACTCCTGAACCAATGAGATTAAACAGCAGCCCTGTGCAAAAAGATCAGCAGGTACCCTGGTTATCCCCATGGATTTATTTATTAAATGTGCATGCTTGTCCATCTTTCCCTCTGGTGACGCTAGGTGGCTTACAATAAATAAAAACGATATAAAACATAAAAAATATTAAAATGACAGATATTAACATCAAAATTAAGAAAGATGGATAAGGAAGAGAGCAAAATACAAACAGAGCAGAGCTGAAATCCTTTCTCTATCCACTATCCACCTTCAATCGGGAATGCCCACCCCCATCGGGACCCAGGCCAATCCACAAGACCCGGCTTTAAGACCCTTCTGGAAGGCTAAAATGTTGGGGACTGATCTCGCCTCAAAGAATTCAATATTCCAGGGGGCCTTTGTGCCACAGATCTTCTCCTGGACTGATAATCCTTTGTGGCAAGAGAGAAGAACCGCCTATGACAAGCCTGTGTCTTATAACCTACTGTTTATCCAGTGATCAAATGTGGCTTCATCTTAAATGTACGAGATGGATAAGGGCACTGTGGTCAAGGCCTCCCAGGCGCCAGCAGGTGAGCCTTCATGGGATCCCTTCTTCTTCTTTCAGGTCACTGTTTCACCAGGAGATGATTTGGAACTGTACCCAGCTCCCCCTTTGGAATGTCGAGGGGAGCACAGGATTCAGGGGTACCAACTCCAGGGTGCCCCTGTAGACTTGCTGTACAACTGCGCTTTGCTACGTGGCTGTGAACCCTGGTAACCCATCTCTGGACCCCCTTAATGTGATGTGTTGGGGCGAGACCCTGGTTGGGGGAGGGGGAGCTGCTCCCTCCCTCCCTCTTGGAGGGAAAAGAAAACAGTCTCCCCTCCCTTTATCCTTTTCAAAGCAACAAAAGGGGAGTCGTCTCCTTTTGGGCATTTTACTGTTTTTGTCAATGAATTAATAAACTAATATTTTAGCAGGGCCATTTTCTGATCCCTTGGGCATTATTAGCAAGGGCAACTGAAATCAGATCCTGGTCCCTGGACGTACACTTTGTATCTTTCTTCTGTAATCCTCTGAACCCCACTACATTTTGAACACTGGGAGCAGAACCTTAAACTTTCTGACTGCCCAGCTTTTCTGCAACACTCCTTAAGAATCCAGGAGCCTTGATTCCTTCCTGCACAAATAGAGGGCATGTCTGTGCTGGTGTTTATCAACTGATTTATGCCACTTTTGAAACACCTGAAACGCACATCTGACCTTGGCGGTTATTTTCAGGAACTTCTGAAATGCAGTGCAAGGAAAGATCCTGTGATGATGAAAAAAAGTGTCTGGTTTGAGAGAGACAAATATCTTTCCCTCCGCTTCTAACTGTTCTGTAAGAAACTGTGCAGATGAAAAGGAAGTCCTTACATTTCTGCTTCCTCAACCTAGAGACTGTAAGATTTTTTGTTGTCTGCCTTCCTTCTCCGCCCTTGCGTTTAATAAAATGAGTGAGTGTGTGTGTTTGTGTGTGCGTGTGTGTGTGTGTGTGTGTAAACTGCTGCATACCTTGAGAAATCAGTTGTCCTCTGCAATGGCACAGCACTTTGTCTTCTTGCTGCTACGAACTAACATGGCTGCCGTCCATTCCTTTCTCAATATTTTTGATGCCAATTTTTAACTCCAGCTCTTCATCATGCAAAGCAAAGTTCCTCAAGGAATGGAGCTTACAGTTTGGGGCAAGAATGAATTGGGAAGTGGAAAATCACTAATCAAAGTTCTGTTTTCTAAAGGGATAGTCCTGCTACCCCAAAACCACCAGAATGTGCCAGGTAGAAAGGGTTGTACAGGGGGTTATTTGGGTGTCCACTGTCATGAGTGGAAATGAACCGCTCCCCCACTTGAAAGTTAGCCTTGCAGGAAAATTGCTGCTCAGATGGCCCCACCTCTCCCTTCCCTTCCACGCGTGCCATGTTTCAGAACCAGTTTGGACGGGTTTTTTTTTCCCCTGAAACTTCTAGTTCTCAATGATGAAAAATGCTCTAAGCAGAACCATGGGATTTGGGACGTGTTTTATTTGTTTCCCTTACCCTTCCATTGAATGAAGGAGAAGCTTCTGTGTTCAGACAGCATTGCCTGCTTGTCCTAGCTGTGATGATATGCAGTGAGCTTTCTTCCTAGGGTGTGTAGCCATTTGAAGGAACTTGCATTAAAGGGAATTAATGCTTCTCCATCTTTCCCTGCTTTGGATTGTATAAAAACCCTAAAATAAATCATTCCTTTATTCCTTCAGCAGTTGCTTTGTCTTAATTTGGGGGCGGTTGGGGGGAATGGATCGTTACCCTAGAGCCCTTTTCAAAAAAGCAGTTACAAGGTCAGTCAATCTGAGCAGGCATCATATTTCAGAGATCAAAGTAAATACAGATAGTCTTCAACTTACCATCACAATTGAGTCAAAATTTCCATTGCTAAGCAAGATGGTTGTTAAGTGATTCTCCCACCCCCCCCACCCCCATTTTGCCACCTTTCTTGCCGCAGTTGTCAAGTGAACCACTGCAGTTACACTAGTAACCCGGTTAAGTGAATCTAGCTTCCCCGCTGACTTTGCTCGTCAGAGGGTTGCAAAAGGGGGATACTGCAACGGTTATATGCCAATGGCCAAGTGTCCAAATTTGGATCACGTGACCAGTAGGGATGCTGCAATTGTCAGAAGAGTGAAAAATGGTCCTAAGTATATTTTTCTTTTCAGTGTTGTGTAACTTTGAATGGTTACTAAATAGTCATACGTCGAGGACTACTTAAAGAAGGTGCTACAGATAAACTCATGGCAATGTAAGCAAACCTCAGAAAAGCGTAGTCAACTTTGCTGTGTATTTTTAAAGTCAACTTTGCATTTTCCTTAGAGACAAAACGGCAAATAACAATGCTTTTATCTGGAATGTAATACGGTCTCTTACATCATACCATGATGTTGCCAAAGTAACAGAACAAGCATCACCACATCACAGGGCAAGTGCTATCCTTTGCATCACAAAGTGATCCCCCTTCTGCGAATACCCTAGTTATTTCAGAGTCAACATGAATGAGGTTCCCAGATAAAATATAAACACATTAAACAACAGTCAGGCTACAAATAAGAATTAAGAACTGGTTTGCCAGCTCAATGTGGTTTATAGAATAATTTGGGGATACCTGCATATCTATCTAATGGTTAGGGCAATTTCTTAGGAAATTTACAGTGATGATTAACTGGGATTGTTACTAATTACTGTAAGGAAGGAAGCTACTTGTGATGCAAGGGTTTCAAGACAGGATATACTGGCAAAAATGGATAATCAACAATAAAGACCTTGGCTCCACTGTTTCTCAATTTGGATTCTGTAGAAGGTTGATAAACTTGTGTTCCCCGTGTGACAGAGAACTAGAAAACTTGTATAAACTAAATACTTCCTGTAATACAAAAGCTGTAATTGGTGTTAGGTTATGAAATTAAAACCAAATCCATCCAGAGGACCACTAGATAGGAGCCAAAAAGGTACAGAAAACTCCATTTTTTAGCCTAAATCTGGCCGCTCTACTCTACCATTATTCGTGGAATACTTTTATTCCAAGTATTATCCTCACTGCCTTGTATTTTGGTGAAGTGAGCTTTACCATTTAGGCATCACAGCTTCCTTGATCGAATGAAAGATGATTGAGTTCCAAGCCACAAAGAAATATTAATACATTACCAAAACATTGCATGCTGCCATATCTTTTGCTGTTCAGCTATCCATAAGGCTCCTCCAACCCTATCTGAAGATGGTAGCAACAAAATATGAGACATTTTTTCATGACGTACGAGCATTATGTTCTAGAGCCATGGCTTAAACAAAAGTTTTAGAAAATACTTGAAACATTGCCACAGCTAAGAGTCCCTTAAAGATTGATATACAACAGGACGTAAACAGCATATTCTTGTGCAAAAGCAATCAAACTCTGTGATCTAAATAGTTTCCTTCACAAGCTGAAGAATAACAGCTGATTCATGTAAGTCAGGGTTTCCCAACCTTGGTTTGCTTTAAGATGTGTGGACTTCACCTCCCAGAATTCCCCAGTCAGCCATGCTGATAGACCCACCCATATTGCAGTGCTTTGAGAAATGGATCTTAAATCATGCGAAGCATTTTATCCATAAGGAGACGATCATTAAGGTAGGAAAAGCCTGGAAGGTAGTTTCATCACCTGCAGATCTCAATCTTGTCTGCTAGCTAGATTATTGTGTTTATAGGGTTGTGGTTGTGGCTATTACTTTGCAGGTCATTATAATTCACTCATTAGTATTTGATGATATTCCAAGGTTGTGCCGTCTGCTTCAAAACATATTCAGACTATGTACGGTGACCAAGGAGTATCCCATTTCCTAATGTTGACATCAATTATAACAAATCAAATTGTATCTTTGCTTCCATTTTGCTGCCTTCCTTCCTTATTACCATCCAGTTGAAGTGTTTTCTTTATATATGCTTTAAAAAAAAAATCTCTGATGCCATAGGGTTAGGGTAGAAAAAGCAACTGCTGGCCGCCTTCACAGCTCTCCAAAGGATTTGATCAGAAACAGGCAAAAAAACTTCACCGAAATTAAACTTGTACGCTGCCAGACTTAGCAAACCTGGGCAGTGCACAAGGTACCTGCACAGACATACATCTAAGTCAAGGCATTTCTGAATGCTTCACATTTTTTTTTTTAAAAACTATACAGTTAGATATTATTAGCATATTGTTGTATACAAACCTGTTGTGCATCTTTACACAAACACACACACACACACACACACACACATATACCTTATAAAAGAGGCATTTATTGCACATCGCCACCAACATAACAAATAATGCAGTACTTTCTATTTTCTCTGTGTGCATACGTGTGTGTGTGTATGCCTTGGAGTCAGCCAGAGACTAGTGCCAGCTGTTTTCCTGGCAGCTTTTTCCAGAAATTTTCTGCTCCATTATGCTAGAAATAATATGGACCATCAGTCCTTTGTGTTCTTCCAAGAATCTTCTTTCCATTTTAGCTGTGTAAACATACTATGAGATACACTAGAATTTATTTCCCAACAATTTGGGAGCTTCAGAACTAGTTTTCTACAGCCAGGAAATGAGTTGTTTTTCTCTATTAATATTAAAAGTGCATTATTTGAAGCGAACCTTTTAAAGGCAGTCACCTCACTAGGCTGAGTGGAGCAAGCCTGTAAACAGATATTCTATTATGCAACACAACAGAGGGAGCATTTATTACTGTTGTTTCTCTAAACAATAAGAGGAAATCATGCAGAATGTTTATTGCAGAACAGCTTGAGATTTATGTCTCAATTAAACTTCAACAAGAAGCAGGCATATATACAAATGCAGAGAGCAAGAGAAAAAGGTTTAGATGAAATGAAATTCAGTAGCATTTCAGAAGCAAGAATTTTCCAGGTGTGTGGTATTATAGCTCCCATAACCCCAGCAGGTAAGGAAAGAAGCTGAAAGAGGCAAAAATTATACAGACCTTTAAAACCAATGTTCCTCCATATTGGCAACTTGAAAATATGTGGACTTCAACTCCCAGAATTCCCCAGGCAGCTATGCTATGCTAGTTGGGGAATTCTGCGAGTTGAAGTCCACACACCTTCAAGATTGAGGAATACTGTTCTAAATGCTGATGCTTTGTGCAAAATTCTTAGAAAAATTTGGTCAATGACTTTTGCAAGATTTAGTAGCCTGCAAAATATTTTTACTAAATGTGGAAGGTTGGCAGAAAGAAAAGGCAAGGGGAGTTTTAGCTTCTATTTATTTATTTGATTTATTTGATTTGTCAATCACTTACAAGATAACAGGTATAAGTATAAACATAGTTTTGAATACATGAGATGGATACGTATAAGAAGAATAAAAAGAAACAATAGGACAGGGACGGTAGGCACATTGGTGCGCTTATGCACGCCCCCTACAGACCTCTTAGGAAAGGGGTGAGATCAATAGTAGACAGTCTAAGGTTAAAGTTTTTGGGGTTTGGGGAAGAAACCACAGAGTCAGGTAGAGTATTCCAGACACTGACCACTGTGTTGCTGAAGTCGTATTTTCTGCAGTGAAGTTTGGTGCGGTTTACAGATAACAGATAATCAGAGTTGGAAGGGACCTTGTACGTCATCTAGTCCAACCCCCCCACCCAAGCAGGAGACCCTACACCATTTCTGACAAATGGCAGTCCAATCTCTTCTTGAAAGTCTCAAGTGATGGCGCTCCTGCAACTTCCAAGGGCAAGCTGTTCCATTGATTGATTGTTCTCACTATCAGAAAGTTTCTCCTTATTTCCAGGTTAAATCTCTCCTTGTTCAGTTTCCATCCATTATTCCTTGTCTGGCCTACAGGTTCTTTAGAAAATAGCTTGACCCCTTCCTCCCTGTGGCAGCCCTTCAAATATTGGAAGACCACTATCATGTGTCCCCTGGTCCTTCTCTTTACTAGACTAGCGAAGCCCAGTTCCTGCAACCGTTCGTTGTATATTTTAAGCTCCAGTCCCCTAATCATCCTGGTTTCTCTTCTCTGCACTTTTCTAGAGTCTCAACATCTTTTTTATAATGTGGTGACCAAAACTGGATGCAGTACTCTAAGTGTGGTCTTACTAAGGCTTTATAGAATGATATTAGTACTTCCCTTGATCTTGACTGTATCCCTCTGTTAATACAACTTAGGATTGCATTAGCATTTTTGGCGGCAGCTGCACACTGCTGGCTCATATTTGGTTGGTTGTCCACTAAGACTCCAAGCTCCCTCTCACAGTTATTGCTATTGAGCCTGGTTTCACCCAGTCTATATGTGTACTTTTAGTTTTTCTTGCCTAAGTGTAGGACTTTATTTTTCTCTATATTGGATTTCATTTTATTAGATATGGCCCAGTGTTCTAGTCTGTCAAGATCCATCTGGATCTTGAGCCTATCTTCTTGGGATTAGCTATTCTGGTTAACCTAGAGTTTGTATCTATTGTTTGCTCTTGTATTGTTATGGTTGAATCTGAAGTATTCATTTGCAGGTGGGACATTGCAATGTATGATTTTATATACTATATTTAGATTAGACCGAAGACGGCGTAGTTCTAGGTTTTCCAGGTCTGGAGTTTCAAGTCTGATGGCATAAGGTATTCTGCAATGAGTAGAGGAGCGGAGAACTCTTCTTGTGAAATATTTTTGGACTATCTCAATTGTGTTAATATCAGATACATTCTTCTCCTTAACAGCCAGTACAGGGTGTTTTTTGAGCAGATGTCTATTTCTTTGCAGTCCACCTGTTTCAGAGGCAAGACAGAATGTATGTTTCTCCTCCACAAACCTGGCTGGTTGGTTGGTTATCATTAGCATAACAATGCTTAAATGCATTATTCATTTGTAAAATTATTATTGTCTCTTAAGAAAATGGAGGGCAGTTTAGCACTGATGTTGTGATCATTAGGGTGTTTTGGCTAAATCACTCTCTTCTCTCTTGCCTCGGCTGGGCTGCAAATAAGAGGCTGTAGATGTGAAGTGCTACAACTTAGTGGCAAAGCACATGTTAAGTGTGCAGAAGATGCTAGGTTAGATTCAGAACACTTCTAGAGGAATCTTTTTTTAGAAGTCCTCTTCAACAACCACTAACTGAAGTATGAGCCAACAGTGTGCTGTAGCTGCGAAAAAAGTCAGTGCAGACCTAGGCTGCATCAACAGAAAGATAGTATCAAAAACACACTAAGTGATAGTATAACTTTATACTGCGCAGATGAAACCACACTTGGAATATTGTCTGCACCCAGTTCTGGTCATCACAATACAAAAAAGATTGTGAGACTAAAGAGTAGAGAGAAGAGCAACAAAGATGATTAGTGACTGGAAGCTAAAATAACCATTCTTCTATGTGAAGAATGGTTGCAGAAACTGGATATGTCTAGTCTACAAAGAGAAGGATAAGGGGTGACATGATAGCAGAGTTCCAATATCTAAGAGGCTGCCACAGAGAGGAGAGGATTCTCCTATTTTCCAAACCACTTAAGGGAAATACAAGAAGTAATGGTGGAAGATTATCAAAGAAAGATCGAATAGAATAGAATAGAATAGAATAGAATAGAATAGAATAGAATAGAATAGAATAGAATTCTTTATTGGCCAAGTGTGATGGCACACCCAAGAAATTTGTCTTGGTGCAAACGCTCTCTGTATACATAAAAAGAAAAAAAAAACATTCTCACCCTAACCCTAACCTAGG
This sequence comes from Pseudonaja textilis, assembly GCF_900518735.1. The sequence goes on from NW_020769361.1 coordinate 6,019,302, forward strand.
ACTAAGGAGAAATTTCATGATATCGAGAACAATTGAACAGTAAAATGATTTTCCTCCAGAAGGTGTGGGTGCTCTCTTACTAAAAGTTTTCAAGAAGAAATTGGACAGCCATTTAACCAGAATGGTATGGGGTCTCTCACTCAAGCAGGGTTGGAATAAAAGACCACCAAGATGCCCTCCAACTCTGTTATTCTAAATTCTAAAACCCTAAGAAATCATAGCAGTTCTTTTTTATAAAAAGAATTTTGTTAAGCTTCAAAAACAAGTAAAAAGTTCAAAATCATTCAACAAAAAGGGAAAAGGAGAAAGGGGACCACAGGGAAATTGAAAAAGTGACATTAAAAATCCCACATCCAAAATAACATTTTAAAAAGTTTTTTCCAACTCTCTTCAATATGGATTGATGTTAGAGGATAAAATACACTCATTTTAAGTTTAACCCAAATGATACAAAACTAAGAATATAAAAGATATAGAGTGCATACCAATCAATCAATAATAATATACAATATCATACTCCCAGTCTAAATAAAACATTACCCATTAATATCAATCCATAAATAACACTTACTAGTAAATATTTCTATTATCAAATGTGCACTTTAAACAAATACATAAAGACCTACACAGATTAATTTCCAATAGCATGCAACCCTTCTATAATCCAACAATATCTAATCATCAAATCCCAAAGCCAGAACTTCATTTTTATCAGGGAAAAAGTTCAAAAATGGTTTCCATATAGAATAAAAGCAATCAATTTATTATCTTTCATCAAAATGGTCCATTTTGTCCCCTCAGCCAGGTCTATTAACTTCACAAACCATTTTTTCATTGTGAGAATTCCTATATCCTTCCACCTCTGTGTATATAGAAACATAGCAGTGGTTATTTTATATATATAAGAACGTTCAGTTCTAACAGTACTGAGCCTCATAACTTCAAGGTTTCTTTGGGTAACTTCAGGGTGCAAAAAATATGGCTTGGGAAGAAAGGAAGCATTTGGCCTCTTTTAAGCTTTCGTTGTTTGTTCGTTGTTTTTGTTTTGGGAAGGTGTTAAGAACCAAAGCAGAAAGACATTCACTCCACCTTTAAACACCCTACCCACCTCCTCCTCTGTCAAAAGGGAAATTACCTTGTCTACTTCAGGAGTGTTAGCTCTCAACACTGAGGTAGCTGTTGAGCTGACAGAAACTGGCCTACTTTGTAGGCTGAATTATTGTAAAGATAATGAGGAAGTCCTTGAAAATCTTCCTATAGGATCATAGAGTGTTGCATCTCTAAATATAGTCCTTGACTTACAACAGTTCATTTAGTGATTGTCCAAAATTATAACAGCACTGGGGGAAAAAAGACTGAAGAGTTTTTCACACAACCATTGTAACATCCCCATGGTTACATGATCAAAATTCAGACTCTTAGCAACTGACTCATATTTATCATGGTTGCAGCATGCTGGCGTCATGAAATCATCTTTTGTGACCTTCTTGACACACAAAGACAATGGGGAAGCCTGATTCACTTAACAGTTGTGTTACCAACTTAACAACTGAATGGGGGGGGGGGGAGAACTGGGGTTTTGATATTGAAAAGAATGAAAGGACATCAAACAAATATGCATATCTTCTATATGTTTGAGATGTTCAATTTCACTCAAAAATCTTGATTTGATAGCAGTGCTTATGAAAGCAAAGCAACTGTTACAGAAAGCCCATGGTCAGATAGGAGAAAGGTCTTTATTTAAAAGTTTAAAATATTCATTAATCATATCTGGAAGAAGAATGCACCTTTCACCCTTAAATGTATATCAGCTTTTATCAATCTATCTTTCTCTGAATGCATGGGGTGGGTGAAGACATACTGTGTGCACATTGCTGATTGGAAAATCCATGCAAAATCTTTGCAATTGGTTGGCCCCTGCCTTCTTCCTGGGGCTGAGAGAAATTGCCTGGCCCACGATCGCCTAATTCATTTCCGTGCTTAAGATAGGACTAGAATGCAAGTCTCCTTATTCCTACTCCCATGCGGTTAATCAAATTGCTTCTAGCGTATGGACAAAGCAATAACATCTATTTATTCCCAGCGAGTGCAGCTAAACTGAGAATTATGTTGTATAAATAAATGGCTAACATTATTGTGTAAGTATTATTGTACTCTTCTTCCACTGCTATTACAGTTCTTAAAACATTAATTAGCCTATGTAGCCATCAAAGAGCCAAATTAAACCTGACAATAGCATTAAAACCAATCTGCATTACAAAGGTGATCGTAGGCGGAGATTTTCTCTTGTTCTAAACTAGCTGTGATAGGAGCATAGGAACATAATCCCCTCTTGCCCAAGTATTTCATTATCCAGAGAGTTGCTACTACCTCTCATCAGCAAGGATTATGTAAAAGGATCAGGGTATCTGTGAAGTATTCATACTCGTCTTTATTCAGTAGAATTCAAGATAACACAGGGTTGTTTCCCATTCTAAATTGCATAGCTTTAGACCTTAGGAGTAATAAAGGTAAATGTTTCCCCTGCCCAGTCATGTCCAACTCTAGGGATCATACTTACCTTTATTTCTTAGCCAAAGGATCTTTCATTGTCAGAACATGCTTCCTTAGTCATGTGGCGGGACCAAAGTGGTACCTATTTATCTACTTGCATTTGCATGCTTGAACTACTAAGTGAGCAGGAGCTGTGGAGAGTAACGGGAGGTCACCCTGTCACACAGCACTCGTGTCTCAAACCTGGGCTGTCAACTTTCCATCTGACAAGCCCAGCATCTTTAAACGCCCCTAAAGAATAATAAAATTAACTAAATCAGAAAGGGTGGCTCCATATCTATATTCTTGTGGTAATAATGTATAAAGGCAAAACTGTTAAGTGGGGACAGTTCAAAGTTCTGGCTCAGCCACTAAGACAGATTATGCAGACACTAATTTCGGGAGATATGATGGCTTCCCTGGATGCCGGCTCAGACAATGAGGAGGAACCAGCTCCGGAGACTTTGCAGGGGAGCATGGAGGAGCATCAGGAAGACTAGGAGGGGATGGCAAGAGGAAGAGGAAAGGCCAGGAACCTTGCGAGGGTTGTCAGAGGAATGACCGGATGAGCACCTGGCTGAAGAGGAGAGAAAAGACATGCAGTTGCTGCCAGGAGGCTCAGGTGACCAGTCAAAAGCACAACATGGAGAAAAAAACGCTCTTGCAGTTGGTTAGCGGGGATGAGAAAGAATTGACTCTTCCATCACATCCCAGGGCACACAGGGATGAATGGAGGGAGTTGCAATAGAGGTCAGCGAGGCTACTTGCAAGGAGGTAACCTCGTCCCTCCTAATGACCTGCACTGGCTGGCGGCTACTCAGCTCGGCATGTGGAGCAAAGTGATGTTGGAGTCCGCCATCTGTTTGTGCTGTGCGTGTGTTCCAACTTTGTGACTCCTGCTTTAGTGATTCAGACCTGTGCCTTCTTTGCTGACCTTGTGATTGGACCTTGCATTTTGCCAGGGATGGGCTGCTGGGGGTGTGCAGGGGTTCTGGAAAGCCCCTAGCTAAGATTCTGTGAAGTTCAGAGAACCCCCAAATCCCATTCTTGGCTGGGCCCGCCCACCCCTCCCATGCGTCCCCATGTGGCCTGTTTGGGATGCAGATAAGTGCAGGGCACGCGTGGAGGCTCAGGGAGAGTGAAAAACAGGCACCCCGGAAGTTCGGGAAAACTGGAAATGGGCCCTTTTCTGGCTTCCAGAGAGTCTCCAGAGTTCAAGGAGGCCGTTTTCACCCTCCTGGAGGCTCGAGAAAAGCCTCTGGAACCCGAGGAAGGCAAAAACACGCCCCCTGCCGTGGTGCAGGATGCAGACTAGGCCACGCCCACCAGAGAACCCATTGCTAAAATTTTGGAAGCCCACCCCTGGATTTTGAATTTGTAGTTTGGAGTTGGACCTTGACTTTGGTTATTGTACTTGACTTTGGACTGTGCCTGAGCTTCAGACTTCAGGTGTGCATTTGTAGACTTCCGCCTTGCCCTTGGATTTTGTACTTGCCTTTAACTTTGTGCCTTAGTTGTACAAACTCAGGCTTATTGGGACTTTACATTTCTTGTGATTGGGATCTGGGGAATAATTTTAGGGGTTTCCAGTGCCTCAATAAGGTATTTACATATGTGTGTAAATACTTTACACACATATAAACATATAAACTCTTACATATGTGTGTGTGTGCATGGACTGGAACAGAACAGTTTTATATACAGAAGGTCCTTGACTTACAATCATTCATTTAGCAACTGTTTGAAATTACAAAGGCACTGAAATAAGTGACCTGTAACCAGGTTTTGCATTTAAAACCACTGTAGCATCCCCACAGTCACATTATCAAAATTTGGATGCTTGGCAACTGGAAAGTATTTATGATGGTTTCAACATCCCAGGGTCATATTTGCAACCTTCTCAACTGGATTCCAAAAAGCAAAGCCAATGGGGAAACTAGATTCACTTAATTACTACATAATTCACTTAACAACTAAAGAAATTTACTTAGCAACTGTGGGAAAAAAAAGTCGTAAGATCAGGCATGAATCACTTAAAAACCATCTTGCTTAGCAACAGAAATTTGGGTCCCAATTGTGGTCATATGTCAGGAACAACCTTTATTATTATTCTATCTCACTGGGTATTTTTGGTCATTTCAAAGTGGCAATCATATTTAATACTTCTGACTCATATTCTCCTTTCAATAATACTTCTGTGAGATGGTATCTGAAAAAGAGAGAGAGAGCGACTGGCTCAATTCCTGGTTTCTAGTTTGGTGCTTGAACCTCTTCACCCTCCATATATCTGTGTGGGCGCTAAAAAAACAAGGAAGAGAATCCATTGTCAAATAAAACAGATGTCAGAGGTGATTAATCTAGGATACATAGTCTTAAATGGGTTTGTTTTACTCATGTAAAAATGAGTGTGGGAAGCGCTGGGTAGAAATTAGTTTCAAAAGTAAGGGATGCAATTTCAATACACACACACACACACACACACACCGTGTTTCTCACAAAATAAGGCTGGGCCTTATTTTTTTTTGACCCCTGAAAAAATGGCTAGGCCGTCTTTTGGGGGTGACTTAATTTCCTCCCCCACCTAGAGTGGCCCATACGCACGTACCTCGCTGCAAGGCCACTTCTATCAGCCGACAAAAGCTCCCTGAAGGCAGAGTCCCCAGCTGCTTCAGGGCGAGGCGTGGCTGCCCGTGTCCCCTCGCCATTAGGCAGTCTCTTTCAGGCGATGGAAGCTCCCCAAATGCAGTCACCAGCCACTTCGATCGGCCAGTAGAAGCGGTTTCGGGGAGAGAGATCATGCTGGGCCTTCCTATTGGTGGAGGCCGTATTGTTGGAGAAACACGGTGTGTGTGTGTGTGTTAAGTTTTCGTGGGTACTTACATGTATGGTATTCAGCTTTGTTCGGGTATTTTCCCACGTCATTGTAGTTGTGCTTTTAAAGTTGTAGCAACGTTTCGGCAGAATCTCATCTGCCATCATCAGGCTTCTGTATTGTGTTCATCTGTGAGTCAGACTTTTACAGTTGTTTCAGTTTTAAATTTGGGGCTAGCCTACTGCTGTGCCAGAATGGTTTTTTTCTTCATCCTGATTGGTTGGGAGTCTTGGTCTGTGTTTATTGGTCTTGGAGTTTCCTGTGTTCTGCTTGATTGGTGTTTCTAATATCTTCTGTCTGTTTTGTGGCTCTTTTTGTGTCTTGATTGGCTGGCAACATTGTGTTCCTGTATTGGAGGCTTTTAGTGCAGTACTTGGCTCCAAGTAAATGGACGGCTATCATTTGTTAGGAAGCTAGGTTTCATCTGGATGCCTGGTTGGGGTGTGTTTGAGCTGGAGGTATCAGGGGGGATCTGTTTGTGCCCAGGTATTTGCCTGGCTAGTGGTGTGGAGATTTTTTTGTTTGTGAGTGCAGGCTTCCAAATGATTGACAGTCTGGTGGAATCATCTCTTCTATTCATGCTTTCAGGTCTTTTTTCAATCTCTATGGCTTCTCTGATAATCTGATAATCTGATTATTTAAAATTTAAAAATTTAAAACTGAAACAGTTGTAAAAGTCTGACTCACAGACAAACACAATACAGAAGCCTGATGATGGCAGATGAGATTCTGCCGAAAGGTTGCTACAACTTTAAAAGCACAACTACAATGATTTGGGAAAATACTTGTATATATGTTGTGGCTCTGATTCCTGAGCCTGTGCTGTTAGAGGAAGAGGACTTGGAAAATGAGGAGGAGGAACTGGGAATGCCTTCCTCCCCAGGACCTTCCTCTCTGGCAATGCCTTCCTCCCTGATGATGCCTCAGGTTTCATCAGACAATCGAGAGGAACAGCCTGAGATTAATCAGGAGGAAGGCATATCGGAGCAACCCCTGACAGGGAGTCAAGAGGAAGAATGTTGGCTTGATCCTAGGCAGCGTCGTAGGGAGAAACATGAGCAGCAACGTAGGAGGCGTGGGAGGGTCAGAGAGCGAGCTGAGTCATTGAGCCACACCCCACAGGGGATAAAAGTGGGTGTGTTGTCAGCTGGAACTTTGTACAGGACAAAGTTTGATCTTACTTCAAGTTTTCTTTGTGAATGATTTTTGTGGTCTGCCTTGTAATTTTCTGTAAGTAGCTTTTTACTTGTTACCAGTTCGGATTTGGCAGGCAGAGCGTGTTGGAATGCCAAGCACGTTATCAGTTCCAAAGAATTAACTCTGTGAGATACAAACAGGATAGGAAAGAATTCGGAATTAACAATAAACTCCAGCAATTGGACAAAATTTTACTAGGATCAGACAATAAAAATATAACTAAATTTTACAACTATCTATTAGAAGTAGAGTTAGAAGAAGAGACAGTTAAAGGGAATATGATAGCCTGGAGTAGGAATGTAGGACGGAGTATCACTTTAATAGAATGGGAAAAGATCTGGAGTAGAAACAATAAGATCACAAAATCAGCAACATATAAAGAAAACGCTTATAACATGTTTTACAGGTGGCACCTTCCTCGAGATTAGCGAAGATGCGTCCCAACATGACTCCGAAATGCTGGAAATGTAAAAGAAAAGATGGAACCTTTTTTCATATGTGGTGGTCTTGTAAAGAAACCTGAAAATACTGTCAGAGAATTAGAAATTGGCTGGAAGATATAACAAAAGAACAGATTGAGTATAAACCAGAGTCCTTCCTGTTAGGGATTTTCGATAAACAGCTATCAAAAAAAGTGAAGTACATAACAATACACATATTAACAGGGCCAGATAGTGTTTGCTCAATGTTGGAAGCTACCTCATATACCTACAGAACCGATGATCATCCAAAAAATCTCAGACTGTGCAGAAATGGACAAACTAACTTTAGCCTTAAAAAATAAAGATTCTTCAATATATTATAACAATGGGAATTGCTGCTATAAATGGTTAGAACAAAGACAGGCAAAAAAAGAATAGGACAAATCTATATGAGTGATATATAAACATACACATGGATGAGGTGGGCGTATATGGCATAAATCAAGGAGAGAAAAGATCTTACAAACTGTCAAAAATGAGAATGTTTTTAAGTGTTCCTTTTTCTTTTTTTCCTTTTTTTGTCCATTCTTTTTTCTTTTTCTTTTCTTTTTTGCTCTTCTATTTGTGTCTGTGTTGTTGATTTGTTTTTAATTGTAAAATTAATAAAATTTGTTTTTTTTAAAAAAAGAATTAACTCTGTGAAGTCCGTGCCAGCCTGCCTGCCTGTGTTTGTGTGAATTTGTACTCTTTCATCTTTTGGGAAAGAAGAAAGGTAAGACAGAACATTTTTGCCCCGTACCTGATCAACAACAGCTGCAAGATGAAAATCAAACTCTACAACAGCAAGTGGCTCAATTAACAGCCGAATTTGCTTTGCTGCAGGCTCATGCAGCTCCTCCTCCCCCTCCCCGTCAGAAATGCCCGGTGGCTGTGCCGGATAAGTTTTCTGGGCAGCCTGAGATGTTCCCGGCTTTCATGGGACAGTGCCAGTTATTTATGGCTATGAGGCCAGAGGATTTCCCAGATGACCGGGCTCGGGTGGGGTTTGTGATATGCCTCCTTTCTGGCTCGGCCACCAGATGGGCCACACCTTTGTTGCTCAAGAACAGCCCATTATTAACTGATTACCAGGGTTTTTGGCAACACATGTGCCACATGTATGAAGACCCCATACGAGTGCTGACGGCAGCCAGGCGTCTTAAGAATCTTCGACAAGGGAAGTGCCCCCTGCAAGAATTTATTTCTGAATTTCGGCTTTTATGCCTGGACTCCAACTGGAATGATGCAGCGTTAATGGACGCCATCCAGGATGGCCTGTCAGATGAGCTGCAGGACGAGTTAGTCAAGTGGAACCGGCCCCGACCCTCAACGCTCTGGTGGTGCAATGCTTACGCATCGACACACGTCTCCAATGGTGAAAGAACCGTCATACCATCCAGGAGCAGCCATCTGCATCTGTACTGCAGCGCCCTGTGCTAACAGCGCTCCGGGTCACCCAATGTGGCAATGGACGAAGAACCAATTGAGTTAGGAGCGGTTAGACCTCGCCTGACAGCCCAGGAGTGAACGCAAAGATGCCAAGGGGGTTTGTGCTTGTATTGTGGGGGGGCAGGACATTTCGCTATTTCTTGTCCTTGAAAGCGAGGTGGGTCGGTCAAGCCTGTGCCTGAATCTCGGCATGATCAGTCGGGAAACAGGGCAGGCCCGACCTGGGGGAAACCCTAGGCTGGGCACATATCAAACACCCGCCTGAATTAGCGGAGGTTGACTCTGGGCCCCCTCGTCATCTGATTTTTGGACACTCGGGTTTTCTTGGCTAACCAGTCAGAAGGGATTCCAGCGAATGCACTGGTGGACTCATGGGCCATGAGTAACTTTATGGACCAGGCCTTGGCGGCCCATTTTGTTGTCCCCTTGGTTCCGGTAGAACCTCCGATGTGGGTCGAGACTATCGATGGGCTGGAACTTATTGCAGGACCCATTAAATTCGCCACCCAGCCTTTGCGCCTAGTCATTGGAAAACATGAGGAGGCAATCCGCTTTTATGTCACCGTGGGCCTCCATTTCCCATTAGTCCTTGGCATGGCTTGGCTTAGGATTCATGATCCTCAGGTGACATGGTCGCGGAACGCTATTTCTTTTCCGAGTCTGCAGTGCATGGACCACTTCCACCACACCTGTCCTGGCCAGGACATCACCACCTCTGCCATCTCCATGCCTCCTGAACTAATGGACTTCATAGATGTGTTCAATGAGAAGGAGGTGGACCGGTTACCCTCGCATCGGCCCTATGATTGCCCAGTGGACCTTCTGCCCTATGCACCACTGCCCAAGGGACATTTGTACTTCATGTCCGAGCCCGAGCTGGCCACACTACGGGACTTTTTGGACAAAAACTTGGCTCGAGGGTTCATCCGGCCTGCGTCGTCCCCTCTCTCAGCCCCAGTCCTCTTTGTCAAGAAGAAGATGAGAGACTTATGAGACTTATGTGATTACTGCAGGCTAAATGCCATCAAGGTGCGGAATAGCTACCCCTTGCCGCTCATTCCAGAGTTGTTGGAGAGGTTGAAGGAGGCCACTATCTTCACCAAGCTCAATCTTTGAGGGGCCTACAACCTGGTGCAGATGCGAGAGGGGTACTAATGGAAGACGGCACTTGGCACCAATATAGCCATTTTGAGTACACTGTGATGCTGTTTGGGTTGACCAACGCCCCCACAGTCTTCCAGCACCTGATGAATGATGTGTTTGGGGTTATGTTAGATCAGTTCATGGTGGTGTACCTGAATGATATTCTGATCTATTCCGGGTCCAGGGACTGCCACCTTCAACACGTTCGTCTGGTCTTGCAATGCCTTTGGGAGCACCAACTTTATGCGAAGCTGGAGAAATGTTTCTTCTTCCAGACTTTCATTGAGTTCCTTGGGCACATCATCTCTCCCAAAGGTATAGCCATGGACCCACGTAAGGTGGAGGCCTTATGAAGTTGGGAACCCCCTCGTGGCGTGAAGGACGTTCAATGCCTATTGGGGTTCGCTAACTATTACCGGACCTTCATCCCGAGTTTTGCCAAGCTGATGGGTCCAATAACCCAGCTCCTTTGAAAGAAGGTCCCATTCCAGTGGGGCCCCCCACAGCAACAGGCTTTTGAGGCCCTCAAGAATGCCTTCATCGCAGAACCCGTCCTGAGGCACCCTGATCCGCATCGTCCTTTTGTGGTGGAGACAGATGCATCCAACGTGGCTATTGGGGCAGTGCTGTTGCAAGCCCTGGTGGATAGCATCACTCTTTTTCCCCATGCTTATTATTCCCAGAAACTCACTCCTTCCAAACGCAATTACACCATCTGGGAAAAAGAGTTGTTGGCTATCAAGGCTGCATTTGAGGCTTGGTGACATCATCTCGAGGGGGCCCGACACAAGGTGGAGGTCCGGACGGACCATCAGAATTTAGAACATTTGTCAACAGCGAGAAAGTTGAACCAGCGACAGATCCAGTAGTCGTTGTTTTTTGCCCGGTTCAATTTTTCTGTGACTTATATCCCCAGTGGTCACAATTGGTGGGTGGATGCCCTGTCCCACAAACCTGAGTACCTTTGCCCCAAGGACCCCCTTCCTCCACAGACGGTGCTGCCAGCAGAATCCTTGGCCGCAGTTCAGGAACTGGTGGACTTGTGGACTCAGGTGCAAAAGGCGCAGTACCTAGATGCTTGGTTGCAGGAGAGGATGGGGGAGATTGGATCTGAATCCCCATGGACTTTGGAGGAGGGCTTACTCAAGCATCGGGGCCAGTTGTACGTACCCACAGGGCCACTTCGAGCCCTTATTATGACTCAGTGTCACGACAACCCTGCAGCAGGCCATTTTGGGTTTTTTAAGACCCTCCATCTTGTAACGCGGACTTTTTGGTGGCCTCGAGTATGGCATGATGTCCACACCTATGTCACGGCCTGTATACTATGCAGGCAAGCAAAAGCCGCGATGGGTGTGCCTCCTGGTCTCCTCCAACCTCTGCCAACTCCAGAAAGACCATGGAGAGCGATTTCCATGGACTTCTTGACTCATTTACCGTCATCCTCGGGATTTACGACTGTGCTTGTGGTGGTCGACATGTTGACAAAAATGGCCCACTTCATTCCATGTCATAAATTGCCATCGGCCCGTACAGCTGCCCATTTGTTCTTGCAGCATGTTTTTCGTCTCCATGGTCTGCCAGACAGGGTAGTTTCTGACCACGTGTACCATTTAGAGCCCAATTTTGGAAAAGCCTGATGACCGTGTTACAGGTGCAGGTGTGCTTGTCATTGGCACACCATCCAGAAACTGATGGTGGGACGGAGAAGGTCATTGGCATTCTTGAGCAATATTTGCGTTGTTTTGTAAACCAACGGCAGAACAGCTGGGTTGATTATCTCCCTCTGGCGGAGTTTGCATTCAACAACTCCCAGCACACCTCCACCCAAATGACACCATTTTGTGCTAATGTGGGGTACCATCCGCGGTTCTTTCCATTGACATTCTTAGATTCCCCTGTTACCGAGACTCAGGAATTCCTTTCAGAACTACACTCAGTTCAGCAGTTAGTTCGGCAGCAACTGATATGGGCCAAGGAAGATTACAAGCGAAGATCGCTCTCGACGGGCAATGCCTCCACTGACTGTAGGAGACCATGTGTGGTTGTCCACAAAACTTCTTCAGGTCAACCGCCCGATAAAGAAGCTGCACCATTGGTTCATCGGCCCATTTCCCATTGAGGCAGTAATCAACCCCATAGCCTATCGACTGACTCTACCACACTCCATGTGAATTCATCCAGTCTTCCACCATTCCCTTTTGGTCCCTGACGCCCCTTCGTGTGATCTCCAACATCCCGCAGCTGATGATCCACCACTTGTGCCCGGTGAAGATGATGCAGTAGACAGCAACATGGCCAGCATTAGGGATTCCCGCTGGCTGAAAGGGTGGTACCAGTATTTGATCGAGAGGCAGTGGGATGGGCAAGAGGCCCTTTCCTGGGTGGATGCTTCCACGATCCACGCTCCGGACCTTATACGGATGTTCCATGACCATTTTCGCTTGAGACCACATCCTGACTGTCAGACTTGGGGGAAGGGCCCTGCAGTGAGGGATAGTGTTGTGGCTCCGATTCCCGAGCCTGTGCTGTTAGAGGAAGAGGACTTGGAAAATGAGGAGGAGGAACTGGGAATGTCTTCCTCCCCAGGACCTTCCTCTCTGGCAATGCCTTCCTCCCTGATAATGCCTCAGGTTTCATCAGATAACCGAGAGGAACAGCCTGAGATTAATCAGGAGGAAGGCATATCGGAGCAGCCCCTGACAGGGAGTCAAGAGGAAGAATGTTGGCTTGATCCTAGGCA
>NW_020769361.1:6032098-6094633 GCF_900518735.1 Pseudonaja textilis
ATCTGCCATCATCAGGCTTCATACAGAAGCCTGATGATGGCAGATGAGATTCTGCCGAAACGTTGCTACAACTTTAAAAGCACAAGTACAATGACGTGGGAAAATACCCGAACAAAGCTGAATGCCATACATGTAAGTACCCGCGAAAACTTAAGAATATATATATGTGTGTGTGTGTGTGTGTGTGTGTGTGTGTGTGTGATTTTAGCATCAAATGCCACAACTGGAATAAAGGTTGTACATCAACATGTCTGAAGAAAGTTAGAGCAGTATTTCTCAACCTTGGCAACTTGAAGATTGAATGGACTTCAATTCCCAGAATTTCCCAGCCATCATAGCTTTTCTTTAATTAAAGCAGTTAATCTGGCCATTTCTACTAAGTCCACCAGTTTTTCCATCTCTTCATCCATTGTGGGTTGTTGTATCTTTTCATTTTTGAACATAAAGAATTCTCACTGCAGCCAGCATATATATTAATAAGCTTCCAGTTTTTTAAATTATAATTCAGTATAAATTTTAAATCTTTTATCCACATGTTTTCCCATTACTCCTTGATCATCGAATCATACTGTTTCACATATTCATTTTCCAAATTAAATGTTAGTATTTTATAAACACATGTTCATCACAGGGGCACAGTACAATCTCAAATTAATTTTTTACTAGTTTAACCTGTAACTTTTTAAACCTAAATTAAATCTTTCCTTCATTGTAAGTATATAAGCCACTGACAAACACAGCTTTCTGCTTTCAGCTCTTCTTTAAACTTGAGGTTGAGTTCACCTTGATTAAAAGGTATTATGTGATCATAATACATAAGAGCTTGGTCAGGCTATCTGTTAATTTTTTCAGAACTAGGATCCTCATCTAATCTTGGAGGTTTAAATTAATTTAAAGTAAGAAAAAAAGATATCCCCATGTTATGTTTCTAGCAATCTTAAGTTTCATTTAATTTTTCACAATTTCCAAGGGAATACATTATGGTTATTCTAAGACAGTGAATTAAGGGTAATCATAGGCCCCAAAGTTGCTAGGCAACTGCATTTGTGCATCCAAAACTTTCTTATCATCCCTTCCCCGCTCCACCTCCCAGGTTTACTAATCCAAGCAAGAAGCATCATCAAACAGGGACAACAGCAAGGGGAGATGAGAATCAGAAAAGGGGTGGAGGAAAATTAGTGCAGATGGAAGGGGACAGATGTGCAGGTGTCAAAATAGGAAATGCTTAGAAGAAGTGTAGTGATGCCTCTTGGGAAAGGAAGAAGGCTGTAGATATACAGATCAACAGTAGCAGCAGAAAAGATGACAATAAGCATCTGTTCAGAGCTGTTTATCAGAGAAGGAGAACAATCTTTAAGGCTGTCCCAAAGATTCATTTTCAAAAGCCAACTGGATTTCCTTTGTTTTTCCTTGAAGATGTTTCGCTTTTCATCCAAGAAGCTTCTTCAGTTCTGAGCTTCTTGGATGAGAAGCAAAATGTTTTCAAGGAAAAAAAAACAAAGGAAATCCAGTTGCCTTTTGATAATGCACATTTGGGACAACCATGGCCTGGATGACTGAGAATCTCCATAGACAAATCTTTAAGGTTCATCCAGGTGTCTTTTTTTGCCATGCCATAAATATTCCTCGTTGTTTGCAGAGGACATGTCCAAACAGTGTTTCTTCATCTCTGAGGTAACCTGAAGTCAGTTTAAAGTCTTCTAATATGAAAGTAGTGTTTTCCCTTTCATCCTAGCAGAAAACATCCCCAATGGACCATTTAGGTGGCATGACGAGGGAGAAGCCTTGGCACGATGCAGTCAAGATCAGCAATTTGCTTGGTTCCAATTGTACATCAAGTCTGCTATGGCAGCGATTGCCAACCGATGGGCCGTGGCTGGTAGCCCGCGAGAAAAATTTGGTGGGCCGCAGAGAAATGTCACCCCCAGAGCACCCCACCAAAAGCAATTAATCCAGGCTGTGCAGGAACACAAGACTGCGCTGCCCACATGGCCCACAAGGCTGCGCTGCCCACCTGGAACCCTCCCCGCCCACCTACTCCTTACCTGGCAAACTTGCCTCCTAAATTGCTATTTTTCCTTTTTCTGACCATCAGCTGTTCTGCTGTGCTGGGAGATTTAGATTAGCTAGAACGCAGGAAATCATTGGATTTCTTGCTTTCTAGATAATCTTTAGATGAGCCGAATCTTTGTTAGGACTAAAGCAGTGCAGTCTGAGCTAGCCGATGGCAGAAACACAGATCTCTAAGTGAATCTGTGATTCTGTGAGCAACTCAATCTGCCTGCCTGCTTTGCCTGATTTTGGGTAAAAGTTGCTCTTTTTTAAATAAAAAAATTATCTAAATATTTATAATATTTATATACAAGCCATGCCCAGCCAGTCACATGACCACCAAGCCACACCCACAAATTAGGCCACACCTCAGAACCAATTAGTGGTCCCTGGGATTTAAAATTATGAGTTTGATAATCCAAAAGGTCCAAAAGGTTGGCGACCCCTGGACTAAGGGATCGCTCGGTCCAGTCACTGGCTATTGAGCCTCCTTGAATATCTGGTTTTGGTTACAAGAGAGACAGAACATCTCACTTGCACAACCTACTTCTTTTGGGGAAGAGCTGGGCATTGCGATATCTCATGGATGACCAGACATGGGCTTAAAGGTCAGTGTTCCCATTGGTCAAAAATAAATAAATCAGGAATTCAAATAATGTCTCCAGATCTTACATCTTACATAGGTATAACACATTTTCCCCTAACATCAGATCAGAACAGGTAGTTCTCAATTTACAACCATCATTTGAAGTTACAATGCACTGAAAAAATGATTTTTTTTTCCATTTAAAACATTTTTCACCCAAACGTTGCAGCAGCCCCATGATCGCATGATCAAATTTGGATGCTTGGCAACTGATTCATATTTATGGCGGTTACAGTGTCAATCATATGATCACCTTTTGTGACCTTCTGACAAGCAAAGTCAATCGGAAGCCAGATTCACTTAACAACCATATTACTAACTTGCTAACTTAAGAATTGCGGTGATTCATTTAACAACTGTGGCAAGAAATATCGTAAAATGGGGCAAATTTCACTTAACAACTGGCTCACTTAGCAACAGAAACTTTGGGCTCGGTTGTAGTCATAAGTTAAGGACTACCTGTACTGTGGTGAAATATTTCATAGATACTACTAAGTTGAAAGTGTCTGAATTATTGCAAGTTGGAATTTTGTTTTGATTCCAACCTGCTGCAATTTGATGACATCTAGGTGGAGTCATCCACGGAAGTTTTTTACAGAATTATTAATCTTTGGGATGACTGACAATTCAAAGAAATAATATTAATGCAGCGTTGAATCACCAACTCCATCCTGCTACAAGTTCAGGAGAGGAATTGATGGCAGATGTTCTTGCCATCAAGTGGGAGGGGAAAATGGAATAGGGAAAAGCAGCAGGAACACTGACACTTTTCAAGAGAGGTGTCGATATCATCTACATATTTTTTTACACCCACAGATTATCACTCCTAAATGATCTCATCCAAGCGTTTCAGGTAGATAATAAAATTGCCGTCCTTGAGAACCTTCAGGCCTAAGGAGATTAAGAATCAAGCCTACTCCGGAGAGATAATTCAGAAAAATGTAACTAATTACTGAAAAGGCAGCAATTTCAACAGGCAATACACGAGAACCGTCTGGCGGCAATGAAGGTTATATGTCAGCCTGCCCGAAGGGTTTCATATTAGCGTGTTTTTCAACCTTGGCAATTCTCAGAATTCGCCAGCCTGGAAGTTGAAGGCCACCCATTTTAAAGCCGCCAAGGTTGATGAACACTGGGTTAGAGGAACCATGGCATGCAAGGTTCCTTTTTCAGTGCTTGTGCTCTGTGGGGGGACTTTCTTCATCCAGAGAACCCAACAAATAATAACCCAGTAATGACAATTCAAAGGAGTAGTATTATGTGAATGTTTCAACATTGTAAGTTTTTTTTTTTTTTAAAAGGTTGGACAACATTTGTTTGAAATCGTCTAGGGTGTCCTGCCTAGGGTTGGACTAGAAGACCTCCAAAGTCCCTTCCAACTCTGTTATTCTGTAATATTTCTTTAAATATTCTTTACTAATAATAATGTGTTCTGGAGTCCCAAAGCCCTTTGGGCTCCATCAGATTGTTAATGTTTTAGTAGTCCTTAATTATTGTGGTTCATTGTTTTTTAACTGGACTGGTGCTTTTTAAATATGATCTTTACTGTTTTCCACTTATTTATACCTATTTTCCATTTATTTAGCTTTGTCATTTATGTCTTGCCTACCTACTCCCTTAAGCAAATAGAATATAAACAGAAACAAGGGCAACTAACATCGTATCAGCACACAAGCTAATGTAGTATAGGAGCAGGCTGGACTGGACAAAATAATCAACTTCAAAAAAATACTTGAAATGTCCAGCCAAAGGTCACTGTAGCATCTTATTCTTCCAAAAGTTGCTTGATGAAGGATGGCTTATTTTTTCTCAGGGCTGGGAAGGTTTTATGAAAAGTGGTGAGATACGAAACAGTAGTCCTCGACTTATGACCAAAGTTAGGCCCAAAATGTATGTTGCTAAGTGAGACATTTGTTAAGTGAATTTTGCCCCACTTTACAAATTTTCTTCCCACAGTTGTTAAATGAATCACTGCAGTTGATAAGTTAGTGACTCGGTTGCTAAGTGAACCTGGTTTCCCCACTTACTTTGCTTCTCAGAAGGTCGCAAAAGAGGATCACACGACCCTGGGACTCTGCAACCGTCATAAATACATGCCATAAATAAAATAAATACAATAAGTACATAAATACAATAAATAATAAATACATAAATTATATATGTGTGTGTGTGTGTGTGTGCGTGTGTGTTTTCTTAAGTTTTCGTGGGTACTTACATGTATGGCATTCAGCTTTGTTCGGGTATTTTCCCACGTCATTGTAGTTGTGCTTTTAAAGTTATAGCAATGTTTCGGCAGAATCTCATCTGCCATCATCAGGCTTCTGTATTCTGTTCGTCTGTGAGTCAGACTTTTATAGTGGTTTCAGATGTAAATTTGGGGCTAACCTACAGAATGTTTTTTTCTTCACCCTGATTGGTTGGGAGTCTTGGTCTGTGTTTATTGGTCTTGGAGTTTGCTGTGTTCTGTTTGATTGGTGTTTCTAATATCTTCTGTTTGTTTTGTGGCTTTTTTGTGTGTCTTGATTGGCTGGCAACATGGTGTTCCTGTATTGGAGGCCTTTAGTGCATCTTGGCTCCGGGTAAATGGACGGCTATCATTGTTAGGAAGCTAGGTTTCATCTGGGTGCCCGGTTGGGGTGTGTTTGAGCTGGAGGTATCAGGGGGGATCTGTCTGTGCCCAGGTGTTTCCCTGGCTAGTGGTGTGGATATTTTTTTGTTTGTGAGTGCAGGCTTCCAAATGATTGACAGTCTGGTGGAATCATCTCTTCTATTCATGCTTTCAGGTCTTTTTTCAATCTCCATGGCTTCTCTGATGATTCTGTGGCTGGGGTTTTCTATAGTGGCTAGGGTTTTGGTGCCATTGAAGTTGATGCTATGACCTGTGGCTTCCATGTGTTGGACTAGTGAGGAAGTGTGTTCCAACTTTTTTACTGCATTTTTGTGTTCATCCAGGCAGGTACTTATTCTTCTATTGCTCTGTCCAATGTATGTGGCCGGGCATGATGCACAGGGGACTTCATATATGCCTTGGTTTTCCTGGTCAATTTTATCTTTGGGGTTTCTAAGGATGGCTGCTATTTTTCTGTCTGTTTTGAAGGCAGTCTTGATGTGATGTCTGTGTAGTATCTTACTGATTTTGTCTCTTATGTAGGGCAGGACAGCTGTTCCATAGGTCTATTCATCTTCTGGGTCTCCATTATGTCTCAGAGTGTTTTTGTGGATCAAGCCGGTGATTTTGCTTTTGTGGAAGCCGTTGGCTGTCAGTACTTTAGTCAGGGTGCATAGTTCAGTCTTTATGTGTGTCTTGTCTGCCAGGTGTTTGGTTCTAGCAATTAGTGTTTTAGCCACAGAGTTTATCTGTGCTGGGTGGTGGTGGGATTGGGCAATGAGGTAGCGATTGATGTGTGTTTTCTTCTGGTATACGGTGTGTCCTAGTGGGCCATCTGTTTTTTTGTAGATTAGTACATCTAGGAATGGTAGTTGTTTGTTTGTTTCCGTTTCCATGGTGAACTTGATTTTGGGGTGTGTGCTGTTTAGGTGTGTTAGGAAATTGTTTAGGTTTTCTTTTCCATGGGGCCAAATCACGAATGTGTCATCGATGTATCTTAACCATAGTTTGGGTTTGAGGATGGCATTGGCCAGGGCTCTGAATTTGAATTCTTCCATGAACAGGTTTGCAATGACGGGTGACAGTGGTGATCCCATAGGGGCTCCTTCAATTTGTTTGTATCTTTGTCCTTTGTATATGAAATATGTGTTGGTTAAGCAGTGTTCTGTTAGTTCCATGAGGTGTTTAGCTGGTTGGTATTTATTTTTGATGATTTCAAGGGTCTCTTTTATCGGGACTTGAGTGAATAGTGAAACCACGTCAAAACTTACAAGCAGATCTTGCTCCACGTGTAGATCTTTGATCATTTCCAAGAAGTGGTATGAGTTTTGTACATGTGAAGCTGCTGTTTCAGCATGGGGCTATAGGTGTTTTGCTAAGTGTTTAGCTAGGTTTTGTAGTGGTGCTCCTCTGGAGCTGAC
The DNA here is from genome assembly GCF_900518735.1 of Pseudonaja textilis. Next base: position 6,038,826 of record NW_020769361.1, read on the forward strand.
TATGGGTCTGAGAGGTATGCCTTCTTTGTGTATTTTTGGGAGGCCGTATAGTTTGGGGCATCTGGAAGATTTTTCTCTTGGTATGATCATCTGTTGGATCTCCTTGCTTATATGGCTGGTTATAATTTTCTTCTGGGTTAATTTTTCCAGATATGTGGTTGAGTCTGTGTTTATGAGTTTGTATGTGGAGTCTTGGAGTAGGTCTGTCAATTTTGTTTCATAGTCTTTTCTGTCCATGACTACTGTGGCATTCCCTTTGTCTGTTGGGAGTATGATTATGCTGCTATCTCTTTTCAGGGTTTGTAGCGCTTTAATTTCTTCTTTCTTCAAGTTGCTTTTGGGTGGTAGTCAGCTCCAGAGGAACACCATAGTCAACTCCAGAGGAGCACCACTACAAAACCTAGCTAAACACTTAGCAAAACAGCTACAGCCCCAAGAATATATATACTTAAGAATATATATACTTAAGAATATATATAATATAATTAATGTTTTATATATATATATATAAATAAATATATATATATAATTTTGTTTTCTTAATTTTATATGTATATATAATAAATACAAATACATACATGCCATAAACATTTGCCAAATACATGCCAAATAAATACACGTCATAAATACATGCCAAAAGGGGATCATATGAACCCCTGAACACTGCGACCATCGTAAATACATGCCAGTTGTCAAGCTGACAACAGTTGATCACATGAAAGTTGATCACATGACCATGGGGAAATTGCAATTGTTGTACAGTAATTGTGAAAAACAGTCATAAATACCTTTTTTCCTGCTGTTGTAACTTCAAATGGACACTAAGTGAACTGCTGTAAGTCGTAAAACTATTCAACACCATTGACAATGCTACTGTCCTTCAAAGCGACCTTGATTATGTGTCTGAAAGGTCAAACAATTGGCAACTCCAAATCCCGACCAACAAATGTTCTGTCCTACACATTGGTAAAAAATATCAGTACACCAAATTCAAATTAGGCAGATATGACCTCATTGATGATCCTCACTATGTCAAGGACCCTTGGTGCATTGGTGCTTCCCTTTAATGCATTGTTAACTCATGTAATATTTTAATTTTCTAACTCAGTTTCAAATACTAATGTCTACAATACAATCTTATGTACTTTTGCAGAATCATTTTTATAAAATTATATCTTACCCCTTATCTCTGAAAAAAACCTGTTTTTTAACATCTTGTTTAAAACCTGTATGACTTCTCTTTCCTTTTCCCCTTCCTTTCTTATCAATTCTAGCTTTTTGACCCCCCCATCTCTCAAATTTCACTCTCTTAGTCTTCCCTCTCTGGAGCAGTAAAGAGAAGTTGGGAAAAGATATGAAGTTGAACAGATAAGATAAATATACACATTAAATTGTGTTTGTATAGAAATGTGATAATTTGGAATTATCTTGTTTTTAAATAAGATGTTTTATATGTTTTTTAGAAAAGATATTTTATGTTACTACATCTTATGTTTTGTTTGTTTGTGTATTGTTTTTTAAAAAATTAATAAAATTTGTTAAAAAAAAAATTATCTGCTACAATGTCCTACCGATCAGTGATTACTTCATCTTCAACCGTAACAATACAAGAGCACACAACAGATACAAACTCAATGTTAACTGCTCCAAACTTGATTGCAGAAAGTACGACTTCAGCCGCAGAGTGGTCAATGCCTGGAATCCCCTACCTGACTCTGTAGCTACATCCTCTAACCCCCCACTCCTTCAACCTCAAACTATCCACTATTGACCTCACCCATTCCTAAGAGGTCTGTAAGGGGAGTACATAAGTGCACCATTGTGCCTCCCGTCCCTGTCCTGTTGTCCCCATTTATTCGTACCTATTTCCTGTATTCTTACTCATGTTCATACTTATACCCATTATCTTGTAAGTGATTGACAAATCAAATCAAATAAATAAAATAAAATAAAATTTAAAAAAAATTCCCTGTGTCAAAACCAAGATTACATTGTGACCCTCTGTTCAAGCCAAACAAGGAATCAGAAGAGAAGGGGCATGCCCACTCCAGTACTTAATAGGGGAGCGGAGGTCTGTTACATCCTCTAAGGGAGAGATTCACAATTCTGGCAACTTTGAGATGTGTGGACTTCAACTCCCAGAATTCCCTCGCTGCCACAGTTGCCAAGATTGAAAAATATTGCTCTAACGATTTACTGATCATACAATACTGTGAAGCATGTCAGGCTATATCTGTAGTGTATTTAAATAGAGACTTCTAGGGTGATGTTCCTATTGGTTAACAGAAGCAACGATACGATTGGTTAGTAACGTTAGTACCTGATTGGCCACCGATAGTGGCGGGAAGTTTAACTAAATTTCATTGGTTGCAAGCCATGGAGCAGCCGCTATAGAAAGGGCTGCTGCGGTTCGACTACAATTGAAGTTACTGTTATTATTAAAGAGCTGAATTCAACTCCAGTCTTCTCGAGTCTCTTTACTGGCGACAGAACACTGGCGACGAAGGTGGGATTAAAGAGACAAAGACCGTAAGCACGTGGCAACAACAGCCGAAGGACCAACGAGATGGCCAGCAACAATTCACCACCCGCACCGTTCAACCCAGCCGAAGAAGACTGGGAGTCGTACATTGACAGATTCCTGATGGTTTTAGAAAGCAATGAGCTTCAAGGAATCACCGACCAAAGGAAGAGAGCTGTATTCCTAACGCATTGCGGTCCGACTGTTTTAAAAATGGCCAAAGCGTTAGCAAGGCCAAATGATGTTAAACAGATGGCATGGCCAGACCTGAATTGGATGTTGAGGAACCATTACGCACCGGCCGTATCCAACCTAATTAGAAGACATGAGTTTCACAAGCGTGACCAACTAGAAGGCGAGAGCATTGGAGACTTTGTAGCAGCATTAAGAGACATTGGGGGGGGCATGCGAATTCGTCAACATAGATGAAGCCATGAGGGATCGCATAGTCCTTGGACTAAGAGACGCAACTTTACAGAGCAAACTACTAAACCGACCAAACATCACCGTCAACGAAGCCATTGCTGAAGCAACTGTCGCTGAAGCCGCAAAGAAATCTGCAGCAAAAATGAAGCAGATGAATATGGCGGGCAGCCCGAGCATGAACAAAGACAAGAAGACAGAGGGAACCCAAAAGCATGCTGCCACATCCTCTCACTATGGGGACATCAAATCATCAACCAATTCAGATGACGAAGATGAGGAAGTGAACAGACTCTACTCAGAAAGGAACCAGAGAGAGAGACGAAGCAGAAGATCCGAGTTCCAGTGTGCGGGTTGTGGCGGAAACCACCCGAGATCTGAATGTTGATTCCTGGATGCTTTCTGCCAGAATTGTGAGAAATGGGGACACATCGCAAGGGTATGCTGTAACAAAAAGAGCTATAATTCAAGGGGACAGGGCAGTACCCTCCCCCCAGAAACAAAGAAAGGACAACCGGAAGCCGTTGGAACTGTGATGGAAAAAGTCAACGGAAAGATGAAAAGGAAGAAATACACCAAACTATCACAATTGGGACCGCCAGAACAACAAACACTAAGAAGGTTAGAATCAACGTCCTGATTGAAGGCGAGCCGTGCGAGATGGAAGTAGACTCCAGTTCGTATTTATCAATGTTGTCATGGAACACAATAAAAAGCTTAATTCCTGATATAAAACGCAGAGAACTTGAGAAGCAAAGCTTAATCATAAAGGACTACCAGGGTAACAAAATACCGGTAGTAGGGCTAGGACAATTCAAAGTAAGTTTTAAAAGACACAGCAAGATCCTGCCATTAACCATCATTGACAGAGATCGGCCCAGCCTGCTCAGTTTAGAATGGTTCGAACCGCTCGGGATCGAGGTGACAGGAATAAACAACAACACCATGACTGACTGGGAAAAAGACCTGATGGAAGAATTCCATAACATGTTTGATGGGACCTTAGGCAAGTACCGTGGGACGCCTATATCGTTTAACTTAAACCCGAATGTAGCTCCAGTTAGACTCAAAGCCAGATGGGTATCATTTGCACTAAGATCTAAAACTGACGCACAACTAAACAAACTAATCACTCAGGGGGTTCTAGAGCCAACTGACCATGCCAGATGGGAGACCCCAATTGTGACCCGTATAAAACCTGACAGGTCTGTGTGCATCTGTGGTGACTATAAGGCCACCCTGAACCATGCATTGCAACAGAGCGCATACCCCGTTCCAGTAGTCCAATACCTGTTGCATTCATTGGGAAGAGGCAGAATTTTTGCAAAACTCGACCTCGCGCAGGCATATCAACAATTACCTATTGATCCTGAAACAGCCGAGGCACAAACCATCATTCACACAGAGGAGCATTTAAATGCAATAGATTACAATTCGGCGTAAGCGTAGCCCCTGGCATTTTCCAGAGCCTAATGGAACACCTTCTACAAGGTCTAAAAGGGGTGGTGCCCTATTTCGATGATGTATTAATATCTGCTGAAAACAAAAAACAACTAAAAACAGTTTAAGGGCAGTTCTGACAAAATTTAGAGAAGCAGGACTCAAGGTCAAAAAAGAAAAATGTCAAGTTGCCACAAACCAGGTCGAGTTCCTGGGATACCTTATTGATGAAGCAGGAATCCACTCCACACACAAAAAATACAAGCGATTAAGGAAACCCCCCAGACCCCAAAACAAAATGGATTTACAGGCTTTTTGGGGTCTCATTAATTTTTATCATGTCTTTCTGCCACGGAAGGCAACAGTAGCAGAACCACTGCATAGACTTCTCGATAAAAAAGCCAACTGGAAATGGGGCCCCAAGAAGAAACAGCATTCAAAAAAATTAAGGATCTAATCACATCGAAATCAGTATTGATTCAATACAGCAACACGCTACCTCTAATTGTCACCTGCGACGCTTCGCCTTTCGGAATAGGCGCAATTCTCAGCCACACACTACCAGACAGCAGAGAAGCACCAATTGTCTTTTATTCCAAGACGTTATCCAAAACCGAAAGAAACTACAGCCAACTAGACAGGGAAGCTTTGTCAGCCATCTCGGGAGTGAAACGTTTCCACGAATACTTATACGGTAGGACATTTTCTTTGATTACTGACCACAAACCATTATTGGGAATCCTAGCCAGAGACAGGGCAACCCCCAATATCCTGTCCCCAAGAATGACTAGATGGTCAGAATTTCTAGCAGCTTACAGTTACAAACTCATTTACCACCCAGGGAAAGCCATACCCCACACAGATGCCTTAAGCCGCGCACCACTACCAGGGCACAATGATGATCCAGCTCCCACCACACAGACACTACAAATTGAAACGATGCCAAATTGGCCAATCACCGCATCAGACATCGCCAGGGAAATGGCTAAAGATGCACTGATGAGCCGGATATTGAACTGGGTGGGATGGGGTTGGCCGGAAAACATGAAAACTGAGACTTTTAAACCATTTAAAAACTGGCAAACTGAATTATCACTGGAAAAAGGGTGCATTTTGTGGGGAGATAGGGTGGTGGTTCCAAAAAAGTTACAAGAAAAGGTGCTAACCATGCTACACGAAGGACACCCCGGCATAGTAAAAATGAAGTCCCTGGCCAGAAGCTACGTTTGGTGGCCAGGAATAGATAAAGACATTGAAGCCTGGGTTAGAACATGTAACAAATGCCAATCTTCTAGACCCCCCCCCCTCAGCACCAGTCCTCGAATGGGAGACACCCCAAGGCCCCTGGTCAAGAATCCATATGGATTTCGCCAGCCCCACAAAAGGTTATACTTAGCTAATCATCGTGGATGCCTATTCAAACTGGTTGCAAGTCATCATCATGAGTTCAACAACCACAGAAGCCGTCACCAAACAACTAAAAAAACTTTTCACCACCCACGGTCTACCAGATGTAGTAGTATCAGACAATGGGCCACAGCCTTGGCTTTTGAACAGTTTCTTGCGGAACATGGAATATGACATGCTTTGACAGTGCCAGCTCATCCAGCGGCGAACGGTAGAGTGGAACGCATGGTTCATTTTACTAAAGAAGCACCGGAAAGGCTTGATGGAAGTGATATGCAAGAAAAACTCAACACCATGCTCACCATCCAACATATAACACCATGCACAACTACGAACAAGAGCCCAGCTGAACTTTTGATGGGAAGAAAATTGTGATCTTACTTGGATAGACTGCACCCTACCTACAACCCAGAAAAGCCACCAGACTCGTCCAGTAAGTACCGCTCTTTCTTACCAGGTGATTTAGTCTATGCAAAAAATCTTACTGGAGAACCATTGTGGTTACTGGCAACGATTACTCAAATCACTGGCCCTCGTTCCTACCATTTAGAAACCACCGATGGCAGATCGTGGAAATGACACATCGACCAGCTACGGTCCCAAGATACCGACGTTCCCAGAAATGCAGAACATTTTTCCAAACACCCCCAGACAATAATGAAAAATCCAGGGGGGGAGGGACAAATTAATAAAGAAAATAAAAATCACTTACCTTTAGAAGACTTCGAGAAACAAGAGGAGTTGAAGGAGCCTCAGGGGAGAAGCAGCCAGACTGACTCGACCTGCCCACACACACAGCGAGGAGACCACGCTGCCCATCCAGCAAGCCCAGACCGCAGAGTAAGACCAACAAACCCAAGACACGACTGAAGCGGCACGGTCGAGGCACCCTTCCAGGAGATTCCAGAGGGAAGAGAGGAACAGACAGCTGGCCTGTCCAAACCGGTGGAGACCAACACAGGGACTGAACTGTGCAGGTCAACAAGGACTCACAAGAGTCCCACCTACCTGCGCAACTATGTTACATTGGAACGAACCAAGAGGGGAGGGGGTGTAGTGTATTTAAATAGAGACTTCTATTTATTGGTTAACAGAAGCAACGATACGATTGGTTAGTAACGTTAGTACCTGATTGGCCGCCAATAGCGGCAGGAAGTTTAACTAAATGTCATTGGTTGTGAGCCATGGAGCAGCCGCTATAAAAAGGGCTGCTGCGGTTCGACTGCAGTTGAAGTTACTGTTATTATTAAAGAGCTGAATTCAACTCCGGTCTGCGAGTCTCTTTACTGGTGACAGAACAATATCTATAGCAAAAGGTGGAAGAGGGGCAATGACAATTCAATGCCCCAATTGCTACAGATATATTAAGGCTGCCTCTGGCATAGGAAAGAGACCAAAGAGAGCATCCGGAAGGTACCTCAGGGAAAAAAATACAAGGTTGCCAGGTCAAATGAGATACATGTTAAAAAGACTTTCACTAGCAATCTAAGCAGGGCACCAGGTATGTCTATGAAAATTTAATTTTTGTGTTGTTAAGTGAGGCATTTGTTAACTGAGTGTTGCTGTGTTTTACGACCTTTCTGGCCACAGTTGTTAAGGTGAAGCACTGCAGTTGTTTAGTTTGTAACACGGCTGTTAAGTGAATCTGGCTTCCCAGATCTGCTTCTCAGAAGGTCGCAAAAGAGGATCACTCTACCCCCCCCTGGTGTGGGGGGAGGCACTGCAACCATCATAAATAGGAGTCAGTTGCAAAGCATCCAAATTTTGATCAGATGACCATGGGGATTCTGCAATGGTTGTACGTATGAAAAATAGTCATAAATCACCTTTTTTTCAGTACCATTGTAACTTTGAACAGCCACTAAGTGAACTATTGTAAGTCAAGGACTATGAATGTCCTTTAAGGCAGGGGTTTCCACCCTTGGCAACTTTAAGACTTGTGGACTTCAATTCCCAGAATTCCTCAGCCAGCAAAGCTGGAATTCTGGGAATTGAAGTCCAGAAGTCTTAAAGTTGCCAAGGTTGGAGACCCCTGCTTTAGGGGATAGTGAGTGTTTTATTTCTACAAACGATGGGATCCAGATTCTTTGACTTGGGAAAAATTGAAAACTGTACTTACACGGAGGGTTTTTAAACACACAAATCCCGTCAGCTAACCACAAAGGTGTCCGTAAGGTGGGGTGGACATACTGTGCTTCCTTTCCCTACAGCTGTCCTGAGGAACAAACCGATCCCTTTTCTGAAGCAAGTATCGCCATTGGAAACTTCTATGGGCCACAAATCAATCCTCCTTTGTTTATGTAACTACGGAGATGGGATCTGCTGGCTTGATAGGAAGCGTGGCTTCCAGAGGTCTCCAGGTATGTACAGGGTTAGGAGACAGGTGTCCAGATCTGAAAGCCGAGTCTAATTCTTGAGGACAAAGCAGGTAGGCCCACTCCTGTCATAATTTTTCTGCCATGAAAATGGCTTTTTTTCCTTCACGGGAGTGGCAAAACTGATAGCATACACAGGTTGGCCTGAAGACTGGGAGGGGCTGAACCATGCAGTTATGTGTGTCCTTTTATGACCATGTGGGGTGTATGTGTGTGTGTGTGTGTGTGTGTGTGTGTGTATAAGGTGAACCAACAGGAAAAAAATTAATGATGGGAAGGTCCAGGTAGCAAAGGGGAGGGTTAGGTTTCTGCCCTTTACACACCCTTCTCTTCCTACTCCCGTCCTTCAGAAATTTCACTGACTTGCTTACCTACAGCATTCAAGATTCATCGACCCAGGAAAACAGGAATTCCAATCCATCTGATTTCGCCCACCGAGTTTGGCCAGGCTCTATGCAGATGACCTAATCCCTACATTTCTTGCTGAGAAAACCAGGAGCACTTTTCGTTCCAGAGGACCTGAATGTCCTGGTTGCTGCTCCTTGCTTTAATTTACCAAGCTCAGAAATACTAACCATCTGCTTCCTTGTCCCCACGTACCACAATGAGCTGCCACTTGCTCCTCTATGGGCTACCTGCCTTGGGAATTTATGCGCTGGTATCTCACTGTCTTCGGAAGAAGCCACATCTCCTTCACAAACCACGCAGGTTTCCCATTCGATGCTTACATGTCTCCCACAGGGGTGGTAAGTTCTGCGATGTAAATTGATTATTTGGTGGAGGGGCTTTGGGGGCACCAAGAGGGAGGGTGGAGAGGTCAGCATGTGTACTGCAGATACAAATCAGGGGTGAATAAGGGAATCAGAGAGGAAAGGAAATATTAATATTAAGATTCCTGCCTCTGCTTTTCCTCTTGAGAAGTGATATTTGCATTTTTCTGCTCCATGATAGTCCCAAGACTTGTAAAGCCGCATTCCTAAACCCCAAAGCAGAACAATTTGATATTTCTTTGGAGACAGAGTGCCTAAGATAAAATGTCTTGGAATCTGATTTCCTCTTCAGGTGCTGGAGAGCAGATTGAGAACACTTTGGGTGCCTTTAAAAAGTGAGTAATGCAATTGCCACTCTACCTCAACTTGCCCTTCTTGTGCACTAATCCTGCCCTTCAACTTCTCTTGCCAATCTTTGCATCTTCCCAGTGCACTGAGCCAGGGGACAAACCTGCTTGAACTTGATTGCCACATAACCAAAGATGGGATTGTGGTTGTGTCCCATGATGAAAATCTGAAACGCCAGACGGGGCACGACATTGATATCAGCCTCACATACTATAAGGTGAGCATCGGTAGGTCTTTAGCATCCACCTGCCCTGCCTTTTGGGTATTATTATCCACCTGCCCTGCCTTTGGGGTATTTTTCGGTGACAGATTTTAAGGCAATGTAAATGATGCTCCCAGGTTGTTTCTCATTATGAAGTCTCATAAGTCTCATAAGTCCTGCCTTTCCTCCAGAAATGCAAGGTGGAATAAATAACACCCTCCATTGTTAACACTTAAAAAAACATCCCATCTAACTACTGTAGGTTGGGTGGAGAGTGTGTGTTTGAGTCAGGCCTCTGTTGTGATGATGAAATGATGAAACCACCATTGTGCCATCAACAATGCAAGCTTCACCGCTATTGAGAGTGCAACTTGATATTACAAGCACATAACAAAAGAGGGTCACAACAGAATTAAGGCTGCTTTTGTCATTTGGATGAAAGTGTTGATCCTGCAAATGGATCTAAGTTACCAGGAACAAGGTAACTTCCTTATTACTCCCTTGGAACAATGATTCTAGCTCTTTGGGGAGACTTGCTTTTCATTCCCTCCCTTCAACCCACATGGCGAAAATCTCTGTTAAAACCACTCTTACTTCTTATTATCACTGGTTGTATCCCCTAGGATTTGCCACACTATCTGTCTTCTTTGGAAGTGACATTTTCTCCAGGTGAGTATAGGACTATGGACTTTGGGGGAAATGTGCTGTGGTAGAAAGCAAAGCAAACCATTTGTTCTCTTCATCTCTGAGAAAAATGCTCAGTTCTACACTCAACCTACCCTTCCTAACAGGAAGAGTCTCCCATGGTACTGATCACCAGATTCCTCGTTTGGAAGAGGTTTTTGAGCAATTCCCTGAAGTCCCTATTAATATTGAAATTAAAGAGGATAATGATGTTCTCATCAATAAGGTAAGAAATCAATAAGGTAAGATAGAATCAAGATCATATGAAGTGTTACTACCACTTTATAATGCCTTGGTAAGGCCACACTTGGAATACTATGTCCAGTTTTGGTCACCACAATGTTAAAAAGATGTTGAGACTCTAGAAAGAGTTCAGAGAAGAGCAAACATAATGATGATTAGGGGACTGGAGACTAAAACATATGAAGAACATTTGCAGGAACTGGGTCTGTCTAGTCTAATGAAAAGAAGGACTACGGATGACATGATAACAGTGTTCCAATATCTCAGGGGTTGCCAGCAAGAAGAGGAGGCCAAACCATTCTCCAAAGCACCTGAAGGCAGGACAAGAAGCAACGGGTGGAAATTAATCAAGGAGAGAAGCAACCTAGAACTCAGGAGAAATTTCCTGACAGTTAGAACAATTAATCAGTAGAACAGCTTGCCTCTAGAAGTTGTAAATGCTCCAACACTAGAAGTTTTTAAGAAGACATTGGACAATCATTCATCTGAAACCCAACTCAGTTTTTCAAATTTCTTTACCATCCAACACATTTTGCATAAAGCACAGATCTTGGCCAGTGTCCAACCTTCCTGTCTCTAGATCTCTCTTGCAGATCTATGTTCACTTTTTTACTGGTCAACATGAAGCTACATTCACCAAAAGTTTCTCTCGCATATAAGGACATATTCAACTTGAAAATCCTTCAATTAAGATACAAAGACACTTTGTTTATTTGTAGTAAACAAGAATAAAGTAATAGTAGAGTTATTCCTTGAGTGTCCAATTACACTTGCCCAATAAAGATTATTCTATTCTATTCTATTCTATTCTATTCTATTCTATTCTATTCTACTCTACTCTACTCTACTCTACTCTACTCTACTCTACTCTACTCTATTCCATTCCATTCCACTCCACTCCACTCCACTCCACTCCACTCCACTCCACTCCACTCTATCCTTTCATTCCTATAATTTGGTTACATTCCTAAGACTATAGAAGATGTCTAGGAAGATGTTGACCTTCCAAATCTCATTCCACTTCTGCAGTTAATTCTCATTTGAGGCTGCTCAAATCCATTGAGAAAATTGAATCCATTATTTTGAAAAAAAGTTTGCTACAAGAGTGAACTTTCAATGAATTTTAAACCATATCTGGGATTTTAGATAAAAATAGCAGGCATAGAGGAAAGGAAATAAATACTCAAAGGCATACATAGTTTCAAGAAATATTGAGATTTTGTCTCAAACAATATTGAATTATGTAATCATAATTGAGAGTAGGAACTCTCAGTCTTTTTCTGGAGAAGGAGAGATCAGTATTATTGTATAAGGTTTTCAATTTGCAAGGATCAGGAAGTTGTGAATGCTCCAATACTGGAAGTTTCTAAGAAGACATTGAAAAACCATTTGTTCTAAATTGTGATGGCACTGAAAAAAATGTTATTTATGACCGGTCCTTGTACTGGACACTTGGCAATCGGCATATGTTTCTTCTGAGGATTGCAGCATCCCAGGTCACATCATCCCATTTGCGACCTTCCCAGTTGGCTTCCAGCAAGCATCATCAATGGGGAAAGCCAGATGTGATTAATGACCATATATTCACTTAACAACGGCAATGATTCATTTAATCATGGCAAAAAAAAGTTTGTAAAATTGGGCATGAACATCCACCTTGCTTATCGATGGGAATTTGGGTCCCCATTGTGGTTGTAAGTTGGAGTACCTGTTCTTTTTGGTAGTATGAACTTGGAAGCTTCATAGACAGTAAAAGAAGAAAGAGAGTTATAATTATCTTAAGGTTATCAAGTTGCTCATCCTTGAACTGAGAGTACAAGTAGCCACAGTTCTGGCTGGTGGACCCTACATCTCATCACTTATTCATATCACTGTTTACATCAAGGTGTTAGAAGAAGTTGACCTCCACAGTGTAGGGTGTAAAGAGAATAAGTGCATAAGATTATCCAAATCCGTACCCCACAGAAAAGCCACCTGATTGGTGCTTCGGACTCCGCTCCCTCTGATCTGATTGGTTCTTCTTACTCAGTTTCCACAAGAGGCAATTGCGCCACTAAAAACCGATGTTCCTTCTAGGAAGGTGTTACCTGAGGTTATGTTGTTTTCCCTTCTTCCAGGTAGCACATCTTGTCCAGAAATACAATCGTTCCTACATCACCATTTGGGCCTCCTTTGATAATCAAATACTGAAAAAATGCCGGAAAGCTGTACGTATCAAATGTCCTTTTCCCCACTTTCACTTTTTATATTTACAAATCCTTTTTTTGCTTAAAGCTTCAGACTGTATAAATATATATGGAAAGGGTTTTTTAGACTCTTCAGATAGCAATAAATAAAGTACCCCTTCATGCAGGTAATCCTTGACTTACAAACATTCATTTAGTGACTGGTCCTCACACTTACAACCGTTGCAGCATCCCCATGGTCACAAATTTGGACGTTTGGCAACTGGCCTGTATTTATGACCATTGCAGTGTCCCGGAGTCCTGAAATCACCATATACAACTTCTGACAGCAAAGCCAATGGGCGAAGCCTGATTCCCTTAACAAGTGTGTGATTCACTTAACAACCACAGCAAAAAAAGTCATAAAATTAGACATGACTCATGTAATGCCACCTTGCATTGCAATGGAAATTCCTGTCCCATTTGTGTTCATAAGTCAAGGATTGCCTGTAACATATTAAAGCATGCTTAAAAAGTCCACCCTGTTCTTCCTTATTCTTCTTAAGCTTTCTTTGTAGACCAACTTGTTACACCTGCTTTTTCCAATTGTCCATAAGCATTAGACAACAGCCTCCCTAAATTTACTAAGCTAGATTGAAAGACTGTTAAGCAGTTGAGTTTTGTCAAGCCAGGGCAAGAATTGTATTTTCCCTGAACCTTCCCGTCTATTTGGGGTATTTGGATGCTTAGCAAGTGGGAAAACAAAGCTGTGGGATGAAGTGCAACAACCTTCCCAGCAATGAAGTCTAGGAATGACAAATCCAGGGGTGGGATTCAATTTTTTAAACAACTGGTTCCATGGGCGTGGCTAGGTGGGCGTGGCTAGGCGGGCATAGCCATGTGACTGAGTGGGCGTGGCTTTGTCTTGTTTTTTGCACCCCATCCCGCTCCATTTTTTTTTTTGCCTCCTGGGCCTCAGGGAAGCCTCCTGGAGAGGCATTTTTGCTCCCAGGAAGTTTATCTGAGGCCCAGGAAAGCAAAAAACGGAGCATGGAAGGTCCCCCTGGGCCTCAGGGAAGCCTCCTGGGCAAAGCAGTAAGACAGCAAGGGAGATCCCAGCACAACTGATCATTGGAACGGGTGATAGTTGGGAGGGGGAGGAAAGAAATACCTTAAGGAGTGACTGGGCAGGGGAGACTGCAGTCAGCAATGTTGTGCATGAGCGACAAGGGCTGGCTGGGTGGGGAGGGGAGAACGGAGAGGGTGGAGCCAGCCGGGGGGCCTGATTTGCCAGTTCTCCAAATTGCACAGAATTGTAACAACCAGTTCTATACAACTGGTCCGAACCGATAGAATCCCACCCCTGGACAAATCGACTGCCTAAAGTAAAAAAAATAAATGTTATTTATCCCCCCCAGAATAAAGATATGCCCTACGTCTTCTCCAGGAGCAGGGCCCTCTTAATGCTTGGTCTCTGGTACGTTGGACTCCTGCCCTTCTTCCCTCTGAAGGAATCGTTCCTCGAATTCGTGCTGCCCTCGATCATAAACAGGTAACAGTTATTACAAGGGTGGGATTTAGGCAGAAAAACATACAGACTTAGAAATACGATCATCTATCTAATGATTAGCCTTTGGAAGTCATGTGGCACATTTGCTCTCCCCTTTAAATAGAGTTGTGTGCCAGCTTTGGAGAGACACTTTCCTGGCATGCTGATTTGAGGAAAGGGAGGGTGTCTGGGCAACCTTTGCATCCATATCACACAGTGGCCTTTCCACAGGACCAGCAGCTAACCAGCATCCAGGAATTCTCAACTGAGGAGAGCAGAGAAGTGAGAACGATTGGTCTATCAGTCCCAATGAGACACGGCCAATGCTGCTCTCTTAAACCCTTTGCTCTGGCTTTGCTCATGATACAGGGCAGGGTTATTTATGAGACAACCCATCTCCAGAGACTTCTGCTCCTCCAATACAGGTAGTTCTCAACTTACAACAATTCATTTAGTGACTGTTCAAAGTTACAACGGCACTGAAAAACAGGACTTGCAACTGTTTTTCAGTTACAACCTCTCCAGCATCCCCAGGATCATGTGATCAAAATTCAGACTCTTGGTAAGTGGTTCTTGTTTATGACCGTTGCTGTGTCCTAAGGTCATGTAGTCCCTTTTTGAGACCTTCCAAGAAGCCAAGTCAATGCGAAAGCTTGATTGACTTAACAACTGGGTTACTCATTTACCAACTGCAGTGAACCACTTGACAACTGTGGCAAGAAAGGTCACAAAATGGGGCAAAACTCACTTAGCAACAGAAATTTTGGGCCCAATTGTGGTTGTAAATCAAGGACTACCTTTACAATCTGATGGGGTTGACGTGTGTCGGGTCCAGTGATCTGTTTCAAAAAATTTTTTACCACCAGTTCGGTGAGCGTGGCTTGGTGGGTGCGTTTTGCGCGTACGTCAAACGAGCACTTTGTGCAGGCATTTTGAGTCATCTCTGGCAATCCCGCACACTCCCTGACGCTTCAGCAGCTGCTGGGCGGCAGTTGCTGTGCTACACAAAGCAGCTGCACTTCAAAAGCAGAACAAAAGGTATGGGTGCCTGAGTGGGTGTGTGGGGTGGGTCCAACATCAGAGAGGACTGGTTCAGTCTCTACTGCTCATCGCCGCTACCGGCTCGGTAGAACCGGACCAAACCGGTAGAATACCACCACTGTTTGGGTCCTATCCATTAATCAGTGTCATCTGATGGGACCCAAGCCACGGGCCTTTTCTATTGCTGTGTCTCTCCTATTGGACAACAGTTTTTCCAAGATCCAAATGGCCCGTCTGTCTTCTGAAAGGCAATGAAGACCGGCATTTGGTCAAGAGATTTGGGGAGTCCTTCTAGATCAATCATTTCTGTCTGCAAGCTGCCTCTATTTGTTTGTATTTTATTCTTTTGCCCATTGCCGTTTGTCACATTCCATTTTATCTGCTACCCTGAGCTAGATGTTAATCGGTGACCATGGAGCATATATTAATGAGCCATTAATGGTCTAGCAGTTAAGGCACGAGGCATGGAAGCCAGTCAGGAGACTTTGGACTAACTGTCAGGAAACCGTGAGTTCTAGTCCTGCCTTAGGAATGAAAGCCAATTGGGTGACTTTGGGGAAGTCACTCTCTCTCAATCCAACTCTCCTTGCAGGATTCTTTTTGTGGGGAAAATTAGGAAGAGAAAAGAGTAATTGGTGTGTTCCCAATCTTGAGTTATTTATAAAATAATAATAAAGATGGGGAAAAAATAAACGAAACAACTTGTCTGGAGCAGGAGTGTCAAACTTGCATTGTCACAGTGTCGTCATGTTATGTATCACAACTTTTTTCCCCCTTCGCTAAACCAGGTGTGAGAAAAGAAAGACCAGGGGTGACATGATAGCAGTATTCCAGTATTTGAGGGGCTGCCACAGAGAAGAAGTGGTGGGTGGCTGTCAACTTATTTTCCAAAGCACACGAAGGTAGGACAAGAAACAATGGATGGAAACTAATCAAGGAGAGAAGCAACCTGAAATTAAGGAGGAACTCCTAACAGTGAGAACAATTAACCAGTGGAACAAATTGCCTTCAGAAGTTGTGGGTGCTTTATCCCTGGAAGTGTTAAAGAGACTGGACAGCCACCTGTCTGAAATGGTATAGGATCTCGTTTGAGCAGGGGGTTGGACTAGAAGACCTCCAAAGTACCTTCAAACTCTACTTTGAATGATTGAAATATGAACACAGTACTCTTCCCCCGCCCCCCACTTCTCAACAACATTTCCTCTTGCCACTCCTAGAACCAGTAAACATTTTACAGAATGTCAACAGAAGAACGTCAGCTAAATGGACTCTTTCATTCCAGAAGCCGTTGCTGTGAAGCATAGCAAGAAAGGACTTGAATCTGTTTTTTTCTTCTTCTTTTTTTAGGAGGCATAATGTTGACTCTTTGACAAGCAGGAAGTAATAAAACATGAAAAACAAACCATAAAAGCAAAAAAAGAGAGCTTTGAGTGGAATTATTTGAGTCTCTCTGATGTTCCAATATCTAAAAGGAATCCCGAAGAAAAACAATAGAGGCAGGTGTGGAAGAGAAGCTGCTTAGCAAAACCACAGGTGCCTGCTGTCTCCTCCTCCTCCTCCTCCTCCTCCTCCCATCGGAGCCTTCTATCCAGCATCAACAGAATTGCCAATGAAGCTGCAAGCTTCACATAGGTTGGGCGGAGAATGAAGAAGATGCTTGTTTGTGGCCCTGCAACCACCAGCAAACAGTACAGCAGCCAAACAAAAGATGTTTTCCTTCAGGAGTGGAGAGTGCAAAAGGGGGGGGGGAAAGTATAGCAATGCAGCAACATAGAGCACAATATAAAAAAACTGCAAGAGCTCTATATGCAGCCATTTATAGGGAGGGGGGGAGATGAAATTTCAGAGGCAACTTCAGAGCAGACTTAAGAAAGAAATATTGTTATATAGTAGTAATAATATCAAGCATAATATACAAAAGGGGTGAGCAAGATGCATGGACTTCAACTCCCAGAATTCCCCAGCATGGGGATGGATGGGGAATTCTGGGAATTGAACTCCACACGTCTTAAAGTTGCCAAGGTTGCAAACTCTTGGCATACAGGTAGTCCTCAATTTATGACCACAACAGGGACCAGAAAGTTCATCACTGAGTGGTACAGTAATTAAGTGAGGTATTTTGCCTTCTTTGCCATGGTTGTTAAATGAATCTCCGTGGTTTTTAAACAAAGCATCACATGACTGCAACTTGTGACCTTCCCTGCCAGCTTCCTCATTGACTGCATCTTGGAATCTGGATAGAACATCACAAATGGTTGTCATATGATTGCCAGGCATCCAAATCGCCCTCGTGAGATTGTCAGGATGATAAAGCAGTCATAAGCGCAAGAACCAGCCCTAAGTCACCTTTTTTTCAGCCCAGTTGTAACTTTGAACAGTCACTAAATGAATGGACATTAGTGTGATGGAATGTGTACCTGGAGGAGCACTGGGAAGAGACTTTTGAAAGCACAGAAAGAAAATATGGTGTACTCTCTTAACCTGAGCATCTTTCTAAGAAAGATAAAAGTTTCTCTGTTTGTGCCTGCAGGTAAACATTCCATCACATCAAGGAAAGGCAACCTGTATAGGAAATTGTAACAAAACAATGTTCCCCCCTGCCATTCTCAGAGATTTGCCTGGATAAGTCCACGCGGTTTTCTTGGCAAGGTTTTTCAAAAGTAGTTTGCCACAGACTTCTTCCTAGGGCTGAGAGAAAGTGACTGGCCCAAAGTCACCCAACTGGACTAGGAATCCCAGTCCCCTGGTTTTGAGCCTAATGCCTTAACCACTATGCTAAACTGGTTTTCTTAGGATAATACTAGTATAAACACTGCCATAGTAACAGCAATTGAAGATTGTTAGTACATTGCAATAGTCATTATCATAGGAATGGTGCAGAGATGATAATAGAATAGAATATAGGAAGTACTCGTGTATCACTTTGTTTTTATCAAATAAAACATCTTCCCCACTCTTATAGGGAGACATAAGAAAACTACCTGTCCAGAATCCAGTGCTTCTGTGTCTCCTTCAGATGGGAACAAGCTAATTGGAAGCAGTTCAACAAAGAACCTCTGACACAAGACATTCAAACCTCACAGTTTGGGGGTTTTCCCCTATAATGTGAATAACGCCTAAGTTAATTGGACAGGATAAAGTTAAGCTGACCTTCCTCATATATTCTCTTTCATGTTCTGTAGAAGCTTAGTTGTGGAGAAAAACAATGCTGGTGTGTAAAATTATTCTAAGGGTTTTGCCTGTCAAAGACAAGATATATTTGTAGTATGTTTTGTAATTCATGGAATTACTTCTTTGGAAAAAGTGTGGGATCCAATATTTTAAAGGAGGAATAGCAGGAAACCAGCAGTTCTCAGGAGCTTGTTAATTTTGCCACCTTTCTGTTTTGTTTAATCCTAGGACGTTTTTTCCAGTGAAAAAGGGCAGACTTGGATCACTCCTGGCAATATTTGCCACCAAGTGAGTGACATAGAACCATGGTTTTAATTGTTTCGTTCTTACTAAGTATTCCTTCCCTTCATCACCTTCTCCTCTCCTTTCCCAGCAGGAGGGCTCTTAATGAAACATATAACCCAAGCCAGCTGTTTCCCTGCTAG
This sequence comes from Pseudonaja textilis, assembly GCF_900518735.1. The sequence goes on from NW_020769361.1 coordinate 6,057,590, forward strand.
AGACAATAAATATCAGAAAAATGACCCCTCTCTCCCCAAGTGACACTATGTGAAATATCTTGTTTTTTCTCATATCTATTCCCCCGCCTTTTTTTTTCTGCTGGACTCTATAATACATAAAGCAGAGTGAATATACCTAAACCTTTTGTATTCCTATTTCTTTCCTTTCCCACCAGGCTGACAATGCGTAAAAAGCTGTTCAAACATCTGGAAGACAGAGGAATACAAGTATGTTGGGGAAAGCTAACAAATCAGAATTGTGGGTGGCATGCTAGCCTCTACTAGAAAAAAGAAGGACTGGGAGGGGGGACATGACACCAGTATTCCAGTATTTGAGGGGCTGCCATAGAGAAGAGGGGGTTAATTTATTTTCCAAAGCCCCAGAAGGCCAGACAAGAAACAACAGATGGAAAATAATCGAGGAGAGAAGCAACCTGGAATTAAGGAGAAACTTCCTCACAGTGAGGATGATCAACCAGTGGAACAGCTCTCGCCTTCAGACATTGTGGGTGCTTCATCCCTGGAGGTTTTTAAGAAAGGACTGAACCATCATCACTTGTCTGAAAAAGTACAGGATTTCCTGCCTGAGCAATGGGCTGGACTAGAAGACCACCAAGGCCCCTTCCAACTCTATTCTGATTCTGATATTCCTGGGAACGGTCAGAATTATTTATTTATTATTAAGTTTATATGCCGCTCATCTTACTACTAAGCAACTCTAGGGGCTTACAATGGTATAAACATTATATAGAGCTAAAACATCAAGAGAGCAATACATTGATCACCAAATTTAACATACTAAGTTAAACAACAAAGCAAATAAAATAACATGCGCACAGAGGGTGGAGGTGGGATCCTCTAATAATCTACTAGCCACCTCGGAAATGAGACCACCTCCCATTGGGGTCCCAGGACAGTTGACAGAGGCAGGTCTTCAGGTTCCTTCGGAAGGCCAAGAGGGTGAAGGCAGATCTCATCTCAAGGGGCAGGATGTGCCACAGCAGAGAAGGCTTTTCTGCTGGATCTCACCAGGTGCAATTCCCAGGCCAACAGGATCCACAGCATGTCCCTCCTGCCAGAGTAAGTATGGAGTGCCAATCCTATCAGGGCGAGACTGTTCCTCAGATAGCCTGGATGATGCCCTACAGGGCTTTAAAACTAATGGCCAACTACACCCGAAACAAATTGGTAAGCAATGCAGTTCATGTAACAGTGGGGTCACATGGGCCACTCTAGGGACCCCTAAAACTGTTTGCTCTGCTGCATGTTGTCTCAGCTGTAACTCCCAAACACTCTTCAAGGGTAGCTCCATGTAGAGTGGATTGCAGTAGTCCGAGTGTGAAATGACCAGGGCAAGAGTGGCTGAGCCTGAATTAAAACCCGAGTTCAAACTATTGTAAAAAAAATATTGCTATTGACCTGGCTACTAACGGTAGTGATGAAGTGGTGCTCCAGAAATTTTGGGATTGCAGCAAAGGCGGCTCTTATTCTTGGTACACTCTTTTCTTTTTTGGAGGGCCACAGTCCTTTTATTTCTGGTGTTTGCATTTTGTGATTCTGTTTTTCCCTCTTCCACTTTCTCTCTAGACTCTTCTTTGGGTTTTGAATGAAGACAAAGATTTTGAAGAAGCCTTTAGCTATGGGGTCTCCGGAGTAATGTCTGACTATCCAACTCTTCTTCGACAGTACCTGAATGCCCATCCACCACCACTACCCTCCAATGCATAAATTGTAATATTATTTTAGAATTGCCGCTGACATTTCTGATGGGGAATGGAGAGAGAAATGGATGATTTCAGGACAAAAAATGTGTGAAACCATTTCACATCAAAAGTGTGTGAAACCATCATTCGCACACTAGTACTGATGATGTTACCTTAAAGTAATGAAAACAAGGAAGAAAACAAGCCAACTCAGAAAGCACCAAGGACCTTACATTTCAACTCTGAGCTATAAATATTCTCCTTTATTGAAACCATCATGATCACCACCTCATTTCTTTTTTCTTTTGTATGTTTTTCACCTTTTTATCTCTCGTGAGGCCAGTTATTATTATACAACTCTTGGGAATGTTCTAAATGGAGAGAGAATCAACATGGTGGCCACACCTACACAATTGTAGCCCCACACTTTTTACTATGTGCATAATACACATTAAAAAGCAGTGGGGTTTGATCATGCAGTCACAGCTATTTTCTTGACTTTTTTCTTTTAAAATCCTCTCCTGCAGGAGAAGAATGTAAAAACCTACACTTAAATTTGCTTAAGAAAGGCTCTTGAAATCAGCTGAAGATCTGGCTAGGGAATTCTGGGACTTGAATTCCACCCATGTTTGGGAAACCATGCTCTAAAATCACAAGCTACCCATCTCTGTACTGTACAAGGTGCTTTAGTTGTCAGTGGAGAATAACCATTTAATTCAGCATTAAATTCTTTGAGGCATGCAACAGTTATCAAGGCAAACTTTTACTCTCCCAGAGCAGGGTGACACCTGTTTCAACAGCAAGGTTGCAAACAAACAAGTCCCACCAAAGAAGGATCAACTGTTAAGGGTTTGGCAAGAAATGCCAGCTTTAAGTCATTGGCCCAACGTGGGGTTGTTCTACTGTTCTAGTCAAATATTTTAATCGAGGCTGGAGAAGGAAGTGAGAGATGGACTAATTTTCATGCTGTACTGTACAAGATAAAGGAGGGGGAGTGTTCTAAAATTGAGTGAATCGTTGGTGGGATTTGATCTGTGGCCTTTTAGATCCATTTTCATTTTCCTTCTCTGATTGTTGGCATCCACAGAGAATGCAAAAAAAAAAAAAAAGAAAGGCCAACAAGTTCTTCTAGATGATTAATTTGCATTCAATCCCCACCCTTCCTGGGCACATTCCTGGTACTCAAAGCTATTCCTGATGTGGTTTCTGCTTGGGTTACCACCTTTGAATCCGCCTCTTAAGGCCAAAGTCTTGCTGTGAAATGTAGGAATGATTCTGAAACGTTTTTAAAGACCAATGGAAACCCACATGATCTCTGCCACATTTTGGACAATCCCCATTCATGAACATTTGCTCCCACTGCATGTAGTCCTCACTTTACAACAGTTCATTTAGTGACCACTTGAAGTTATAACAGCCCTGAAAAAAAGCAACATGACCATTTTTCACCCTGACAACCGTTGCATGATCGAAGTTCAGACATTTGGCAACTGACTCACTCGACTTACATCCGCAATTGAGCCCAAAATTTCCATTGCTAAGCAAGACAATTGTTAAGTGAATTTTACCCCATTTTACAACCTTTCTTGCCACAATTATTAAATTAATTACATAGTTGTTCAGTTAGTAACATGGTTGTTAAGTGAATCTGGCTTCCCCACTGGGTTTGCTTGTCAGAAAGGCACAAAAGGTGGACTTCCGGTGATGTTTCTGTCGAAGACGGATCAGAGACCGTGATCGTGTGCGGCTTTGATCCGTGCTTGCCCTGTTGGAGGGGTCCCTAAGGGACCAAACCATCTGCCCACCTTGTAGGGGTGGGGGGAAGAGGGGGAGACCACAAGCTGGGTTGAGAGGAGCCACATCTCCCCTCCCTGGCTTGGTATCTACTCCCCTAGAAGACAGGGAGAAGTGGCAGTTTAATGGCTGCCCTGAAGCTAGGAAGCTGTTGGGACTTAAGTTTGTGATGGAGAGTGGAAGTGGTGAGCAGCATATAACTAGATAAAATACTTTGAATTTTTTTTTCTTGATAACCCCGAAAAGCGGAAAGAAAGAGTCTTCGTTTGGAAGAATGGTAGCGGGGAATAAGAGGAAAATATAAGGTAAAAAGAAAACCAGAAATAAAAGAATTATATGAAAACAGAGATTAAATTTGGACTAATATACAGAATTGGACATTAATTAGGCATTGGATAAAATGCTGTATTTATTTGGAATGGGTAAAGTTTAATGTTAATACTCCGGAAAAGAGAATTAAAAATTTAAAAAAACTTTGAAAAAAAAGTGATATAGAGCACTACCTAATGGTTAAAGATTTTCCTCTTTTATGCTTTTACGGGAAATTACTGGTTGTATAAATATTTTAAAGAAAGAAGAAATGGAATAAAAGATTATTAATACAACAAGAACCCCAGAAGCTTTTAAAAAAATGGGGACTACAGTAAAATATAAAGGAATACAATATTTTGAGACTGCTGGAGGTTGACTGTGACAAAAAAAAAAAACAGAAGAAAGAGAAATCGAGAGAAACAGAGACTTTTGGCAAGGACTATAATAGAAAAATTTGATCTTTAATAAAGAAATGGAAGAAATAAGCAAAGAATTTAAGTTGGAGCTGCAAACTGTGAGAGGTATGTTAAAAGAAAGAATGAAATTGCTGGATACAATGATTAATAAAGTAATGGTGTTGCAGCTTGCAGAAGAACAAGGAAAGCCCAGAGATGACGAGTTGGAAAAGGAAAACAACAGCCTAGAAGACTATGGAGAACAAGGACCATTGCCAAAGGATATAAAAAGATTTAAAATAGAGACACTGACAACAGAGTCAACAAATAAAAGAGATAAGGCTCCCAAGACTAAGAAGAAGAAGGAATTATATAAGAAGAAACCCAAAAAAAAGAGAACTGAAAAGGGTGGGGGAAAACATGGCTGACAGGCAATACTAGAAGGAAAAAAGAAAGACCAGGGAAACTTAGAAAAGGGAAAGTTGGCTAAAATTAAAAGAAATAATAAAGACGAGAAATTTAGAGATTAGGGTTAGGGATTTTATAAGGGGGATACCACATGGGAATGTATATTGGTACTTAGTTTAAAACTTTTTCCCATGTAAGATTGAGAGTATCTTGGCGACGTTTCGACGAGGTCCCACTCGCCATCTTCAGGCTGGTGCTTTTGGCTTTGTGCTTGTGCGAGCAAAGCGTGATTGGAGCTGCTGTCTCTCTATAAATACTGGTGGGGAGGTTGGCTGTGTTGTTATTTCTTAATTGGTTGATGGAGTTGATGTTTGCAGATTGGTTGGCTTTTTTGTAAGAACATGTGTGGCTGAGGTATTGGCTGTGTGTCTTATCAGCCTCCTGTGTTGTAACGACCTGGGTAATGGACTGTGATGACCTTCTGAGTTCTATTGTTGTGACATCCTGGGTCTTGTGCTGTAATCTCCTGGGTCGTTGGCTGTGTTGTAACATCCTGAGGTTTTGTGGTTTAACCTCCTGAGTTTCATGATGTGATATCCTGAGCAGATGGCTGTGATGTGACTTCCGGATTTTGGTTTGGCTCTGAGTTTGAGGCCTGGCTATGTGTTCATGGCGTCAGTTTGCTTGGTTTGGGGGTCGGGGTGTGTGTGGCAGCTGGTGATACAGCCGTGGTCTGGTTTCTGGACAGTGATTGCCTTTCGTCTATGGAATGGGTGGCTAGGATTCATTTGTTGATAAGGGCTAGTTTCCAGATGTCTGGTAGGCAGGACATATCATCCTGTTTACTCATGTTACGGGGGTGTTTCTCTATTTTGATGGCTTCCCTGATTATTCTCTTGTTGAAGTGTTCAGTATTGGAGATTAATTTGGTTCCCTCAAAATTAATTTCATGATCTGTGGCTTGTGTTCTGCGATGTGTGCGCTTGGTCTGTCCAATGTATCTGGCTGGGCAATTGTTGCATGGTATTTCATAAACAAATCTCCAATACTGAACACTTCAACAAGAGAATCATCAGGGAAGCCATCGCCAAACAATCAAGAATACATTTTAAAATATACAGTTGATTATTTAATGGATATTAGAAGTGTATAATAAGAATATTTTATTATGATTAAAGTATGGGAATGGAAAACACCATGTGGATCCAAATACATTGGCTTTATTTTACTTTTACTTTTTAAAAATTGTTTATTATATATCGGCTTAGAGAAAATTAAGGATAATAACGATGTGTAATGTAAAATAAAATAGATAGTAGGCTGAAAATGGAAATAATAGGGGATAAAGAATTGAAAACCTATGTGTGGATGAAATATTGATATTGAACTACTGAATTGAAATATGAAATGCAAATTTATTTAAAGATGTGTGAAATGGATAATGATATGAGATAATATTATATAAGATTAATGGAAATGAAAGTATGACTATGTACAAGTGTTATAATCCGGAATCATGTTGCTCACGTGAAGAGATGTGTAAAAATAAAATAAAATAAAAATAATTTAAAAAAGAGTGTCACAAAAAGTGATCACATAATTCTGGTCATGAATACATGCAACCTGTGTCAAGCATCTGAATGTTGTTCATGGGCATGCTTCAACAGTCATTAAGTATGAAAACTGTCATAAGTCACTTTTTTCAATGCCATAGTAACTTCAAATGATCACTAGTAAATGGTTGTAAGTCAAGGACTACCTGTATATGCCATCTATCTCACTGTCCTAAGTGACTCTTGAAGCTTACAATAGTATAAAAGCATAATTATAAAGACATTGAAACTATTAAAATTAAGGTAGCACGATGGTGTAATTTTTTTTATTGTCAAATATTCTCCACATAATTTTCTAGAGCACAAATATGGAATCTGTGAGTCTCCAGATATAGTTGGACATCAGATATTGTTGGACATTATTCCCATCAGTCTAAGCCAGCAGGACCAATAATCAGAAGCAATGGCAGCTCTAGCCGCAAATCTTTTTACACCTAGTTTAGATGGCACTAGGTTAACCTCCACGCACAGTAGCTTTTACACTCAAAATACCAGTGCTATCACTATCACACTTTACAAATCTCATTCCCCAATTTGAGGGTTTAAAAGGTGAGCCATAATTACAGAATGGTAATAGAGTTCACACCTGGCCAGAGACTTCCTCCATATTATTTGATGACATGTTTTTTGGCTGAACCCTAACATTGAAAAACAGGTTTTGCCAGCTGAGTCCCAATTCAAATTAATTGCATTGTAAAAATCAAGGTCCCCATAATTATGATTCATTTCACTATATAACATAGCCTTTAAGTGGCAATAGTCTGAGTCTATACTCATTTCCTTTTCTCTGATCAATGTGCTTGTCCTAAGAAGCTACAATGTACAATTTTGTTGTACAAAATCGTAGGAAATTAAGTCACCACCGAAAAGGGAAGGGATTTATAGATATAATTCTGGCAGAAGGACACCACAATTGAACTTAATATCCCTAGAATTGTTGCCTATTAGAGGGAAGGGAGTTTCATGGCCCTGGAGAGAAATCACGAGAATATCATTTAAATTCTGATCTCCAATTTGGTTTAGTCAGTGTTGTACATCAGGGATATCCAACCTTGGCAACTTTAAGACTTAAGAACTTCAACTCCCAGAATTCCCCAGCCACCATGGCTGGCTATGGAATTCTGGATGTTGAAATCCATAAAATTAAAAGTTGCTAAAATTAAAAACCTCTGCTGTACATCATCCCTTCCAACCTGACTGATTATGATTTCATCATGTCCCAAACATGCTTTTTCAAAGAAAAAGAAACTCTATTCGCCTCATGAAAAAGCATCTTTGGGACAACCGTCACCTGGATGACTGAGAATCTCCAGAGATTTAATCTTGTGTTATCAAGTTGGAGTTGTGACTCTTAGAAATCACATAGATATGAATAATAGACGACACTGTACAATTTGGACAATAAGTAGAATCAGATGTTTTATTTCAGGAAGTCTTAAATAGTTTTATCAAGTCCTTTTCCACTTAGTTTTGATGAGTTGGGTCTCTTTCCTTTGTCATATATTCTCACAACCAGAATACAGGATAACAACGTTGGAAGGAAGGAATTTTGGATATCTTCTAGTCTAACCTAGATGCTTTCCTATTCCAAACAGATGGCTGTCCAATCTCTTCAATCTCTTCTGTACAAATCCACTCTGGGTGTGTTTAACAATGAGAAGTAAAAATTAGACAAAGGTTTCTCAAGAAGCTGCATAGCTGAGTGGGAATTGGTACCCAGGTCTTCCCACTTCTAACCACTAGGGGACACTCCCTTTCAAATAAATATTTGCTAGAACTAGCTGCAGTTAAGTCAAGTAAACAATACAAAGAAAGGCAAAGGCAACCATTTGGAAAACACCCACAATCATACAAGCTGCATATTTTCAGTTCTGCAGCTATCTTAGCAAGTAAATTCACCTTTGTCTCTCATTCTGTTTCATTCCAAGCGTATCAATGTAGCCCATAGCATCCAGCTGACAAAATGGGGTCTTATATTTAAAATCTCTAGCAAAAAAAGGCTGCAGGATTTTAAAGTTTGTGTAGAAGCAAATTAAAATGAAACAAAGAAAAAAAATTATTAGCAGTGAAACTACTAGGTTCCCTTAACTGAAGTCAATCTTATCAAATCCAAGGACAAAATAATTGCTGAATGTACAATATCGATCCTCCTCTGTGCAAGAACCAGTGGTTGCTTATTAGAAAAGGATTGCAGCCATACTGATCCGATTGTGTTGTCTCGTGATAAGTGGGCATTCATTCATGTTCGCTTAGCATTATGATGTGTTGTGTTCTACCTCTTACAAGCTGGATATCGATAAAAGGCATGTTTCTCTGTCTGGACTCGAGTCATTTTTGTTTATTTGCATCCCAACTTTATTAATGTTACAAATAAGGCAGCAAATATATTCCACACATTTTCCTCTACCTATTTTCCCCACAACAACCCTGCAGGGTGGGCTGAGTTGAGAGAGTGACTGGCCTAAGATCAGTGACTGGCCTAACTGATCTTTTATGTCTAAAGTGGGACTAGACCTGAGGATTTGCTGGTTTCTAGTCTAGCGTCTTAACCACTAGATCAGTGGTCGCCAACCAGTGGGCCAGGGACCACTGGTGGTCCATGAGAAAATGTTGGTGCTCCGCAGAGAAATGTTAACCCCAAAGCACCCCCCCAAAGCAATTAATCCAGGCTGCATGGAAACGCAAGGCTGCGCCGCCCACATGGCCCGTGGGAACGCAAGGCTTGCATTGCTTGCATTGTGAACAACACAAGACAGTGAGGGGAGGGGGGAAAGGGCAGAGGGAGGAAACTTGCCCCACGCACCTCACCTGGCCACCAGGCTGCTTTTTTCCACTTCTTTCTTCTTCTGTTTTTGGCTGCACACAAGGAAAGCAGCAAAAGTCTTTCTTTCTCACCCCCAAACTCAACTAGAGATGAATCTTTAGGACCCTGCTAGGCATCCTGCTCCAAGAGGCTGCGCCAGTGTGACAAGTCTCACAAAGACTCATTTCTGGTGGAGTATGGGGGAGAGACTTCTGCTGCTTCTGCTGCTTTCCTTGCATGAAGCCAAAAGTTTCTCTCTCTCTCTCTGAGAACAGAGCTGGAGACGGTATCCAAGTGAACCCAAAAGAATAATCGATCAGTAGGAAAACAGGGTGGGGAATTTTCCTGCAGACTTTTTGGGGATTTTCTCAGGGTCTCTGGTCTGCAGGATTTAAAATTATGAGTTTGGTGGTTCCTGAGGTCCAAAAGGTTGGCGACCCCTGCACTAGACCAAACTGTCTCTGGTTATCAACTGCCTACCCACTTTTTAAAGTCATTTTATGTAGCTGATAAAACAGTTTGTGACTATCACAACTGATGCCCAAAGACACATATTAATGTAATCAATAACATTGGACTCGGTTTCCCTGCAACTTGATTATTTTTCTGGCATTAGTCAACTTGTGGAACTGAACTCATTGTGTGCAGATTCAGATCCTGCTCAACCATAAAACTTTTAATCTAGGCTATTTTGTTGCAGTATGCCAGACAATTTCCTTCCTCGTGACATCTAACCCTGACTCACAATGAGAAGTGCACAATGACCGCCTTCCCCTCCCAGGCAAATATTGTCTCCTTTGGCTTGCAGTAGTTTTCCAAACTACCCAAGCACAGAATAATTGTTCAGATCCCAAGATATACAATACCCCCCAAAACCTCTTTGTTACTGGAATGTAGATTTGCAATTGCAGAATTCAAATAAGACACTTCCATAATATAAAAATGTCTTATGGGAAGAACAGCTACTATAGTGATGATGTTGTTTACAAGTATTTACATTTTAATATATGGAATTTTTAAAAGCATTATTTAAAAGCATTATTTACCAGCCAAAGTGTCAATTTCGACATAGTCTTGTTTGTAGGCTCCTGTGTTTCATCAATTCAAAATTTGCCAAACACAGAAGGCTATTATATTAAGTGCATATATTCATCTAATCAGACTTAGTTTCACTGCAACATGGTTTTTCCGGCAATTTCCGGGACTGAACTCACTACACGCAGATTGAGATCCTGCTCGACCATAAAAACTTTTAATCCAGGCTATTTTGATCAAAGCTTATCAGTGCCATCTCCAAGTGGCAAAAAGGCAAGCCTCCCCAACTATCCCTTCTAGACCCCGTTTCCAAAGGGGGAAAGGTGCACCACCGCAGCCCGCCAGAGACGAGCCAAAGGCGCTCTGCACACGCCCAGAGGCCCGCCGTTTTCAGGGCCGGCCCAGGCGCGGCGCGCCGCCCAGCCACGCCATCTCTCCAGACCGCCTCGCGCTCCCCGCCCCCCACTTCGTGCCGAACCGAGCGTGTCCTCCGCGCGCGCAAAGGTCCCCTCCCCTTTTATCAGCTCTGCAGTTTATTTGCATAGCCCGCCCCGATTGGCTGGGCGGAAAAGAGGAAGGCGCGGAGGGGGAAGCCCGCAGGAAGGAGGAGGGAGAGGGGAGAAGAGAGAGAGAGAGAGAGAGAGAGAAAAGGGGGAGGAGACACCTTTGTTTCATAGCCTGGGTTTGTAAACAAGAGGAAGTCTAGACTCCCAGCTGGGGCGCTTCGCGGGGGGCTGCGGGTCTGTCGGCGGGGCGACTCCCCTCCCCAAAAGCCGCACCGAGCCACCATCCGACGCAGGTTGCTCTTCGGACAGGTGAGACGGGGTTGGGGGGGTTGGGAAGGGCTCCAGGGAAACGGCGGCGTCCGTGGACGCGTCTCCCCCACGGCAGGCTGGCGGTGCGTGTCTGTCTGCCTGTCCCTCTGTGTATAAAAACACGCACGGGGGTGTGGATCATATACCCCCCCCCTGCAAGAATGGAGGGAGGGTGGTGGATGGAGGGTGGTGCAGTGGATACTTGTGGGCGCCTATTTCCAGTGAGTGACCCACTGACCCCTCGAAAGGCGAACGGATCTGAATAGCTGGAGAAGGATGAAAAGGATTCCGGTGGATCCTTTTTCAGAGGATTCCCTTTATTGTACCCCTCCTGACCACGCCAAAGAGGGCATTTCCTAGGATAACCTCATGTTCCTTTTGTTATTTCAGCAGGGGATTTATCTCCTCCCTTCGCGATGGCCCGTATCTCCTCTAATCCCACAGGAAATGCTATAAAGAGGGACCCGTTTTCAAGAGTCACTAATTCGGGATCAGGTGGCATCCTTTATGTATTGAGCAGCCCGGGTTGCGTTTTGTCCTGGGGGGGGGAAGGGGAGATAGTTTCCAGCATAATATGGATAGGTAGCCAAACGAGTCATAACCACGGCACTGTTTATTAAAGCTGGTTTTAACCCTCGCTTGGTCTCACTGAGCAAGTAGATTTCTCTTTTTTCTCTGTTCATCAATCAAGAAAAAAAATTTTTTTCAGGTTGTGATGCTGCTATTTCAAACGTTTTAATAGAGAGGGGGAATTTGGACTTCCAACTTTTCTTTCCATATCCTTCATTCTTCTAAAGTTCACATTTTAGGAAGTTTAAAAACAGACAAGCAGGAAAATGTTTGCATGAGTGGCCCTACAATTTTATATGGAAATATGAAATTATGGCCTATTACTCAACAGCTGTCCCTTTCTGGACTTGAAATAAAAATCTTGCCATTTACCTGTGACAGAAAACACAAACACATATTTTCAGTTTATGACTATCATCCCAGCCCTATCTACTGTTCCACCCTCTATATCCACCTCATCTTCTTCTACATGTATATTTTCAAGCTTCCTGTTCAATAGTTATAACAATAAAGTGCGCAATATTTGTTGTAATAAAAGGAAACCAAGATATTTCAGCTTTTTTTCATCTTTTTCTCTATTCCCATTTCTCTCTTATTAAAGGGTCCCCAATACCCTATTTTTGAGTGTGTTTCTATAGACACCCTGTAATTGATAATATCAGATCCAGTATATTTCTTTATATCAATATCATATGCCCAGGTTTATTTCTTACTTGCTATACCAGAGTCAAATTGCTATATATAAACAAATCAGTATGTTGTTCTTAGTGCACCATGTAACATGGCAATAGTAATCTTTTCCATTATCAAAACAAGAGATAAGCTGAACACGTATTTATAGGGCTCACACATAAAACAAATCAGCTTAAAAAAAAAAATCCCCTTCTCATATCTGGTATATATTTTCTTCATCATAATAAAAGAAAAGCCCTATTGTCTTCTGAAATAAATGCGCGAAAGGTAGTATATGCTACCTTTATATGCTCCGCTTCATTTGGTGTTCAGATAAAAACATACGTATTTCCTGTCCACATCCAGTAGAAAAATAATTAATAAATTGCCGGTAAACAAGATGCCTCCCTGTTAGTTATGGCTAGTATGTTTCTGTTGTCTCTTAAGACTGTCTTGGATATTGTTTAGAAGATAATCTCAGCTGCAACTGTTACTGGCAAATATGCCATTTATCAAGAAAAACAATATTTTTGTTACAGTTCCTTGGGAACTTTGATAGCATTTTAATAAGGTATATGCTTTTTCAAAATGATAAACAAATCATTTTAAAAAGGGAAGTGTGTTTTTTTAAAAAAAACTTTTGTTTTCTTCCTTTTACTTCTTCCTTTATTTTACTTGTCTAGCTATTTTTCATGTTCATCTTTCTTATATTTCTCTGTCATTATCCTACCAATAAATATTATGCCATTTATTAAGAAGAACAATATTTTTATCATAGTTCCTTTGGGAACTTTATAAGGTAAATAGGTTGAGAGAGAATAATGCAATGTTATTTAAAAAAAATATTTTTCAAGAGTATAAACATTAAAAAAAGGAACTGTATTTTTAAAAAACTTTCTTCTTTGTTTCCTTCCTTTTACTTCTTCCTTTATTTCTCCTGTCTAGCTACTCCCTGTGTTCGTGTACATCCCTTGTTATATTCCTTATATTCCTCTGTTCATCATCTTACCAGTAATTTCTGTGATCACTAGATCCTTAGAGAAATTAGGGAGAAATTTAAAAAGATGGTGGGGGGAGAGTCCCTATGCCATGGTGATGTAAGGTGGATAATAAATATCATAGCCATAGCTTGCTTTAAAGCTTGCTTAGGAGGAAGTGAGGATAAAGGGAGAGAAGTCTCTAAGTTCTCCCTAATGCTAAGACCTTCTTCTCCAGAAAATAAAAAAAAGCCAAAACACAAATCCAGCTTCCGGGTAAATGTAGGGAGTCTCAGCCAACATTTTTTCTGGATCAGCATTTCTTTGCCTGCCCAACTGGTTTGCTGGTTTGCTTCCCTTTCAAGGAAGCTGGTTTGCTTCCCTTTCTCCTCCTCCACCATGAGGTTCCAGGCAACCATTCCACCCTCCCCTTTGAAAACCAAACCTCCATCCTTCCTTGCAGAGATTCTCCTCTTGCCCGCCTCCCCTCAAATACCTCTCCTCAGCTGATTGGTTTAGCCCACTGTATTTTCTAAAAATCCCTTCGCTCTGCTCCTCCCTCTTCTCTCATCCCCAGGGCTGCTTTGTGTCTGCCCCATTCTTCTGCAGCCAGCTGCCTGTCTCAAGTTGTGCCTTAATCTACAGGTATGTCTCTATTGCCTCTGGTTTGGCTGCACTTAAGTGGTCACTATTAGTGCCACACAATTCTTAAAGCTCTTTGTTGTGTTTCTCTAAAGCCCTTCCTTCCTCCCCCATCTCTGGGCATCATGTAACATAATTCTTCTGGATTCCTTCTATCCTCTTCCTGACTTAGTGAAGATCCCTTCGTCATTTCACAACTCTAAATACTGCCTGCTAATCTGTGACAAGCTGTTGATGTCTGTCACTACCCAGTATGCTTTCGAGACTTCACTGCTTTCTGTCTTGATCTTCCCTTCCATCTCAACCAAGCAGATGTGAGTTTGCTCTAGTGGTAAAGGAACCAGGCTAGAAACCAGCAGGCTGTGAGTTCTAGTCCCACCTTAGGTATGAAAACAAGCTGGGGACTCTGGGCCAGTCTCCGTTTCTTAGCCCAACTCACCTCACAGGGTGGTTGTTGTGGGGAATAGGAGGAGGAAAGTATGTTTGCTGCCTTGAGTGATTTGTAATAATAATAAAGGTGGGATGCAAATAAATAAAAATGTTCTGAGCCCAGACATACCTTGAGGTCTTGAGCTATTTATAAAAATAATAAAGGTGGGATTAAAAAATGTATCTCTGAGCAAGGGCCCATGCTGCAAAAGTGAAAACCGGTCATAGGTTTGGGGTAGGTGGGTGGTTATAATACTTGACATTTATGTCCACAGTCTGGAAACAAAAAAACAGAAAGCTGAATGTCTGGTTTTACCAGAAAAGACTAGAGTTTATAGCAAGGGGTGTTCATGGTTGGAGTGGTGCTAGGAAAACCTAACCAGAAATTAATTGGAAGGGCAGCTTGGAAAGTTAAGGTGTTTGAGCGTTATTCTACGGCAGTTTTCTTTCATCACAGGTGATCAGCTGTGACCTACATCCTGGGTTTAATTACAGGCTGAGTCTCCAAGAAGCTGCCGAGGGAGGGAGAGCACAGCACGTGGTATTTGTTTTTGTTTAGAGGCTGGTTACATAGAACCTGGCCAGTTCCCAGAGCTAAGAAACAAAATCTTGACACTCTGACTCCAGGGCTGTAGCTACCACTTCTTGACAGGTTCTCTGTAGGTTTGGTGATCCTCCTCTTCCTCTTTTTTTAGGGCTTTCATCTGCCCCCCCAGCATCTCCTTCAAGGAGCTCTTTGGTTCTCCACAACTCTCCTGTAGCTTTTCTCCAGGCGTGACTCCCACCACAATGGTGAGATTGTCCAAACCCAAAACTTTTCAGGCCTATCTGGACAACTGTCACCGTCGCTACAGTTGTGTGCATTGCCGGGCCCACCTGGCCAATCACGACGACCTCATCTCCAAGGTACGAAAAAGGGAATGAGATACCCCTTGCTACACTCCTCTAGAGAAACATCCAAGGAAAAGGGGTTGCCGTGCCTTGGGTAGCTCATGGGGTTTTTTAAAAAGAAAAGGAAAGTATAAAGCGGTTTATTACCAAAAGAGAATGTAATACAGAAAGGCAACAAAGAAAGGGCAGCTTATCTTATATCCCACTGTAAGATTACTACTGTAAATTTTCTGGGTTCCTTTGAAATTTGTCAATCTGTCACAAGTACAGGCAGTCCACAGCTTACAATCATTCATTTAGTGAGCATTTGAAGTTACAACAGCACTGGAAAAAAACACAAAAAACGACTTGAAATGCTCGACAACCACCAGTAGCATGTACTTACGGTGGCTGCCGCGTCCCAGGTCAGGTGATCATCATTTGCAGCTTTCCCAGGTGGCTTCTGACAAGCAGTCATTGGAGGAAGCCAGGTTAGCTTAACAGCCACATGATTCACTGGTCCCAATTGTGGTCATAAGACGAAGACTAGCTGCAAGTCAGTTCAGGGTCAGGGTCAATAATGTCTTAAATATTTTTTTTTTTACCCTATAGCACGATTAATGTTCTAAGTTAAATGCAGAGGTTTGGGAGTATGGATTATAAATTAATATAGATAAGTAAGACAAATTCTGGCTGGCTTGGTTCATTGGAGAAATCACCACCTCCCAAGGAAACCACAGTTTAAATCCGAAAGCGTCTCCTCTGGGAATAATACAGTTAAAAACAGGAAAAGATGTGGAGGTGGGAGGAGGAGAGGGACTCCAAGCAGCAGCAGCTGCTGCCAATTGCAACATCACGTCTCTTTCCAGAGCCACTTTTACTGATGCCACAGAATTTCTGAGCAGTAAAAGACGGGGCATTATTTGGGACTAGAAGAAGGAAAGGGGTGAGGAGAAGGGCAGGGGAGGGGGCCCGTGGTGGCGGTGGTGGGCTTTACAAAGGGCGATCAGCTCTTTCTGCCTCGGCTTGTCCGCTACCTGCACCCTAGTTCTCAAGAATACAAGGGCAATAGGTCTCAGCTGCAGCTGATTAATCATTAAATTCAATTTCATGGGTTTGAGAGCATAAACAAGGAAACTGGGGAAGAGAGTCTCTGGCCGCTTGCCATCAGCCAAGCGGGAGGGGAAGATAAGCAGCTGGTCTAGAACCAAAGTCTACAGAGGATGATAAGCAACGGAGACAGGCTGAAGGCTGCCCCTGAGATTTGGGTTCCCAAGGTTGGGAGGGAGACAGAGTGACCAGCAGGAGAAATAACCGTGGGAAGTGTTCAGGGTGAGGTGGAGGCATTTGTTTAAATAGGGGTAGGAAAGCCTTCGGTTTTTGCTCTATGTCCTGTTCTCCCTCTTGTTACAGTCTTTTCAAGGAAGCCAAGGACGGGCCTACCTCTTCAACTCTGTGTAAGTATCCCAAGAGAGGAGCATATTTTGGAAGGAAAATATATATATATATATATATATGCTACACTCAGGTTTTCCCTCTCAGGGCACTGGTGGAGAACCTATGGCATGCGTGCCACAGGTGGCAGGCAGACCCCGCTCTGTGGGCCCACGCACCGTCACCCCAGCTCAGCTCCACTGTGCATGTGTGTGCACCTCCTGCCAGCCAGCCGGTCTTTGAGTCTCTGATGCGCATTACGCATGCGTGAGGCGCGTGCATGTGCATGAGGCATGCGCATGGGTCACACAAATGCACCTGGGTGCACCTTGCATTTTGGGTACGCGCACACATGTGCGCTTTGGCCACTTGGTGCCCAAAAGGTTCGCCATCACTGTCATGGGACCTTTAGCTGTGTTAAGTCAGTGGCCCCCAACCTTGGCCGCCCATCTGGAGGGGACACATGAGTGGTAGGCTGGGCACATGCATGCATTCAGCCTTTGCACAAGTGGCAGACGGCAGGCACAAACTTGAGTGCCTATTCGCCAAACGCTTACGAAAGTTGAGCTGCGCATGCGCACTCTGGCTAGCCAGTCACGCGGCCCAATTCTGAATAGGCGGTGGCCCAGTAGTAGGCTGTGGCCCAGGGGTTGGGGACCTCTGTGTTAAGTGGCATCATCTGCAGCCAGGACAGATGAGATGGGAGTTTTAATTTACCATCAAAAGAGCAGCAAGTCCCTGCTATATCCTAATTCTATGTCTGAATGCCTACTGAGCTGGTAACACCTCTTGTCCTGCTACACTACATCTTCTATAAGGATTCACAGACTCAGTTCATAACCCCTTTGCTATCTTAGAAATGCTAGTCTTTTTTTATGTGCAACTACTGTTATCAGAACGGTATGAAGTAGTTTTCTGAACACAGCCAAATTCTGCTATGCTGTATGTAAAATTAGGCAAACTTTGGGTGCCCATTGTTAATCCACTACCAATTGCAATGTATTATTCTGTCTGTCTTTTTATTTTTTTGCTACTATTGTTTCAATGTTTTTATTACGTGACTGTAATAAAGATTGATAGAGGTAGTATTTAATCAGTACTAGTATCTACAACAGAGCGGACTTCATTCAACCAAATAATCCTCTACTGAGAGAAATCTAGCCACCTGAAGAAAAAGATCTCACGCTAAAATCCTTCCTCCACCATTGGGGCGTCCATACCTTGAAGGGCCAGCCGAAGAGACAATCGCTCCTTTTTAATGGGTCTTAGCCGAAACAGAGGAAAACAGAAGCAATTAAGCTATTAAGATAGCAGAATAAGAGAAGGTGGGAGTAGGTTTCAGTAAAAGATAACCTAATAGGGCTAATCTCCTTCTCCCAAAACAATCAACCCAGCGGGAATGTTGGTGTGCGGAGGGTTAATTTAGATAAAATTCAAAGACATTCAAAGGCCTTCAAAGTAAACTGAAAATACTTCCGGACTGTGGCACATCATTCCAAACTGAAACTCACACCAAGTTTAAAATTATTTCCGAGTGATCGCATAGGAATGAATGAATTCTGCAAGTGAATTGCGGGAACCAGGTATTCATAAGCTTTTGTTATTTTGATAGCAGAACCACAGCTTGGAGATTAACCAGACCCTGTCCTAATAGACAGGCTCTTGTTTGTGTCTGTGCATTGTACTTTCATCATAAGGTTAGAAACTATTTTTGGTTTCCTTTCTTCCCCAGCTCCAGCATGTCTCTGTGGTACTGTATTTCAAAAGACATTAGCAGACCCCAAAACCGAAACCCTGGCCCTCCTTTCCACATGGGGGTTGTGGGCTGACCTCCCTCCTTGTGAGTTGTGCTTCTGAAGCCACCGAGTGACTCTGAAGCTGGACACAATCCAAATCTATCTTCATATCCAGTTTTTTGGGGAAAAGTTTTGGGCTTGTTCTTATCCTGGTGTGCTTCCAAACCAAACTAACAGAACTGGGGAAATCAAATCCCACTTCCCCCCCACCCCCACCTGAAGACCAAACCCTGGGCTTTGTCAAGCACCCACAAAGGGGGATAGAACCATTGTTCTGGCAGCAGTAGGTCAAGCTCTTAAGAACAATCCCATTGATTTCATTTCATCCCTTGATTGATTTCCATGGCTAGCGATTTCAAGGCAAAGTAGAACTCATACTGGGAAAACGATTAGGACAGATGGGCCCTGTTAAAGCTAACAAAACTTGTGTTTTGTTTTGGCTCCGTACAGAGTGAATGTTGGATGTGGCCCAGCAGAGGAACGTGTTTTGCTGACGGGCCTGCATGCTGTAGCTGATATATACTGTGAAAACTGCAAGACCACCCTTGGATGGAAATATGTGAGTCTCCTGCTTTGTGCCCTCCTCCCCCCCCTCCCTCCCTCCGTAAAAATAATTGCACCACTTAATAGTTGGCTTCCACCCATATCATTCCTTTCTCCTCTTCTTCTACAGGAACAGGCCTTTGAGACTAGCCAGAAATACAAGGAGGGCAAATTCATAATTGAATTGAACCACATGATTAAGGACAATGGCTGGGATTGAAAGACAACCAGCATCTTTGGACAACTGTATGTAGGGGGTGGAGCCTAAGAAATGTCAAATTTCCACCAAACCTACTTCTACCTTCTCAACCATTGGATTGCCATCCCAGGCACCTCCAGGGGCACCTGAGTTGTGAAGGAGGAGGTGGTGCTCCTGCCAGAGACACATACGCACAGCTCAGACATGTTAACTTCCTGTGGCAAAAGGTGGAAGCTCCGGAACACCTTTAGGTCAGGGACTGTGTGCAAGCAGGACTACGGCTGGCTCTGTTGTCCAGAGAGTCTGTATTAAGAGAAATACGGAGGGGAAATGTACACTGTGAGGGGGAAGGGAAATGTTAGGCGTGTACAGTACTTGTGTGTGTGTGTGTATGTATTATATAAATAAAAGTATTGAAGTGATGAAGGTGTGGGGTTTTTTTTTCTTCCTTCTACAGGAGAGTAGTTGGTAGATTAAAGCAAGGGAGACAATATAAGTTCCTTGGGCTGCTCCCAGCTTAGCTAATTAAAGCTAAGGCTTGGATGTTTTATTTCTGTCCAGTTACTCTGAAACATTCAATATGCTCTCTGAGCAGAAAACCAGCAAACCAGGATTTGTAAACTGTTTCACTAGCCGTACATTGATTTTTTCCCCTCTAATTTATTAGATCTTTATCCAACTTTTATAATTTTTTATAAATAAGACAGCAAACATACCTTATGTTCCTTCTTCCTCCTATTTTCTCCACAGCAACAATCCTGTGATGTGACTTGAAAGAATGATTGGCCTAAAGTCACTCAGCCAGCTTTCATGCTTAATGCAGAACTAGGACTCATGGTCTCCTGGTGATTGGCCCAAAATCACCCAGCTGGCTTTCATGCCTAAGGCAGCACTTGAATTCATGGTCTCCTGATTCCTAAGACAGTACCTTAACCACTAGACCACATTGGCAATATATTATTTTGCAATATGCCCATAATTCTGATTGAGAGGAAATTATTGCCTCTAAGCCTAGGGAGAAAGTAAGTCACCATCTAGCATTTAACTACCTTTCCTCCAGAATATTAGTTTGAAGACCAATTTCCATATTTATTAAGTTTCATTTCCCAGCTGTGAGATGGGTAAGGAGATTATTAATACAGCTCAGAAACACAAATGAAGTAATTTTCTGAAATTAAAAATAATGTGCTAAAGGAAGAAAATTACGGATTAACTTTACCCAGGCTTTCTCTGGAGCAGGCTAAAGCCAGCACAGCTGAAAGCAAAGACTCCAAGACCAGATTGGACCATTATTAAAACACGGTACACATCCCTTTTATAACCCGGGGTGAGAAACCAACTAAGGGCAGGAAAAAAGGGAATATAATTTAAACTCTGTTCCAAATGTGGCTTTATTCCTAGATTCTGCAATAACTAATTGTTTTTAGAGCTTCTTTGGTAACTGTATTAAATCGATTTAGTCATCAGCCTTATTCTTGATTCTTTACTGATAGTTGCTGAGTGCAGTTATAAGAATGCCCTGTGGGAAGCTTTCACATATTTTAAAGGGTGTTCTCCAAAACCATCCCTCTGTGGTTGGAGCATTTTTCCTTTCTGTTTGGATAGCATGGCTAATGGTGAGAAATAACAGAAGTCAAGGCCACAAATAGCTGGAGGGAGAGCAGATTCATTGCCCTGGCTTATGACAGCAATTCTTCCAAAGGGATGCTGCTTTCAGTTCAGATTCCTACTGTTGGAAGAAAAATCTGGTCCAGTTCCAAGACGCTGGAAGAAAGATGCTGGAAATAAAAAGGAGGCAGGCTGCAAGAAAGGAAGTCTGTTTATTTGGTAGCCAGGAACTAGTGACAGCAGCATGTTTCTGAGGTGGCTGACAAAATGGGGTTGAGAGAAGGTGGGTTTTTATACATCCCTTGGAGTTTTGTGTTCGAGATGCCTGTTCCTTTCTAAGAATGTGATCTTTAACATTTTAATGGCTGCTGCCAGATTCCTATGGGGTCATGTAAAGGTCATGATTGGCTCTACAGGCAAAAGAAGAAGTGCAAATCCTAGGTGTTTGTCTGAGCTAATCTTGTCACCTTTGGCTGACTCCTAATTTGGAGTTTCTTTGCTTAATAGATTGGCCCTGCCCAGTCTTTCTGAATGGATACAAAATTTCCTGAAGACTGGCCTCTTCATGCTTCTGCTTGAGGCTGTTTTCTTATGTCAGGAAGACTGGGGGTCCTTTCCGCCTTTGTTAAGATTTTTCTCCATTTCTCCTTTAGGGGAAATATTCTCTTCTGCCTTTTTTAATATTAAGAATAAAGAATATTTTAATCAGGAGGAGGGAGTGGAAGGGCTTCCTACACTACCAAATTAACCTGGAACTCAGTGCTCACTATGATTTCTCTATGCATTTTCTAGAATTTTATTGGTTCATTCCAATTTTAACCCCAATCCAGCATGCCTTCAAACTAGGGTGTAACGTTTTCAACCCCAGAAGATTAAGCTGCTGTGCAATATAGGTAGAGGAATACAGAGGAGAAATTGAGAGGGGGGGATAAGTAGGTAGTTTTTTTTACACTTTGTATTGTCAGCAAAAGGATTTGTTTGTGAGGCATGCAATACAAGCTGCATAAACGCCTGATGACCTATTTTAGCCACTTACAGCTCTTATACCTCAAAACCGTATTTCTCAACGTCTCCCTCTTCTGGTCAAAGAATAACCTTGCTCTAGTTATAGATTAACCTACATTTGTCATTTGTAAATCCTGTTGGACTACTTCTTACAATTACACCATCACATTACACAACACGAAGAACGATTAAAATACCACTTTATAGAGCCCAACGTTCTCCCCTTCATGGGCGTAATTTTATAATTTATCTGTTTTGAAAATTGTGCAACGGCAGCCGGAAAAGCTAATGTAATCCTTGGTTGTATAAACCGAGGCATAGAGTCAAAATTACATGAAGATTAGTACCACTTTATAAATTCTTAGTAAGACCACACCTGGAATATTGCATCCAGTTTTGGTCGTATTACCAGAAAAATGTTGAGACTTTGGAAAAAGTGCAAAGAAGAACAACTAAGATGATTAAGGGCCTGGAGACAAAAAACATATGAAGAACGGTTGTAGGAATTGGGGTATGGCCAGAAAAGAAGAACTAAGGATGACGTGAAAGCAGTATTCCAGGATTTGAGGGGCTTGAAGCAAGACTGTCTGAATCCGATGCAATTAAATAAGATTTCCGCTAACTCTGAATTAAGAAAGATGCAATTGCTTAAAGAGGAAAGGGAGTATCAATTCCTTGTTTTTAGGGCTTGGACGCTCAAAGAGGACCATTCTGATGGCCATTGCCCATTTCTCATCTGTTTCACCTGCACATAAGGACATGGCTGTTGAGAGTGGATGGAGAAAGTGGGCTCTGAGGAAGGGTCATGACAATGGTCAGATAAAAGAAATCCGAGCCCAAAGCAGAAATGTAATTTGAGAAAGCATTTCAGAGTTGAGCCTCTCAAAAGTATCTTTAGGATAGAGGCAGGGAAGATTGAGGCACATTGCAAGATTCTGTTACTGAAACCCTGTGAAAAACATCCATGGCTTTGGTGATTGAGTCTGATCTATCTCAGGTTGACACAAATGAGGTTACGTGCATATCACAGGTAGTCCTTGACTTACGACTGGTCAGTTGGTGGCCATTTGAAACCAGGACAGAACCTTCAAAAGGTTCACAACCATTTTCAAAGTTCTGCCAGCCACCTCTTCCCATGGTCACATAACCACATTTTTCTGCATGGCAACAATACACATTTATGGCCATTTGTTACACCCTACAGTCCCTACAATGACTGATTTATGCCATTTTTGCCAAAACTCGGCATTTACTTCTGGTTTTGGCAAAAATGTTCCATAGCAAACAATGGATTTGTTTCATGACTATGGCATTCACTTAGCACTTGCTTCAAGGAAAAGTCATAAAATCAGATCAGCCACATAGGTGACCTGCTTTACAATTCTCAAGCCTTGCTAAAGGTAGTTCTCAACTTCCGACCATAACTGAGCCCCAAATTTATGTTGCTAAGTGGAAATTTGTTAAGTGAGTTTTGCCCCATTTTACGACTTTTCTTGCCTCATTTGAATCACTGCAGTTGTTAACACGGTGGCTAAGTAAACCTGGTTTTCCTCATTGACTTTGCTTGCCTGAAGGGGATCACATGACCCCAGGACACTGCAACTGTCATAAATGTGAGTCAGTTGCCAAGCATCCTAATGTAAATCACATGACCATGGGGATGCTGCGATGGTCATAAGTGTGAAAATGGTCATAACTCACTTTTTCAGTGCCTCTGTAACTTTGAATGGTCACTAAGTGAGCTGTTGTAAATTGAGGACTTCCTGTACTGTAATGGGCAGGCTCCAGTCTGATTATAAGTCAAGGACTGCCTGTATATGATCACACATGACACCACTTACTTTTACCAAAAGTAAGTCTGTTTCTTTCACTAAAGAGACAGCAGAAACCCTTTGAATTAAGTTTTAAACACTTTACATACCAACTATACTATTAAATTCAGATACAAATGTCACCAAGAGTGTAAAGAAACCATTAAATAGTATCCCTATGTAGGTCTTTAACTTTGCTGTTAAACAGTAAGAAAGAAATAATCTATAATATCCCTCAAAGATTTCCTTCATCTTTTTACAAAGTGTGTAAATGCTTATTTACAATGTTTGTATACATTGTATACAAACCCATCTTATACTGAAAATCAGTATCACAAGGAACTTGTTGCAACTGCCTTGATTTATATAGAAAATAAAATCAGGCCACCTTGTTTTTAAAATATGGTATTTAAGATTAACTGTGTGGTACCTGAATAATATGAGTTAGTATCAGCTCTTCAAGGTAAGCCAGGTTAGGAAACAAACACCATATGAATCTCTGGAGTTCTCCTTTCCTATTAAGAGTATAATAATAGAAATTTGAAAGCCTGTCAAAAATGCTGCCTTCCCCCTAGTATACCAAAGAGAATCAAGGCAGAGCAATCTTGAGCTTCTTTCTCAATCCGTCCTTCGTTTCAGGGCTAAGCTGGTGTTTACCTGAAAAATTCCTTCTACAAGGCCATCTCGTAAGAGCATTAGCAGTGCCTAGCTGTGCCATTTTTTCCAGCAGTTTGTTCTCGCAGAAGCAGGCTAACTGCACAAGGAAGTCCACCTCTCTCCCAGCAGATGGCCTTCAGAGGCAAGGCTAATAGCCGTTGGTGCCCATGGCTTCTATGAATTGATCTAACCCTTTTGGAAGCCAGCCAGGTTGGTTCCCAGCTCCAGACCTCAGGGTAGCAAATATTGAAGTTTAATTATGTGTTGTGTAACCATATTAAATCTTTGGTGTCTCCTCCTGATTTTTTCATACTCCTCCAAAGATCATATTTTTCAACTTGCAAAATAACCCACAGACACCAACACCAATCATTAAAGACTATCGTTTTATTTTTTCAATATTTGGCCAAACAGCAGTTGTTAAATTCTGACTTAAAACAAATTACAGAGCCAATTCTGGACACAACTGTATTTTCTGTGTGGTCATCTCTGAAATGATTTCCAGGCAAAAGAAGGAATCTTGGAGACAAGTCCATTATAAGAACTGAACATAGACAGGTCCTTAAAACTTTCTTCTATTGTGTCTACCTCAACTATATATGTATACTTTGTAAAATCAGGCATGTTCATCCAAATATGCTGGACATATTGGGTGAGACATTTGTGAGTTGTAGTTCCCAAAGACAACAGGGACATTTCTTCAGATACAAATCCTCCACACCTTACACCTCTAAGTTTTAGTTCAGTGGTGAAAGAGATCGGTATCCTATTCTGGCACACCTTTAATTTCTAGTCTCAAATTATTTTCACATCTGAGACATAGGGGACTGGAGACTAAAACATGTGAAGAACAGTTGCAGGAATTGTGTATGTCTAGTCCACTGAAAATAAGGACTAGGGGAGACACAGTAGCAGTGTTCCAATATCTCAGGGGTTGCCACAAAAAAGAAGGGGTCAACTTATTTTTCAAAGCACCAGAGGGCAAGACAATAAACAATGGATGGAAACTTATCAAGGAGAGAAGCAACCTAGAACTAAAGA
Organism: Pseudonaja textilis; assembly: GCF_900518735.1. The sequence continues at coordinate 6,082,722 of NW_020769361.1, forward strand.
GAAACTCCCTAACAATGAGGACCAGTGGAACAGCTTGCCTTCAGAAGTTGTGGGTGTTCCGTCACTAGAGGTTTTAAAAAAGAGAACAGCCATTTGTGCAGAACGGTATAGGGTTTTCTGCTCAAGCAGGGAATTGGACTAGAAGACTTCCAAAACCCCTTCCAACTCTGTTATATTATGTTTTATGTTCTATGGAAAGAATTGGTTATACATAGCTGCTCCAAATTGCATTCCACATTTCCTGCACTTCTTTAATGCACCATATGAGGGCACTCAAATCCCACAGCAAGACACCCTGGCCTAGGGAGATATTACTATTGTGCTGCATTGCCTTGTTTTTATCTGCTGGAGAGGTGGGGCACACTATTTTTACTTAACCCACTTTTTTTTAGAGAGAGTGTGTGAGAAAATAAAAATGCAATGTTCATTCAGTTGCATAGCAACCAACTCTTCTTAAAATCAGAGAAAGGAACAAAATAGTAAATGGATGAAATTAATTTTGTCTGCCATGTGCCCTTAATTCCTATAATAACCTCTTCTTAAAATATTGCTTCTAGCACATAAATCACCTATACCTTCCTATTAAGCAATGATTTCAGAGAAGCATTTTAAATCTCTACTCCGTCAGAATCTAGAAATTCCGGTTAATGGTTCTAGAATCTAGACTGTACTTCCTTCTAAGAGAAACAAATAAAATCACTGGGTTTGTTTTTATATCTAGCTAAAGTAAGTTGGGGTGGTGATCATGCGTGTTTTTCTCCATAGCAACTTGACTCATGAATGACTCTTCAAAATACAGATCTTGGAAAGATGAGTAAATAATATGTGTGCTAGGAAACTACGCAGTAGAAATTCAACAAAGGTGTAGTGTATTCAAATAGAGACTTCTAAGTCGATGTTCCTATTGGTTGGTAAATGCAACAATCTATTGGTTAATAAATGTGAGCATCTAATTGGCTGCCTAAAGAGGCGGGAAGTTTAAATAGATGCCTTTGGTTGCGAGCCGCGAGCAGCTGCTATAAAAGGGGCTGCCACGGCTCGACTGCAGTTGAAGTTACTGGTTATTATTAAAAGAGCTGAATTCAACTCCAGTCTGCGAGTCTCTTTGTTGGTGACAGAACACTGGCAACGAGGGTGGGATTAAAGAGACAAAGACCATAAGCACGTGGCAACAATAGCTGAAGGACCCACAAGATGGCCGGCAACAAGTCACCACCCACACCATTCAACCCAGCCGAAGAAGACTGGGAATCATACATCGACAGGTTCCTGATGTTTTTAGAAAGCAATGAACTGCAAGGAATCACTGACCAGAGGAAGAAAGCCGTATTCGTAACGCATTGTGGTCCAACTGTTTTCAAAATGGCCAAGGCATTAGCAAGACCAAATGATGTTAAACAGATGGCATGACCAGACCTAAATCGGATGTTGAGGAATCACTATGCACCAGCCATGTCCAACCTCATTAGAAGGCACAAATTTTACAAGCATGACCAACTAGAAGGCGAGAGCATTGGGGACTTTGTAGCAGTGTTGAGACATTGGGGGGGCATGCGAGTTCCTCAACATGGACGAAGCCATGAGGGATTGCATAGTCCTAGGACTAAGAGATGCAACCCTACAGAGCAAACTGCTAAACAGACCCAACATCACTGCGAACGAAGCCATCACAGACGCAACCGCCGCTGAAATGGCAAAGAAATCTGCATAAAAAATGAAGCAGATGAATACAACGGGCAGCCCAGGCACAAACAAAGAAAAAAAGACAGAAGGAACCCAGAAGCACGCTGCCATGACCTCTCACCATGAGGACATCGAATCACCCACAGATTCAGATGATGAAGAGGAGGAAGTAAACAGGCTTTACTCGGAAAGGAACCGGAGAGAGAGACGAAGTAGAAAACCCAAGTTCTAGTGTGCAGGTTGCGGTGGAAACCACCTGAGATCCAAGTGTAGATTCTTGGGTGCCACCTGCTGGCATTGTGAAAAACGGGGGCACATTGCAAGGGTATGCTGAAACAAAAAGAGCTAAAATCCAAGAAGACAAGGCAGTACACACACATACACCCCCCAGGAATACAGAAAGATCAACCGGAAAACATTGGAGCCGAGACGGAAAAAGTCAACAGCTGAATGAAAAGGAAGAAACACACCAAACATCACAATTGGGATGGCCAGAACAACAAACACCAAGAAGGTTCGAATCAACATCCTGATTGAAGGCAAGCCATGCGAAATGAAAGTAGACTCCGCTTCGTATTTATCGATGGTGTCATGGAACACAACAAAAAGTTTGATACCCGACATTAAACGAAGAGAACTTGAAAAGCAAAGCCTGATCATCAAGGACTACCAAGGCAACAAAATACCAGTAGTGGGACTGGGACATTTCACAGTGAACTTTAAAAGGCACACCAAAGTTCTCTCATTAGCCATCGTAGACATAGATCACCCCAGTCGACTCGGTTTGGAATGGTTCGAACCGCTTAGAATCAAAGTGACAGGAATCAACAACGTTACCATGACCGACTGGGAAAAAAAACCTGATGGAAGAATTCCATGATCTATTCGACGGAACTTTAGGCAACTACCGTGGGACCCCTATATCATTTAGTTTAAACCCGAACGTAGCCCCCGTTAGGCTTAAAGCCAGACAGGTACTGTTTGCATTAAGACCAAAAATTGATGAGCAACTAAACAAGCTAATCACTCAGGGGTACTAGAGCCAACCGACCATGCCAGATGGGAAACCCCAATTGTGACCCCCATAAAACCTGACGGATCCATGCGCATCTGTGGTGACTATAAGGCCACCCTGAACCATGCATTGCAACAGAGCACTTATCCCGTTCCAGTAGTCCAACACCTGTTGCATTCACTGGGAAGAGGAAGAATTTTTGCAAAACTTGACCTCGCACAGGTATATCAACAGTTACCCATTGATGCTGAGACAGCTGAGGCACAAACCATCATAACGCATAGAGGAGCATTTAAATGTAATAGATTACAATTCAGCGTAAGCGTTTTTCAGAGCCTAATGGAACGCCTCTTACAAGGACTAAAAGGGGTGGTGCCCTATTTTGATGATGTACTAATATCTGCTGAAAACAAAAACAGCTAAAAGATCGTTTAAGAGCAGTCCTGACAAAATTTAGAGAAGCAGGACTAAAAGTCAAAAAAGAAAAATGCCAACTTGCCACGAACCGGGTCAAGTTCCTGGGATACTTTATCGATGAAACAGGAATCCACCCCCCCCACAAAAAAATACGAGCAATAAAGGAAGCTCCCAGACCCAAAAACAAAATGGACTTGCAAGAATTTTTGGGACTCATTAATTTTTATCATGTCTTTCTGCCACAGAAGGCAACAGTAGCAGAACCACTGCATAGACTCCTCAACAAAAAAGCCAACTGGAAATGGGGCCACAAAGAAGAAACAGAATCTTAGCTGGAGACAGGGCAACCCCCAATATCCTATCCCCAAGAATGACTAGATGGTCAGAATTTCTGGCAGCTTACAATTACAAACTCATTTATCGCCCGGGGAAAGCCATATCCCCACGCAGACGGTCTAAGACGCTCACCACTATCGGATCACGATGACGATCCAGCTCCCACCACAGAGACATTACAAATTGAAACGATTTCAAATTGGCCAATCACCACATCAGACATCACAAGGGAGATGGCTAAAGATGCACTGATGGGCCGAATATTGAACTGGGTGGGACAGGGCTGGCTGGAAAACATAAAAACCAATACTTTTAAACCATTTAAAAACTGGCAAACTGAATTATCTCTGGAAAAAGGGTGCATTTTGTGGGGAGACCGGGTGGTTGTACCTCAAAAATTACAAGAAAATGTGTTAAACATGCTATACGAAGGACACCCTGGCATGGTAACGATGAAGTCCCTGGCCAGAAGCTACGTCTGGTGGTCAGGAATAGATAAAGACATTGAAACCTGGGTTAAAACATGTAATAAATGCCAATCTTCCAGACCCACAGCCCCTTCCTTCCTTGAATGGGAGACACCCAGAGGCCCTTGGTCAAGAATCCATATGGATTTAGCTGGCCCCACAAAAGGTCATACTTACCTGATCATCGTAGATGCCTACTCCAACTGGTTGGAAGTTATCATCATGAATTCAACAACAACAGAAGCCGTCACCAAACAACTTAAAAAACTTTTCGCCACCCACGGTCTACCAGATGTAGTAATATTGGACAATGGGCCACAATTTACAGCAATGGCTTTTGAACAATTTCTAGCAGAACATGGAATATGACACCCTTTGACAGCGCCAGCTTATCCGGCGGCGAACGGAAGAGTGGAACGCATGGTTCGTTTTACAAAAGAAGCATTAGAAAAGCTTGATGGAAATGACATGCAAGAAAAACTCAATACCATGCTCACCATCCAACATATAACACCATGCACGGCTATGAACAAGAGCCCAACTGAACTTTTGATGGGGAGAAAGTTGCGTTCTTATTTGGATAGACTGCACCCTACTTACAACCCAGAAAAGCCATCTGACTCTTCCAGTAAGTACTGTTCTTTCTTACCAGGTGACTTCGTTTATGCAAAAAATCTCACCGGAGAACCATTGTGGTTACCAGCAACAATTATACAAATCACTGGCCCTCGTTCCTACCGGCTAAAAACCGCTGATGGCAGAGAATGGAAACGACACATTGATCAACTACGGTCATGATACATTGAAAGAGACACTGACATTCCCCAAAGTGCAGAACAGACATTTTCCCAAACACCTCCAGACAATTATGAAAAATCCAGAGGTGGGGGGGAACAAGTTATAAATAAAGAAAATGAAAATCATCCGGCCACAAAACACCCACCGGAAACAGACATCCCAGAAAGAAATAAGAATCATTTACAATTAGAAGTTTTCAAAAGAAGTGAGGAACTGAAGGAACCACAGGAGAGAAGCAGCCAGGCCGACTCCACCTGCCCGCACAAGGTGCGAGGAGACCACACCGCCAGTCAAACCAACCCAGAGTGAAAGGAGACACCCGTCCACCTAACAAGGCATGGCGAGAGTGGCACAGCTGAGGAACCCTTCCAAGATGTTCTAGGGAGATGAGTGGGATGGACAGCAGGCCTGTCTGAACCGGTGGAGATCAGCACAGGGACTGAACTGCACAGGTCAACTAGGACGCACAAGAGCCCCGCCTACCTGCGCAACTATGTAACATTGGAACGAACCAAGAGGGGAGGGGTGTAGTGTATTCAAATAGAGACTTCTAAGTTGATGTTCCTATTGGTTAGTAAACACAAAAATCTATTGGTTAATAAACGTGAGCATCTAATTGGCCGCCTAAAGCGGCGGGAAGTTTAAATAGATGCCATTGGTTGCGAGCCGCGAGCAGCCGCTATAAAAGGGGCTGCCGCGGCTCGATTGCAGTTGAAGTTACTGATTATTATTAAAAGAGCTGAATTCAACTCTGGTCTGCAAGTCTCTTTGTTGGCAACAGAACAAAAGGGATGATCAATCTTTAGAAAAGGGCAATTGATGGAAATATTTCAATTTTATACCTTTCCTCCCCATTGAGAATCTAGAAATTATAGTGTGACAAATTTTCACTCTTCTTCCAGAAATCAGGAATGGGATCAAGCACCAATAAGTTATAAGGAGCATTGGAGAGTCACCATGCGCCCCTAAGCCTGTTATTATATTTCAAGCTGTGGGACTTTGTGAGGAGGAAAAGAAACAGGAAAATTTTCATACCAGTTTCCCTAAGATATTTGAAGAAATAGCTAGAGAAAAATACAGAGAAAAAATAAATACTACATCTGGATCAGGGGTATAAAACTCAAGGCCCAAGGGCCATCCTAGAAACAACAAAGGACCAGTCCACAGTGCCTCTGCCAGTGAAAACAGAGTTCAGGAGGGCCATGACCCTCCTAAGTTCCATTTTCACTGGCAGATGGTTGCAGGAGGCCTTCACAGCTGAAAATGGAGCTCGGGAGACCGTTTTCACTGGCAGAGTGCTCAGGCCACCACAGGTACCCCCAACACGAGGGACATTGAGGGGCCCCGTACACACCCACCCAGGTCAAACACAATCCTGATGCGGCTCTCAATGAAATAGAAATTGACACCCCTGATTTAGATACCAGTTTGACATTTTAAGCATTATGGTCCTCTTGATTGGGAAATGGAGAGTTTTGTGGCACTTTAAAGACTAATAAATGGCTGTAAACCCTACTTCAAGGGAGCTTCAGTCTTGAGGACCATGTTGTACACAGCACAGTAAGGTATTCAGGAATGATTTATAACATTTCATTCACTCTCCAAACTTTCTTTCTTTATTACCTGGATTAATGGCAGAATGAATGCCCTGGGAAGTGGTTGGTAACTTCTACTATAGCATTAATTTCCAACTTGTCATGCAAATTCACTTCCTGTATATTATAGAGGACATATGAAAACCATTTGTATAAAGGGTACTCCTCGACTTACAACAGTTCATTTAAGGGTTACAATGGCACTGAAAAAAAATTATGACCGTTTTTCACAGTTATAATTTCTCCAGCATCCCTATGATCATGTGACCAAAATTGAGATGCTTGGCAACTGGTTAATATTTATGACCATTGCTGTTTCCCAACGTCCTGTGATCAATTTTTGCAACCTTCTGACAAGCAAAGCCAGATTCACTTAACAACTGGTTACTAACTTATCAACCGTAGTGATTCACTTAACAACTGAGGCAAGAAAGGTTGTAAAATGGGCAAAATTCACTTCATAGAAGTCTCAATTAACCACAGAAATTTTGGGCTCAATTGTGGCCGTTAGTCGAGGATTACCTGTACTTCCTGCATGCTTTCAGCCAGAACACATGGCAAAACCCACTGTTTACTGCAAAGTCTTAATAGTAACCACTCAGATGAAGGGATGTAAGGCAGAACTTTTTCAAACTACAATGATGCCTGAACAAAGTGGGGGGCGGTGGGGGAACCAAATAAAGAAGACCAGATTGATATCTAAAAATAGCTCACTTTTGGAGAGAACCAGAAGAATGCTGCTTCATTGTTTATTGTCAGCTACAGTTCCTCTAAGGAAACAATGTTCTATAGTCCATTCTGTATAATAATAATTCACTCTCACAAGTCTTGATTTATATATTAGATTTTTTTTTAATTGCACCTTTACTTATAAATCAAGGAGGTAAACGTACCTTATGCTTCTTCCGCCTATTTCCCCCTGTAAGCTGTAAGCTGAGACATATTCACCCAGCCTGTTCTCATGTGATTGGTGCAACCAATGGTGGGATTCAAATATTTTTACCACCGGTTTGGTGGGCATGGCTTGGTGACCGCGCTTTGCGTGCGTGCACACACTTTGCGTGCATGCGCATGCCAAATGCGTACTTTGCACAGGCGCAGAGTTCTAATTCTCCTCCTGTGAGCCTGCAAGATTCCAGTCGCTTCAGCAGCTGCCACGCGGCACTCTTCTGTGCCATGCAAAGCAGCTGAGCTTTAAATTCATAAAGGTGAGTATAGGAACTGGGGTGGGTGGGTGTGGGTGGGCCCAACAGCAGAGCCAGCAGAGAGAACCGGTTCGGTCTCCACCACTCGTTGCTGCTACTGGTTCGCTAGAACCAGGCCAAACCGGTAGAATACCACCACCAGGTGCAATGTCACCTATTTGGCTTTTAAGCTTAAGCTGGGATGAGAACTCATGGCCTCCTGATTTCTAGGATGGAACCTTAACCATTACACAAAACTGGCTCTCTTAATAATATTACAAAGAGCCAATGGGATTAAAAGGTTAATCAAAGTGTTTTAATGGGGCAGATACAGGAGCCAACTCAACAGCATACCTATTTGTGTCTCTATATTTGCTTTGACAACACTACCGTCTTGCGGGTTTTAATAATGTCACCTAAGGAGTTTGTTATTGTTCATTCACTAATTCATATCTAACTCTTCATAATTTATTTATTTTATTTATTTTTATTTGTCAATTGTTTACAAGATAATAGGTATAAGTAAAAACATAGTTATGAATACATGGATACATATAAGAAAAATAAAAAAAATAAAAAATATATATAAAAGAAACAATAGGACAGGGACGGTAGGCACAATTGGTGTACTTATGCACGCCCCCTGCAAACCTCTTAGGAAAGGGGTGAGGTCAATTGTAGAAGGTCTAAGGTTAAAGTTTTTGGGGTTTGGGAAGAAACCACAGAGTCAGGTAGAGTATTCCAGACATTGATCACTCTGTTCCTGAAGTTGTATTTCCTGCAATCAAATTTGATGCGATTAACCTTGAGTTTGTATCTATTGTGTGCTTTATTGGTTTTTAAGACAAACATAGACAAACAAAACATAAAAATATCAAGCCATCTTCCATATATATACATACAGTGTGTCGGTTGGTTTACTAATTGTTTTGTGCTTCCATTTCATAGTCTTCAATTACAATTACATTGTATATATTCTCATATTTTCAATCAAATATTAAATACATTAATATCATTGTTAATCAATCATTTGACTATGATTCATTCAGATTTTATGAAATAATCCATATTTTACTTAATTTGTTTTATGACAGTTCATATTATCATCTCAAATCTATCCTACAATCATTTTGTAGGTATAATAAGAAAAGAATACATCTTTATATATTTATTATTTTCTAAGAATCTACATATTTCATTACCATGTTTTATTGTCTAACCGTTGATAGAATAGATCCCAAATTTTATAAAATTGTTTATCATCTTTTTCTCTGATTTCAAATGTCAATCTACTCATTTCAGCACATTCCAATATTTTCTTAATGATTTTCTCCTGTAATGGTATTTTCTCATTTTTCCAGTTTTTGGCAAATACAATCCTAGCCGCTGTTAACACATTTACAATCAGGTATTTCAATTCTTTACTATATGTTTCAGGTAAAATTCCCAACAAAAATATCTCTGGTTTCAAGTCTATATACTTTTTTGTCATTTTTTCCAACCACGTGTGGATTTTAGTCCAATATTTTTTAGCATCCGCACAAGTCCACCACATATGGTAATATGAGCCAGGTGTCTGATGACATTTCCAACATTTTTCAGATTTGTTCTTGACCATTCTTGCTATTCTTGTCAGGGGGAAATGCCACCTGTAAAACATCTTATACAAATTTTCTTTATATGCTGTTGACATTGTCATTTTATAATTTTGAGACCACAATTTTTGCCATTTATCTATATCAATCCCATATCCAAAATTCTTCCCCCGAGCAATCATTGTTTCTTTAACTTGTTCTTCTTCTAGTTTAATTTCTAATAAATATCCATACAATTTTTTAATCACCTTTTCATCAGTACCTGTCAAAATCTTATCTAAATCAGTCAATTTATCAGTTTATCATAGAAACCTTCAGTTTTAGAATCTTTATCATACCTTGAATGTATTTGCGCATATGAAAACCAATTCATCTTTATACCTTGTTCCTCTAATTTTTGCATAGATTTAAGTTCACCCTTTTCATTCAATATTTCACCATATCTAACTGTTTGTTCCTTTTTATATATTATAGGATAAGAAAATGCTTCAATAGTCGATAGCCAGACTGGAATTTTCAAATAACATTGTCTTTTAATCTTCTCCCAGTTTAACCACAGAGACTCCCGTATATAATGTCTTCTAAAATACCCCTGTGTTTTAGTTCCTTTATACCATAGAAAAGCATGCCACCCCAACAGCAGATCATGTCCTTCTAATGTCAACAATCTAGTATTTCTTAATGTTATCCATTCCTTAACCCACATCAAATTTGCAGCTTGGTAATACAACTCCCAATTAGGCAAACCAAATCCTCCTCTTATTCTGGCATCTTGCAAAAGTTTTAACTTTATTCTCGCTTTCTTACCTTGCCATATAAATTTCAACACAATTTTATTTAAATCTTCAAAATAATCTTTTCCAAGCCTAACTGGAATTGTTTGGAACAAATGTAAAATTCTGGGTAGTATATTCATCTTGATTGTTTTTTTTAAAACAAGTTTTATTAATTTTTGAAACCAATACACAAAAAAACAAAACATAAAATATAAGAACATAAAAGATCTTTTCTGGAAAAACAAATATGGCATCTTGTTTAAAAACAAAATAATTCCAAATTATCATATTTCCATAGAAGCACAATTTAACGTATATATTTATCTTATCTGTTCAACTTCATATCTTTTCCCAACTTCTCTTTATTCCTCCCTTTCCTTCTATTCAATTATATTTCTTTTACCTTGAATTATATATTATCATTGCATCCATCTGCCTTATTTACAATTTCATTATTCTCTTCGAACGCTCTTTTAGGGTTTTAATTCAAACATAGACAGACATAACACAAAACCTAAATACATAAAAATTCTTTTTGGAAAACGACTTATCCCAGATTACATCTTTTTGTACAGACATAAATCAAATTCATGCTCACAAATATACCATTTCATATCTTATTTAACATTCTATATTTTGTATATATTTTCTCTCTTCTGTTCCCTCTCTTAATTCAATTTTATTTATTTCACCTCAGTTTAAATAATTTTACTTGCATCTTTTATCCGTTCACTTTCAATTATCTATTTATCTTTTCTTTCTTTTTTTTGAAGCAAATTTTATTAATTTTCAAAGACCAACAAAACATAAAACATAGAAACATAAAACCTCCTTTCTGAAAGCTACTTATAAGTTTTGAGAAAGCAAATAAACATCCCAATTATCATTTAAGCACATACATATCTTTTCCAAATTTCTCATTGTTTCTCCCTTTAGTGATATTCCTCCTAGGCTTTATTAATTCTCAGTCAAACATAAATGCCCCAAACACAAAACATCCTTTTGGAAAGTGGCTTATCCCCGGGTTACATCTTTTTTTAACAGACCTAAATCAAATTCATGCTCACCTTATATACCATTACTTATCTTATTTACCATTCTATATTTTCTATATAAACTTCTTCCCTCTTTTCATTCTCTTAATTATATTTTGTTTATTTAATCTTAATTTAGATCATTATACTTGTATCTTTTGTCCATTCTTTTTCAATTATCTATTTATCTCTTCTCTCTAACAAAAAATTTCCCCTGTAATCACTAATTGAAGTATGACGCCTTTCTATCTTTCCCCTAAATTTGACAATTTAAATAATGCATAATTTCCATTCTGATTCTGCGTAGTACATTCTACATGTCACATTTTAATACAAGAAAATAATAAGTTTATAATATAGTTAAGTATATAATTTCCATTCAAATTCTGCTTAATACATTATTTTAAGGTGGGAAAATAAAGTAATAGATTTATAATAACATTTAGACAATAGCAAAATAAACTCTATAGCCAAACCTTAAACGTTTTACACATTCCCTTATATTTTGTTAAATGTTAAAGTCTATCATTATTAAGCATTTTAATGTTTTAATATTTTTAAATCTTATAATATTCCAATTTACTATTTTAAATACAAATACAACAATACTATCTTGTGTACTCTTGCAGAATCTTTTTTTTTTTTATAATTGTACCTTACCTTTTATCTCTGAAAAAGATCTGCTTTTTTGCATCGTGTTTCAAGCCTTTGTGGCTTTTTTCCCCTTTTTCCCTTCCTTTCTTCTCTGATCTGGCCTTTTTACCTCCCCCCCCATCTCCTAACCTTCGCCTTTTTAGCTTCCCCTCTCTGTTGTATTCCTCTTTTCTGTAGCTTTCTGACATTATATCGATTTTTCACCTTATTTTTCTCTATCTTGGTTGTTTTCTTAAATTTTAAATTCTCCATTTTCCTTCCCCTCTTATTCTTTTTCTTAATTAAAACTTTCTGTCCATTAAAGATGGCTGCTTCTTCTTCTTCTTCTTCTTCTTCTTCTTCTTCTTCTTCTTCTTCT
>NW_020769361.1:6094643-6121062 GCF_900518735.1 Pseudonaja textilis
TCCATTTTTAATTCATCCACAGATAATGCCATTTTTCTTTCTTTTTTTAAAAAACAACCCAAAGGTTTTTAATCTTAGAATAATTTCCAAACGTCTCAGAGTCATCAAGCAATCCAAACAGACATGAAATATTTGATCTTCTTCCCTTTGGACTTTCTCCTCTTGGGGCAGTATCAATTACAAGTCTCAAAATGTATTTTAAAGCCTTATTACAATTAGTTTCTGTTCTTATAATCTTCAAGGCATCTCCTCCAACAAAGTCTTAATAAAAAAAAAAAATTTTTTTTAGTCCTCTCCCTTTCCACTTATAACAAAGAGCTTTTGTTTTTTACCTTCTGTAGAAAAGCAGGTTTTTCAGTGTCCATTTGCTATCTCTCCATAAGGAAGGAGAGTGAACTTTCCCTTTTAGAATTTTCATTTGCCGCTTGACAGCCTCCTTTGGAAACAATGTAACGTTGAAAAAGTCAGATTTCCAGGGTATTTAAATGAGTCTTAATGTCCCGGTTCAGCCAGAAAAACTTTCACTTTCTAATTCTTCCTCCTGCACAAATCTTGTCCGGTTGTAGATTTCTTTGTGGTGGCCATTACTGACCGCTGCTCCACCGCCTCTGGAAAAAGGAGTCTAGCCGGCTGGGGAAAGGGGTTGCGATGTCCCCAGACCCCTATCTGGATCTCCTCTATCTTCCGTTACCTCTCCGGGGTAACAACAACCCCCAAATCCAATCGGATTGGGGGTACTTCAGCAGTGAGCGCAGCAGGGACCCGCAGAATAGCGGATTCCTGCTGCCACCGAAGCCTTGCAACCAGAAGTCTATTCATCTTGACTGTTGATATTCTCCTATTAATGACAGTTGTAAGTTTCCCCATTTCGCCAAATCTAGTGCTATCTGCTGCTTAAGTTTGATATAATTATTCTCTTTTAGTGTTCTGCAACTTGCTGTCAAATGTATCCCCAAGTACTTGATCTTATTCGTGACCTGAATTTTCAATAGATCCACCAGTTATTCCTTTTGTCTTGACAGTATATTCTTTGTCAAGATCTTTGTCTTATCTTTATTTATTTTCAAACTAGCCACATTTCTAGTGGGTCTTTTAAAATGAAAACCAGATCATCTCCGAATGCTTGCAACTTAAATTCTTCCTTTTTCATTTTCATCCCTTTTATATCCTTTTCTTCTCTAATATTTCTGTTTAGCACTTCCAAGGTTAACACAAACAACAGAGGTGATAGTGGGCACCTTGTCTTGTTCCTTTTCTTATATCAGTAGAGTCTGTCAGTTCTCCCTATATCATTACCTTTGCCATTTGATTATGATATATAGCTTCTATTGCTTGAATAATTTTTTTTACCAAAGCCCATCTGTTCCAGCTGTAATAACATGAATCACCAATTCATATTATCAAATGCCTTCTGTGCATCTAAAAATATCAAAGCCATTTGTTTTTCAGGATGTGCCTCGTAATATTCCAAAGTGTCCAAGTTTACTCTCATATTGTCTTTAATTTGTCTCTTTGGCAGAAATCCATTTTGATCAGGATGGATAAAATTGTTTAAGATTTTTTAAGTCATTCTGCCAATATTGAAGCAAAAGTTTTATAATCTGTGTTTAGTAAGGAAATAGGTCTATAGTTCTTGATTTGTAGTGGATCGGCCTCCTCTTTTGGGACAAGTGTAAGATAAGCTTCTGACCATGATTGGGTATCTTCTTCTTTAACATATCTTCATTCATAACTTCTAGCAATGGAAGGTTCAACGATTCTTGTAGTGTTTTATAAAATTCTGCTGGAAGTCCATCAAGACCTGGTGCCTTTCCATTGTTTTGCTTCTTAAGTGCTTCAGTTAACTCCATCATCGTTATATTGCTTTCTAACATTGTTTCAATCTCTTTAGGTATCTGGAGTAGATTAGCATTCTGTAAGTACTGTTTAACACTTTCCTCATCAATATTCTCTTGTGTGTATAGTTTCCCATAATAGTCTCATATAATTTCCTTCTTCTCTTTACTACCATAGCAAATTTGGCCTTGGTCATCTATTAATTGCAATATTTTCCTTGATTCTTTCTCCTTTCTCAATTTATATGCTAATCATCTACCTGGTTTATTTGCATCTTCAAAGTAGTTCTGTTTTTCTGTGCTAGTGCTTCTTTTTCTATTAGTCCCATTTTATGTTTTGTTATAACCATTTTTAACTTAATGTCCTTTTTCTGTTGCATTTTCGGTAGTTCTTTTTCAAGTCCTTTATACTCATCCTCTAATGCCTTAAAGGCTAGTCTTTTCATGGTATTTCTTTTCCTTGTATAGTCTATTATCAAGCCTCTGGCATATGCCTTCATTGTATCCCATACGTTCTGCATTGATGTATCTTCTTTTTTGTTGTCTCTAAAGAAGAAAGCCAGTTCTTTCTCCATCCACTGTGTGAAGTCTTTTTCCTTTAATATAGTATTATTTAACGTCCATCTGGATCTTCTTCTTTGTCTTTTCCATTTAATTGTCATTGGATTGTGATCTGCCCAAGTACTTGTTTCAATATTTATTTCTTGAATATTAGCTAACAATTCTGTTGACACCCATATCATATCCATTCTGGACCATGATAAATGTCTATTTGAACAGAAGGTGTATTGTTTAGTCTTAGCATTTCTTTCTCTCCGTGTATCTTTTAAATTTATTTCATCTATCATTTAAAAAAAAATTTAGGGAGAGTCTTTCTGTTTTGCTTTGTTGTTTTCTGTGCTGTGTAGTCCAGTTTATTATCTACAATTCCATTAAAATCTCCCATCATAACTATATTAGCATAGTCCAGTTCAATTATTTTCATATGTAATTTTTTATTAAATTCTTCTTGATTGTCATTTGGGGCATAGATTGCAATCAGGAGTGTTTTCATATTATTGTCCATTATTTCTACCATTAGTATTCTTCCATCATCATCGGTATAGATCAATTTCGCTGGGATAATATCTTTAATGTATAAAACCACTCCTCTTTTCTTGCATTGTGTCAAAGAAGTAAATATTTTCCCTAATTTTGGCTCGTATCAGCAATTGTTCATGTTGCTTTTTGATATGTACTTCTTGTAGGCAGATTGGATCAAATTTTAATTTCTCTAATTTATGGAAAGTTTTCCTTCTTTTAACAGTTGAGTTAAGACAATTTATATTAATTGTAATCAGTTTTTTCTCTTCCATGGTTATATTTTGTAGTTAAGTTTAGCAGTTCTCGTAGATCTTGGTTCACGTTGTTCTTTGACTTCCACCTTTCCGCCTACTGCACCTTCTTTTTTTTCAGTTGCCATTTGGCAGTCCTCTTGGAATTCAATTAATGACATTTCTTTTTCTGCCTCCTCCTCTTTCCCTCCAAAATATTCTGTGTAAAATAATTCAGCTTTCTCAATTGAGTCAATTCTATGTCTCTGTTCTTGCCATGTGAACGTTAAACCTTCTGGAACCAGCCATCTATAATTCACCTCTTTTTTAAGTAGAATTTTGGTCAGAAATTAGTATTCTCTTCTCATCTCTCTCACTCATCTGGGTACTTGTTTCAGGACCACAATCTCCTTGTCTTTATATTTCAATGTTTTCTCTCTTGCCACTTTCAATATTTGCATTTTAATGGCTTTCTTTGTAAATCTGATGCGAACTTCTCTTGGTAAGCTATTTCTCATTGCATATCTTGTGAAGACTCGATAAACCTCATCTACTCCATCCATCATCTTCTCTTTAGTTATTTCCAAAGCTTCAGCCAAAATTTCTATCATTGTCTCAGCTAGGTTTTGTCCCTTTTCTTCCTTTATATTTTGGAATCTGAGATAAAATTCTGATCTGTCCATCTCCCATCTCAACATCCCACTTTTATCTTGTTCAACCATGGTTAATCTGCTATCAATATCTCCAATCTTCTTATCTCTTTGTTTATCTTCTTCTTCAATTTTTTGGAATCGCTCATCATACTTCATTATCATTTGTTTAATGTTCTCCACCTTTTCATCAGTTTTTCCTGTTCTTTGTTCAATGTTCTCTGTTCTCTTTTCAATATTCTCTGTTCTTATTTGAATATTTTGAATTCCTTGCATAATCATCTGCAGGGTCACTTTTTCCTGTTCTTTTTCTTGCTGTAACATTTTTCTTGCTGTATTGAGTGTTGTCCTCCAGATGGTGAAGGGGAAGAAGTAAGAGTTGAGGAACCAGGGGCTGTTAGTTTCCTACTCATTTCAGACAATTCAAAATCTTCAGGTTCCTCTAGACCTTAATCCACTTGTGAAATAACCAATTGTAATTCCAAGTAAAAATAGTGGGGAAAAAGAAGCCAAATAATAACAATAATAATAATAATTAAAAAAAAATTCTTTAGGTTCTTGTATACCTTAATCCAACCGATTGGTTAGATAGCAGTAAAAACTCAAAAATGGAAGAAAAGACCATAAACACACACAAAAAAGAAAAAATGGTTAAATCCTGAAAAAAGGAGGAAAAGTAAAAAATAAAAAACTAAAGAAGAGAAAAGAAAAGTTCTTCAGGATCTTCAACACCTTAATCCAATTAGAAAGTCTCAGGTATAAAAGGATGCGTAAGAAAAAAAAGAAAGCCACAAAAAAAAACCAGTATGGAAGGTAAATAGAAACAAAAGATACAAGGGAGGGAGAGAGAAAAAGGAAAAGAGACTACTCCCTTAAAAAAAAAAAAAGGAAGGAAGGAAATCATTAATACTAAAGCTTTTCCTTTAAAATAAAATGCAAATGTAAAAATTAGACTTCAAAAACAAAAGGAAAGATAAAAACAAGTTCCAAAAGGCCAAAAATCCAAATAACTATTACAAAAAGTAAGCTAGTAAGGAGGGGATTTATTAAAGTAAGAAATAGCCCAGCTTAAAAAAAGTAAAAAGAGCACACTGCATCTTGTTTGGTTTTCCAAGGCTTTTGTTAAAATTTATAACTCCAGAGTCTTATCACCTTTTTTTTCTATAAACTTCAACACCAGACTCCAGCTATTGATGGAAACCCAGAAGGGCACCTGCAATAATACTCTCCCATTCTCTTCCCTCTATCTTATCAAACAGGCAATGTCCTTGAAAAAAAGTCTCAGTTCTTTCTCAGCTTTGTCTGGTCAAGAAAAAAAAGAGGTAGAATATTTCCAAGCCTCTAGTTGGCAGTGTTACAAAGTTTCTTCTGCTTTCACTTTCCCCCTCTTTTTCCAAACAAGATATAATAAAAAATTAATTAAAAAGGAAAAAAGATATTTAAAAAGATGACTAAAAGGGAGTTTCTAGCCTAGAATATTATAAAGTCAAAAAGGAGAGAAAGAATAGGTGGAAGAAGAAGAAATATCAATCCAGTTTCAAAATATAAAATCATGTGTAGAAAATCCAGAAATGAGAAAAAATAAAAATATTACTTTGACTTCCTGTTTAAAATTGCCGCTTAATCACTTCTGTCAAAACTTTTACAGATTCTTTCTTTTCCTTAGTGTGTCCTTTCAAATCTTAAAGTAAAGAAAAAGTTCTTACCAAACCGGCACACTTTCTCTTTCCGTTCTCTTTCATTTTGGAGCTGTCCCAACTTCAGCAGCTTTAATGGCTGTCTCTTTGCTGCTGGCAAAAAGAGTTTCTCCTGGATCTACCAGGTACTTTGTGGTGTCCCTGGGATCGATAGAATGCACTCTTTACATTCACCATCTCTTTGGGACGGTCTAGATCCATTTGGACCATCCAGGAGCAAAGATATTGTTAGCGATCTCAGACCTCCAAAATCGCATGCCGTATTCTTGCAACTCCAGCTCCACCTTCTCCTTGAGTTTGTATCTATTGTGTGCTCTTGTGTTATTATGGTTGAAGCTGAAGTATTCATTGACAGGTAGGACATTGCAATGTATGATTTTATATACCATACTTAGATCAGATGGAAGATGGCGTAATTCAAGGTTTTCTAGGTCTAGAATTTCAAGTCTGGTGGCATAAGGTATTCTACAATGAGTAGAGGAGTGGAGAACTCTTCTTGTGAAATATTTCTGGACTTTCTCAACTGTGCTAGTATCAGATACGTAATGTGGGTTCCGGACTGATGAGCTGTATTTGAGTATTGGTCCAGCAAATTGTTTGTATGCTCTAGTTATTAGTGTAATATTACCAGAGAAAAAGCTTTGTAAGATTAGGTTAACAACTCTTAACGCCTTTTTGGCTGTGTAGTTACAGTGGGCTCTAGCACTTAGGTCATTTGAGATGAGTACTCCAAGATCCTTGGCAGAGTTTGGATCATCAACAAGGTCTTGACTATTCAGCCTGTATTTTATTTTTATTTAATCCTGTGGACCATGGCCCACCAGGCACACCTGTCCTCCACTTTCTCCAGGAGTTTGCCCAATCTTATGTTCATTGCGTCAATGACACTATCTCACCATCTTGTCCTCCACCACCCCATTCTTTCGCCTTCAATCTTTCCCAACATCAGGGTGTCTTCCAGCAAGTCTTCTCTCTTCTCATTAGGTGGCAGAAGCCTTCAGTTTCAGTATCTGCCCTTCCAAAGGGTGGGGGGATTCCTTAGGACTGACTGATTTGATCTCCCTGTAATTCAAGGGACTCTTAAGAATCTTCTTCAGCACTACAATTCAAAAGTATCAATTTGGGGGCATTCAGCCATCCTAAAAATAGAATAGAATAACAGAGTTGGAAGGGACCTTGGAGGTCTTCTAGTCCAACCCCCTGCTTAGGCAGGAAACCCTACATCATTTCAGACAAATGGTTGTCCAATCTCCTCATAAAAACTTTCAGTGTTGGAGCATTCACAGCTTCTGGAGGCAAGTTGTTCCATTAGTTAGTTGTTCTAACTGTCAGGAAATTTCTTCTTAATTCTAGGTTGGATCTCTCCTTGATGAATTTCCATCCATTGCTTCTTGTCCTGCCCTCAGGTGCTTTGGAGAATAGCTTGACTCCTTGATCTTTGTGGCAGCCCCTCAAATATTGGAGCACTGCTATCATATCACCCCTTCTTTTCATTATTCCAGCAATCTCAGCAACCATTCTGTATATGTTTTAGCCTCCAATCCCCTAATCATCTTTGTCGCTCTTCTCTTCACTTGCTTTAGATCAGAATTCTCCAAACTTGGCAACTTTAAAACTTGTGAACTTCAACTCCCAGGATTCCTCAGCCAGCTATACTAGGCTCAGCCAGGAATTCTGGGAGTTGAAGTCCACAAATCTTAAAGTTGCCAAGTTTGAGGACCCCTGTTCTAGATTCTCAACATATTTTTTTTTTACAAAACTGGATGCAGTATTCCAAATGTGGCCTTACCAATGCATTATGGTCAAAGTATTATGGCTGCATTATGGTCAAACTCTCAGTCATACATTACTATTGGGAAAACCATAACTTTAACCATTTATACCTTTGTCAGCAAGATGATGTCTCTGCTTTTTAATATGCTCTCTAGCCTTATCTGAGGACTTACTAGCACCTTTCCCAAAACCATCTTCCATCAGAAATGCCCCACTGCCTTCCAGAATGATTGGGTGATGATTGGTCAATGCAGGCAATAATAAATGGGCACAGATCTAATGTGAGAATTAAGTATGCCCCCTCCCACAAAAACAGTGGAGAAATAGGAAGACATTTCAGTTCCCCCCCCTTCCATTCCTTCCTCAGATTTTTCTGTCTGGGATCTTATGGCGACCACCCATATTGTCACTGACTCTGCAGTGTTCAGCCACCTTTTTTTTTTTTAAACAAGAGGATCTGGCAACATTTTTTGTGGCTCCAGGAAAGGTTTGATCAGATGATGTGTATTGGTCATGTCACTAATGCAAAACTTTCTATCTCACACCTGAACCCCATTTTTGTGCACAACCACAAAAGGTAAGGTGTCTTTTTAATCAAACATCTGGAAACATAGCTGCCCAGAATCAGGTACCAGATGGGTGGCCAACGAATTGCCTAAATAAATAAATATCACAGTATTTTTGTGGCAATGATGTGCTTTGCCACTGCCTTTTTTTTTTGTTCAGTGTCCCAGTCCAACGCTACTCCCACCAAGTTGAATCCTGCTTCTTTTTGAATCAGTACAGGCCATCTGGGTACTGCCCAAACTTTCAGCTTATTACCACTGTATTCACCTCTTCTATTTCATATGTCTCTGAACTCCCCTTTAATGATCTCTCTTCCTTCTTTACACACACCAAAAATAGCACACACATATTGTAATAAAGATCTTAAGGTACTAGAAGCTTCTGTTGTTTCCCTGCAACATAAAAATGAAAGCCAGCCTACTTCAATCTGGGTGTAGCTTCTGGAGGTTTATTCTCAACATACTTTGGCAGAAGATACAGTTTTGTGGTTCCCTCTAAAACAACTCCCTCGATAGCAATTCCCATGACTACATTTCAAAATGTAGTTTCAGATGAGCTTCAAGAATCTGAAGTATGGTTCTCTCACCCTAGCTATGGCTGAGAAGATCTCACTTGCCTCTCCCAGCATCTGGCAGCTCTTTTGCAGCTGTCCTGCCCAGCTGTGAAAACATCTGGATGATAAATGACTCTGGCAACCCCCCCCCTCCCTTCATTCACTTGTAAACGGAGAATCCCATAGGTCAGGATCAATCAGGAAACTTTGGAGTCAGGGTGTTAATTAGGCAATTAGGAGGATTCAAGGGGTGGGCGCAGAAAGAGATTCAGCCACCACTCTTAATGAAGTCTGAGATGGAGTTGGGAAGTGGACATAAGTGGGAGAAGATTTGGCTGGGCAGCTCTAGCTCTGAAGGGGGAGCAGGCGAGGACTGGGGAGGCATCTAAGCCTGGAAAAGGAGAGCTGAGAGTTTGAATAGCAGGGGAGGCAGAAGGAGGGCTTGGGTAGTAGAGGGGTCCTGACAGAAATAGCTGGAAGGTATGTAAAGATGGGGCATCCCAAGGCTGAGCCTACGTCTGCTACTTCTTTCCTGCAGCTCCCCTGCTACCAGCCCCAAACCCCTCCCCTCTTGAGGTGTGAATGTGCCATTTGGGGTCTCACTTCAAAGAGCCTTGGCGGAATCATAAATACAAGCCCCCAACCAGGGGCGCTTCAGGGAAAGAGAGGATTTGGAGGTGGACACATCCCAGACTTGCTTCAAGAGACCAAGCCAAGGAGACCTGGCTTCCAGCTCCTTAAACAGCTCCTACCTTTCTGTCTCTGAGCCCTCCCTCCCTTCCTCCCTTCTCTCCCCAAGCCACATCCAACTTTGCACCCCAAACCAACCTTCCAGCCTCTAGGCTTTCTCCTCTACCCCCCACTCTCAAGGCAGGAGCCCTGGCTTCCAGCCTTACCTGTTCCCATCCACAAGACCCCCAGTCCCTTCCCAGAGAAGCTAGTCCTAGCCTCCAGGCTTCTGTTCATCCCTCATGTACCACCCGTCAGAGATGTTCCCCCAGTATGGGAGCTCCTATGCTCTGCGACCACCACCCCCTCCTGGAGCTGCTTATCCCCAGAGTCAGGCACCCCAATATGAAGCCTTCAGATACTCAGGTGAGAAACTGGGAGAGGATCTGGCAAAGCGGTGGGGGAAGGAAAAACTGGTTCATGGTAAAGCCATGAATGGAAGGGAGCGAAAAATCCTGGTGGGTATTGTGGGCTCAAGAACATCTTCATTTAACCATTAGGCTCCAGGGTAGCCTGATCCAGAGCCAGGCAGCCTATCTACCTCACAGGGCTGTTGTGTGAAAGGGAGCAGGATAGAAGAAAAAGTATCTGTGCCTTCTTGTGAGTGGCTCTTGAGATGTGACTGTGTGACTGTGACAGACATTTAAGGAAGAAGATGGGAATTAAGTATCTCTGAAAAAGTTTCAGAGAAAGTTAAGAAGCAGAAACCTGACATGGAGAAACTTTCTTCTTGTAGAAGAAACTAAAGTAAAACCAACGTTTTGGAAGCTCTTTGGGAGAGAGGGTGGTAGCCGGGATGTTTAAGCTAAGAGGGTTAACAAGCCGATTCCAGGATGCAACTATATCAGAATAGAATAGTGGAACAAAAACGTTTATATTGTAAAGCTGCCAAGAGTAATTGGATATGAGATGGGTGGCGAATAAATTTCATAAATAAATAAAATCAATCCAGAATGGGTGAGCTGGAATCAGATAATGATGAGAATTAGGAGCTTAGGCTATTATTATCTGTGGGAAAAGTGGGACTTACATTAAAAATAAAAAAGGAAGGGAAGTCCACTAGGCACCCATGAGGATGAGGATGGTCCTGGGATGAAGGGGAAGCAACTTGTTTTTTAGACAAGCCAGTAGGAGGTCAGGGAAGATCAGAAAGGGAGCTGAGAGAGATGGAGAATTCCCATAAATTGTTGGCTTTTACTCACCCACCCCCATCAGCTGGATATTTAGCACCCAAGACCAACTGGTCAGGGAAGAGGTGGAGGGGGGAGAGAAGAAAACGGGCGGAAACCAGCAGGAGAGTGACAAATTCCTTGATGATGCCCCTCAGTAATGCCTGCAACCCCCTCCTTCCCCTTACTCCACATGGCTCAACTGCCAATGCCCCTCAGTTTTCTTAACCCTCCTCTCAGGTCTCTTTTCTCCACTTCTTTGTCACCAGAGCTGGAATCTGCTCCCAAATTGGAAGGTTTCTTCCCAGGTTTGGACCCCCCTGGCCGCCTCCTGCCCCCAACCCCTGGCCTCCCTTATGGGACATCTCAGACACTCCCAACAGGTCCCCCAACAACTGCACAGCTACCCCCTGGAGTACGGATGAGCCTGGAGAACAGTGAGCTCTGGAAGCGGTTCAGTGGCATTGGCACCGAGATGATAATCACCAAAGCAGGCAGGTGAGATACTGGTCCATCATATCTCTCTCTCTCTCTTCTCTCTCTCTCTCTCAGGGATCAGTCTTGGAACTGTGTAAATTAGAGCTTCAAATGACTTTTCTTCTGTCCTAAAATTAAAACTTCTGCCCAATAGACAGACATCGTAATCTTATCCTTCCCTACTCTGAAGTAAGACTTTTTAAGTCCAGTGGGTTTTGCTTTTATGTAAATGTATAGAGAATTATGACTGCAATCTAAACCATTTTTAACATGCTAGCTTTGCAATGTTTTTCCCCCTTTTCACTTAGACCTGACCATCATGCAAAAAGAATAGGATATTGTAAAGAAAACTTTGTTTATATAATTCACCAGGTTAGGGATCTATGACCATTACACATATTGATGAATGAAATAGCTTGCAAATGGGATTTTACAAATTCATCAAGGGTAAGCAATTTGAAGCTACCTGCTGTGTTACTGAACAGAGGGCTAGTCTTACAGCAGAAGTCTCCAAATTTGGCAACTTTAAGATTTGTGGACTTCAACTCCCAGAATTCTCTAGCCAGCATATCAGGTTGAGGAATTCTGGGAGTTGAAGACCACAAGTCTTAAAGTTGCCAAGTTTGCGGACCCCATCTTAGAGGCTTGAATGGTCCCTTTTAATTCTCAATTTCTAATGTTTTAAATGAAGCCTCCATGTTCAAAGGCAGTATACCTGCATTGTGCTCATGTTGTAAGTTTTATTTAGGACAGTGATAGAAAATAATTTACTTGATTAGACTGTTAATATAATCTAGGAAGGCTCTTGAAATATTAAGAGAAATAAATCTCTGTTCCTATTTAGTTTTTGCTGAATTATTATTAAAAAAACAATGTTTTGAGAAACAAATGTACCTTCTGGGTTACCAGAGACTAACAGGGAACCTGAATTGAATATTGTGAAAAGCCCTTTTTATCTTTAATTTCTAGTGTAAAAAAATGTTTCCTAACCTTGAGTCTCCAACTGTTGGATCATTTTAAGTCACTGCAACCTGGAATTAAGGAGAAAGTTCTTCACAGTGAAGACAATTAACCAGTGGAACAGCTTTCCTTCAGAAGTTGTAGGGGCTTCATCAATGGGGGTTTTAAAGAAAAGACTGGACAGCCACCTATCTGAAATGGTATAGGGTCTCCAGCTTGAGCAGGGGGCTGGACTAGAAGACCTCCAAGGTCCCTTCCAGCTCTATTCTGATTGATTGATTCACTGATTGATTGACTGACCAGAGATGAACTGATTTGGAGACAAACCACTTTGGGAATTTATAGTAATTGTATGACACCCATATGGATGAGTGAAGTGAGAAAATAACTAGAAAGCCTACATCCCAGGAAAGCTGGAAAAGAGTAGTTACTGCCCTAGGAATTGAGTGAGAGAATTTTGTATGTTTTCAGCTTTCCAAGGAATAATCAAAAGCCATTTGTTCTGCATAGGATCTTAACATTATCTCACTACAGGCAGTCTTCAATTTACAGCCATTCGTTTAGAAACTATTCAAAGTTACACTGGCACTGAAAAATGCTACTTAGTACAACCGGTCCTCGCACTAACAATGGTCACGGCATCCCCATGATCAAAATTCGGGCACTTGACAACCAAGATGTGTTTACAACCATTGTAGCATCCCACTGTCATGCCATTTGCAACCTTCACAGTTGGCCTCCCATATGCATTATCAGAGGGAGAAACCAGACTTGCTTAAAGACTGTGATTCACTTAACAGCTGCTTAATGTCTTGGCAAAAAAAGGTCATAAAATTGGGCACAACTTACTTAACAACTGCTTTGCTTAGCAACAGAAATGATGATCCCAGTTTGGCTACAAGTCAAGGACTATCTGTACATCAAGCAAGTCAGAGATGACATTTCAAGGGCTAAATGTGGGACAGTCCGTTTGTCTTAATATGTAAATGGAGCCAAATAATATGATTTGGACCCATCCACTCATCCTGTGCTATTTGAACTTTCTAGAAATTTTGGAACAAAATAAGGATATGGGTGCAAGAAATAACTGGGGAAAAAATAGAACTTAAACCTGAAGTGTTCCTATTAGGGATAATTATATGTAATTACAAGAAAGAAATTGAATACATAATAATACATATATTGACAGCAGCTAGAATAACGTATGCTCAAAACTGCAAATCAGAGAGTAGTCCCACAGCTAATACGCTGATTTAAAATATTATGGATTGCGCAGAAATGAATAAACTTACAATGGAACTGCAGGAGAAGGAAGAAAGAATGCTATACAGTCTGGGAGAAATGGTATGTTTGGTTAGATAACAGGAATAAAAGATAATGCAAAATGTAAGTGTAATTGGTATGTGTGTGTGTGTGTGTGTGTGTGTGTGTGTGTGTGTGTGTAAATGAATATGGAAAAGCCGATGTCACAATGTATTGCAAAAATTGTAAATATGATTTGTTTTTAAAATTGTTAAACTTTAATGAAGTTTATTTTTTTAAAAAAGAACTTTCTAGAACTCAGCTACAGCATGGTGGGAGTGTGATTAGAATTAGCTATCACCAGCCTTGAGTTGAGATGAATCACATTTTCTTCTTCTGTGTCACAGCCCTTTCCTCCACAACTTGAATCTTCTAATCCATGTTTTAATCCCCTTCCAGGAGGATGTTTCCACAGCTAAAAGTTTCAGTCACAGGCTTGGATCCTGAAGCTAAGTACCTACTGCTGGTGGATGTCGTTCCTGTAGGAGGTTCCCGCTACAAGTGGCATGGCAAAAAGTGGGAAGCCAGTGGCAAGGCAGAATTACCACCTCCAGACCGGGTTTATATCCATCCTGACTCACCTGCATCAGGTGCCCACTGGATGCGCCAACCTGTATCTTTCCATCGGCTGAAGCTCACCAACAATACCCTGGATCCTCATGGACATGTATGATTGGGAACTGGGACCAGAGAAAAGAGAGATGGGGAAGAGGGGATATATATCCAGGAGACAATAATTGATAGAGTATACTTACATCCCAAATAAAACGATTTAGAGAAGGAACACATGTGGGAGGATCTTTTAGGCCGCTATGGGGAGTTAGGGGGGGGGGGGGACAGCCAATATCCAGGTTTTTCTGAATCTGATGCCAAAAATGAAGCAAAATCTTCCCAAAGGAATACTACATTCTGAAATTCGAAGAACATAAATTCTATAGCAAACACACAGTATTTAAACTTAGATTTTGTTGATAATGTGTTGGATGATTATAAAAAAATGTTCATGGATATAAGGCAAGAAACAACTTAGCTCACCAAAATCCCTCTACAGAAATGACTTGGGGTTATTTTTTTGCAGGTTGACACGCCTAGATGCTTAATCTTTCTTTTAAATTCAAAGTGAAGTCATATTTAAGGAGAATGAATCATGCAATTATGATCACATGTTGTGCTTTTCCCACAATGACAGCATGCATTGACAGTTCGGTTTTGCAGAGAACTAAAATGGAAAGTGGAAGAACATGAGATGGTCAGGTAAATAATGCCCCATGTTGATTCTTCTGTTCTTAGTTGATCGTTCATTCCATGCACCGTTACCAGCCCAGAGTACATGTGGTGGGAGCTGGAGGGCGCCGCGGAGCAGGCAGTGGCTGTGCTTCCTTCACCTTTCCTGAGACACAGTTTCTGACTGTCACAGCCTACCAGAACCCACAGGTGAAAGAACAAGAGCAGGGGTTTTTTTTTAAAAAAAAATGTTATTTTTAAATACTGTAGACTTATTCTTATTTGTAGGGTCTATGATATCCCTAGACTGCTTGTCCCTCATTGTTTCCCTCTTTTGATACCAGAGATAGATAGATAGATAGATAGATAGATAGATAGATAGATAGATAGATAGATAGATAGATAGATAGATAGATAGATAGATAGATCCTCACAGTCCGGTAACCTTTGTTATTTATATTTCCTATACATTCACTTTCTAGGGTTTCTTAACACTCTCTTTCTGCATATTTTCCTGTTCTTTTACCCTTTGACCTCCTCATCCAAGCCAAATCTTTTCAGAATGAAACCTCTCCTGGCAGTCTTACAGCCTTAAATGTGCCTCTTTCCTGCCTTCAAATTTTATTTTTCTAACAATTTCAGATCGCAGCACTTCGGCTCTTTCTGTTATTCACAACAATGTACTTTTTAGTATAAACATGTCTGCAGCAAAGTCTAATCCCTACTCCCAATAGCTTTTCAATATTTTTCACCAGAGTTTCTCATTGTCACCAACTTTAAGCTGTATGGACTTCAACTTTCCCAGCATGCTTGACTAGGGAATTCTGGGAGTTGAAGTTCACACATCTTAAAACTGCTGAGTTGAGAAACGATGCTTCACATCAGGGCTGTGAAACTCATGGCCCATCACGCTCTGGCCACACCCACTCCCAGTTTAGCGGAGGGGAAAAAAGTCACCATACGTCACATGATGCCGACGTAACGCCCTGAGTTTGACACTCCTGCTTTACATCATCATAGTCTTTCACACTACGAAGAGTTTATGTGACTTATTTTGTTCATTTTAGCTGGTTTAGAAAAGCTAATTGAATTGGGAACATGATCTTTAATAATATTTCAAATGTAGGGGTGTCAAACAAATTTCATTGAGGGCTGCATCAGGGTTGTGTTTGACCTCGGAGGGTCGAGGAGTGGGTCATGGTTGTGGCTGGGGGCGTGGCTATGGTGGGTGTGGCCAGCTTGACGTCACTCATGTCAGGGGCACCTGTAGAGGCCAAGTGCTAAGGCGGGACTTCACTGAGATCATCCCTCATTCTTATTATAATCTTTCCTTCCTTCCCTTTTTTCCTTCTCTCTTCATTCTCCTTTCTTTTTCCTTCCCCTCTTCCCCTATTTTTCTTTCCTTGCTCTCTTCCCTTCTTTGTCTTTCCTCTTTCCCTTTCTTCTTTCCTGTCCCTTCTTGCATGCTCAAATGCAAAAAGGGAAACATTTCTCCTTTTATTTTGTTTTTAGTTTGTTTTGCTATCCCTCTGCCAGTGAAAATGGAGCCTGTGGGTGTGTGCGCAGCCCCCATGCACCCTGTTTTCAGCCGCAAAGACCTCTTGTAGCCCTCTGCCAGCAAAAACAGCTGGGCGAGGGGGCAGCCACAGGAAGATTTTAATAAAAAAAATAAATCCCGAAGAGATGCTGAAAACTGGTTGCTGGAGGGGCAGAAATAACCACCTCACCTTAATATGCAAAGCCACTTCAGAAACGTAATTTCCCCAAAGAGAAACACAGAAAATGTCTCCGGGGGGCTTCAGATAAGCAGCTATCCCCATGTTTTAAAAGGAACAATATTTGTTTTATTTGCTCCCTCCCTTTGTTGGCTGCAGCTACCTAGAGACCCAGAAAAAACAGATATTGTCAAAGAGTTGGGAATATTGTTAAGACCTTTATATCTTTATTTATTTATTTGTTGCTCGCCTTTATTGTTTTTATAAATAACTCAGGGTGGCGAACATATCCAATACCCATTCCTCCTCTTATTTTCCCCATAACAGCAACCCTGTGAGGTGGGTGGGGCTGAGAGAGAGTGACTGGCCCAAAGTCACCAAGCCAGACTTCATGCCTAAGGCAGGACTAGAACTCATTGTCTCATGGTGATTGGCCCAAAGTCATCCAACCAGCTTTCAAGTCTAATGCAGGACTAGATCTCACAGTCTCCTGATTTCTACGTCAGCACCTTAAGTACCACATCAAACTGGCTTAGACCTCTCTCTAGGAAGTCTCCCGATGTGCTGATTGGTATCTAAATCTACTGTGGGCAAAAGCCATTGACAACATTATAGTTTGTACAGGTTGCTATTCTAAACATATATTATTCTTTCTTTTTTTCCCCCAAAGTTTTTTTATTTTTATTTTTTACATATCTCTTCACTTGAGCAACGTGGTTCCAGATTACAATATTTATACATAGTCATAGTTATATTTTCAACTTTCTTAATTAATATCATCTCAAATTATTATCCATTCAACTAATCCTTAGATAAATTTCCCTTTCATATTTCAATTCATTAATTCAATATCAAAATCATTTCATCCTCACATATATTTTCAATTCTTTATCCTCTATTATTTCCATTTTCAGCTTACCCTCTATTTTGTTACATTATGTATTGTTATCATCTATAACTTTCTCAAGACTAATATATAATTAGACAGTCAATGAAAGAAAAAATGAGTAAAAGTAAAGTAAGATTAATACATTTGGGATCCACATGGTATATCCCCCCATCTACAATATATCTTATATATATTCCAGAGATATTCATCATTTCATATTTTTTTCTTTGTTTCCACTGAGCCAAAATTATATTACATTTATTATAAATATTTTATATTCCCACATAATTCCTTCTAGTTCATTATGTTTTCTATTTTCTCATATCCTTTGTATAATCAATTGCATTTTCTATTACATGTATACCACAAAGAAAATAAATAAAAACAGAGTTAATTTCCCCTTTTACTTCCCTTTAACCCATTTCAACCTATAGCGTTTATGTAATGCTAATTCACATTTTTTGAACATAATTAATACCAGATTTTTGCCTGTCATAATATTCTGTTTTCCTAATATCATTAGCATATTTTAGAATATATATATGGCATTCAGCTTTGTTTGGGTATTTTCCCACGTCATTGTAGTTGTGCTTTTAAAGTTGTAGCAACGTTTCGGCAGAATCTCATCTGCCGAATGAGATTCTGCCGAAACATTGCTACAACTTTAAAAGCACAACTACAATGACGTGGGAAAATACCCAAACAAAGCTGAATGCCATACATATAAGTTCAAGCATACACTTAAGAAATATAAATATGTATTTTTTTCGTCTAACGAACACAATACAATATATATTTGTATGTATGTATGTATGTATGTACATGTATGGTATTCAGCTTTGTTCGGGTATTTTCCCACATCATTATAGTTGTGCTTTTAAAGTTACAGCAACGTTTCAGCAGAATCTCATCTGCCATCATCAGGCTTCTGTATTGTGTTTGTCTGTTCGTCTACCCGAACAAAGCTGAATACCATACATATAAATACCTGCAAAAACTTACACACACACACACACACACACACACACACACACACACATATATATATGCACACACACACACACACACGCACACAAATCCATCCTTCCTCATTTTGCTCATCTATAATTATCTAATAATCTTAAAGTAATTCCCAGTAAGTTATAAACTTCAAATCTCCCACGTCTATATTTCTTATGAAAAATACAAAGATACATTCCCATGTGGTATCCCCCTTTTATGCTACATTTAACCCTTATCTCTAAATCTCCCAGCCTTGTCATTTCTCTTAGCTTTAGTCAGCTTTCCCTTTGCTAAGTTTTCCTGGCCTTTCCTCTTTATCCCTCTTTTTTCCTCTAATATTACTTTTATTTCCATCTGCCAGTCCCCCGTCTTTCCTCCCACCCTTTCCTTTTCTCTTTTTTTGAAATTTCTTCTTGTACATCTTCTTCTTTTGCTTACTCTTGGGAGCTTTTCTTTTTTATTTATTATCTCTATCATCAATGTCTTAGTTTTAGTTCCTTTTATGTCTTTTGGCAATGTTTCTGAATCTTCATATCTATCTTGGCTGTTTTCCTCTTCCTTTGGCTCCCCCTCTCTAAGGTTCCTTTGTTCTGCTATAAATTGCATTATGTTTTCTGCCGGTATGTCCAATAGTCCCCTTCTTTCTTTTAACATTTCTTTCACAGATTGCAGTTCCAACTTAAATTCTTTGCTTGCTTCTTCCATTTTTTTAATCAATTGTGTTATTTTTTTATTTTATTAAAGTTAATTGTAATCCTTGCCAAGAGACTCCACTTATTTCTCTTTTCCTTATGGGGTCTTTCTATTTCCTTTGCACAGTCAACCCCCAACAGTCTCAAGATATTGCCTTCGTTTATCCTCTTGCTGCAATCTCCCCTTTTTTCTCTTAAGCTTCCAGAGTTCTTGTTCTGTTAAAGTCTTTTATTTCATATGTTTTCTTATTCACTCATTTAAAAGACCAGTAATTTTCCGCAAAGTCATCCAGGAAAAAATGTCTTGTACCATTAGGTGGCGCTCTATAGTGCTTCCACTTTTCAAAGTTTTAATTTCGTTTTAGCTCTTTTATAGTCCAGTTTTTATTTACCTTATATTGTCCTCTTGTTTTCCATTCACCGCTGTTATACTCTCAAGCGAGGAATCCTTCTTTCTGCTTTTCAGGGTTATTAAAACAAAAAGTTCAGCTTCTCTTATCTGGTTACACGCTGCTCACCACTTCACCACTCCAGCACACGTTTAAGTCCCAGTAGCTTCCCATCTTCAGAGCAGCCATTAAAACTGCCGTTTCTCCCTGTCTTCCAGGGGAGTATACCAAGCCAGGGAGGGGAGATGCAGCTCCCCTCAACTCGGCTGGCAGTCTCCACCTCTTCCTCCACCCTTCTGAGGTGGGTCTGATGGTTCCGGTGCCATAGGGACACCCCCACCACCACCCCCAACAGGGTAAGCATAGATCGAAGCCGCGCACGATTGTGGTCTCCGTCTGTCCTCGACAGAAGTGCCACTGGAAGTCATACATTATTCTTTCTTGTCCCTCTTGTTTTCAGTTTAGCTAGGATACCTCCCAAATCACATTTTTATCATCTTCTCTTTCATTATGCTATATGTGGCCTCCAAGAACGTATACATGTACACATTTTGCACACAGAAGCAAAAATTTAAAATCCTACCACTCAAACAAGACTGTGAGTAACTTAATTTTATGCTTCTTTCAGAAGTAACCCAGAACTGGATGGAAAAAAATAAAGCAGAATGTATTTATTACTATAGATATGTATGGTGACTTCTATTCCTTAGAGTTAAAGTATACATTTCTTATTTCTTTCACTCCTCACTGTCCATTCAGATCACTCAGATGAAGATAGAAAGCAATCCCTTTGCAAAGGGCTTCCGTGAGAATGGTATGAACAGCAAAAGGTGAGCAGGAAGAAATCAAAACCATAACATTGGTTCGGGTCTCCTGATGTTTCCCACTGCAAAAGATGTCCTTCTAACAGATAATCAGAGTTGAAAGGGACCTTATGGGTAATCTAGTCCAACCCCCCACCCAAGCGGGAGACCCTACGCCATTTCTGACAAATGGCAGTCCAATCTCTTCTTGAAGGTCTCAAGTGATGGCGCTCCCACAACTTCCGAGGGCAACTTCTGTTCCATTGGTTGATTGTTCTCACTGTCAGAAAGTTTCTCCTTATTTGCAGGCTAAATCTGTCCTTGTTCAGCTTCCATCCATTATTCCTTGTCTGGCCTACAGGCACTAGAAGGCTGAGGCTGAGGGGCATTGTAGTCCCTCTATGGATGGCTGTAGAGGTTGTGGCCTGGCATCAGAAATTTCATTCCAACAACAAGCTGAATTGTCAGAACCAAAATGCTAAGACTCTAGAAAGCAGGTGGGGCGGAGTTTCCTAGACAAACAGTCTGCAATTGCATGATCCATGAAAGGTGTTTGAGCCCTGACTGCTATTTTACCAAATCTTATTATGATCCATTATAAAAATACAGGGAGCGTGAGGCCAGAATCAAAAGGAAGATGAAGATTAATGAATGCGAAGCAAACCAGGGTGAAAGTGGTGAGAAAAACATGGGTATCTTATTCTGTCTCTAACTGCTTAAATACTCTTTCTAACTTCAGCTTCTCCCTCTTCGGTGGAGGCATGTTTGCAGACTGTGGCTCAAAAAATAAAAAAGGCAGTTATGATGATGCAATGACAGGCCCACCTGTTTTTAGGTGCACTATATGTAATTCTTATGTGATTCTTCATTCAGGACTAGTCAAGGCTGGCCTGCTGAAATTCTGTGATTAATCAACATTAAATAAAATAACCCCAGCAACCTCCTTAGGATCTCACTATGTCAAAATGATGAGCTTTATCCCTTGGGGATGTATGCAATGTTGCAATGCATGTAAGAAATGGCTGAAACTTGCTTTGTGATGCCTGATGTTTTCAACTGATCTCTGATCTCCTTCACTTGCAGATGCTCCTGTATCCTTATAACCCTGATTCTAGATCAGAGCTGGAGAACTATAGCCCTTTTATGACTTGTGAACTTCAACTCCCAGGATTCCTGGCATGGCTGGATCAGGAATTCTGGGAGTTGAAGTCCACAAATCAAAAAGGTGCCATAGTTCCCCTGTTCTAGATAATTGACCAAATGCCTACATCTCCCATCTCTTTCCTAGGTATCCATCATTTAGCCTATGCACACATTCGATAATCCCATCTTGCTTGCTTGCTTTTCTAATACCCTTCGATACTCTAAAAATTCTTCCCAAAGCCCCTTTCTTCATTTTCTTCTCCTACATCTGCAATTATCCCCTCCTTTTTCCTTGAAAGTAGTCTTATTAATTTGAAGTGAAATAAGCTTTCCAGAAGAATCTCACTTATACAAACTAGTTTAGTTTGTTTATTTACAGGGATTACAGCCAGCTCAAATCAGAAACAACTCCAAGACTCAGAATCTCCTCATTTGATTTCCAGTAGAATGGATAAATTATTAGATTTTTTAAAAAATTAAGTTTATAGTAATTTCACCTCCTTGTCTCACCTCTTTAAGAGCTCTACATCTCTGCCAAGCATGTTCCCAGTGTATAGTTGTTTAATTCCTACTTATAACTTTGTCTTCTCTTCTGGCTTTCTCTGCACATTTCTTCCCACAGAGAGCAAGAAAGGCCCTTGTGACTCCACACTGACAGAAGAGGGGCCTCTGGAGCAACAGCCACCCCCTGCACTTCCACAGCCTTCCTGTTCCTTCTACCCCACCACAGGAATTAATCTCAATGGGGCCGAGGCTTATGTACAACATCCAGCTGCTTTTCATGGTTTAAGGGGGCCATCATCACCTTATGAGAGGTAACAGAGAATTTATTTATTTAATATTTGGTTTTAAAAGCTGCCCTACTCCAGAAAAATGCCAGATATCTTACAATATTTAAAAGAATATATAGGAAACATATGGCTGGCAGTGGAATTCTGGGAGTTGAAGTCCATAGGTCTGAAAGTTGCCAAGGTTGGATACACAAGGGGTTCATAGTTGAGGGAAGAGCATAGTGGACGCACGTACAAGGGCTCTATAGCTGCAATTTGATTTTTAAGCAGCAACCGTGAGTCCAGGAGGAACCCCAAATAGCCTCTCATCTCAAAAAGGGAAGTGCAACCTCAGCCAGGACCAGAAGTAGAAACATCCCAGACCAAAGGCCCCAAAGAACCACAGCCACTCAGCCTTGTGAGAATTGAGTCTGAATCTGTTCTTTACCCATATTGGCCTGAACAACAGCCTTCAGATGCTGGGTCATCACTTTCACAGCCTGGGATTGAGATGTACAAATCATCGGTAGTGATGATACTGTACTTCAAATTGATCAATGATCTCACCCAGTGGTTTTATATCAAAGCGAGTTAATTGTTTATATCCTGTATCAGCCAGCAATCCAGACCTAATGACTCTTCTGTCTTTAGGAAACCGATTGTGATCTTTGTAGATTTATTTTATTTATATCTGGCCTTTATTATTTTTACAAACAACTTAAGGAAGAAAACATATCTAACACTCCTTCTTCCTCCTACTTTCCCCATCACAACAAGCCTGTGAGTTGAACTAGACTGAGAGAAAGTAGCCCAGATCCACCCAGCTGGCTTTCATGCCTAAGACAGAATTAGAACTCACAGCCCCCCTAGTTTTTAGCCTGGTGCCTTCACCACTAGACCTTTTAGCTAGCTTAAGATATTCAGATTATTTATTTAAGTTGCTATCTAAAAAAGAACTGTGCTACTTTTTCTCCAGGGTGACAGGACTGACGTGGGAATTTTTTATCATTATTCCTAATGTTTTCCCACAAAAGCAGTCTGCTTTTTTTCAGACCAATCAAGTATTGATCCAATGGTTGTCATAGCAATTGACTAACTAATATTGTCACCTGAACCATGACATGGGGGCTGAGAGTAACTGATCCAACATCACCAGACTGGCCTTCGTGCCTAAGGCAGGGTTATAACTGACAGTCTCTTGGTTTCTAGTCTGGTGCCTTATCACTAGACCAAATTGGCTCTTAAAAATATCTTCGTGTCCTGAAAATATTATATGTAAGCAGGGGTGGGCTGCTGCTACGGGTTCACACAGGTTAGGATGATCCTCTAGCTAAGATTCTGTGTGGTTCAGTGAACCGCCCAACCCCACTCTCGGCTGGCCCCGCCCATGCCTTCCCTCCCTTCTCCTCCCCTTCCTCTCTGCCCCTCCCATGCCTCCCCGCCTCTCCCAGGAATCCCCATGCGGCCCGTTTTGGATGCTAGGTAAATACAGGGCCCGCACGGAGCATGAGGAGGGCGAAAAACGGCCCTTGTTTCCAGCCTCCAGTGGGCCTCCGGAGCCCAGGGGAGGCCATTTTCACCCTCACGGAGGCTATACTGTTCTAGTCATTTTTACACTACCTGTTCCATGTATCCACTTTTGAGAACCATGCATTTATTTGGAGAAGAGGGCTTCATTTTTTGCCCAGTTCAAGACTGCATGGTTCTCCAGCATGAAAATTTACATCATCCATAACAAGCTCTTCCTCCTCCAAATAAAACCATTTTGTTTGTGCGCGTGCTCCAGTATTTGTCACGCTTAAGATTTAGAGGAATCTAGTAATATATCTCCCCCAAAGGATATATAACCGATGCCTATCAACTGTTTTAGACACAGCTATACATAATAGAGTTACAGCTACATTAAATTTTATTATGCAAGAGTGATCATTGTCCAAATCTTGCGCTGAAAATTGCCATTGGCTTTTTCTGGCAAAAACTGTTTTATATCTAAAACAACATTTTAGGTGTGACAAGAGAGATGGAGGCCTTCTACAAATGTTTCAGTAGATTAACAGTTTCCTTCACTGATCATATGATCAAAATGAGCCAAGCCAGCATCTTTATTAGCAGCTGTTCCAATCATGTACAAGATTTTCCTCAAGCTTATATTTTAACGTCAGCTGTGCTGCCAGAGGCAATAACCTTTTGGTTAATATTAATATCATTCTGCATTCCATCCTTGCTTTCAGGCCAATGAGAAAATATTTAAAAAGAATAGTATCTGGCAGATTTCCAATTATCCCTTCAAAACAATCTCATAAGAAAGTAAAAATCTAGTGTTATCGTTTGCACCAGGAATATTCAAAGTTGGCAACTTTTAAGACTTGTGGACTTCAACTCCCAGAAGTCTGACTGGGAAATTCTGGGAATTGGAAGTCCACAAATCTTAAAGTTGCGAAGGTTGGACACCCTTGATTTACATCAAATAGGATATTACCCAAAAAATGTTTTTAGTGGAATCTGTATAGCAGGGGTTTCAAATTTGCAGCCCACGGGCCAGATGCATCATGTGCTGGCCATGCCCACCCTGTTTAGTAAAGGGGGGGGAGGAGTCGCGATACATCACGTGACATGATGTCAAAAGTTTGACACCCCTGCTCTATGGAAATTCTTAGCCCTCCACGTCATGGTTGTCCCAAAAGTGCTTTTTTTCAAGAGGCAACTGGACTTCCCTTTTTTTTTTTTTTTTGAAAGAAGTTTTGCTTCTCATCCAAGAAGCTCCTTCAGCTCTGACTGGATGGTGTGCAATGGAAGGATTATACTCCTTGAAGACAGCTGGTCATTTGCATTCTTTTCTTTCCAAAAAAAACCCCCCAGAAGTCTAGTTTCAAGTCTTGAAAAAAATACTTTGATATTTTCAGTGGAATGAGAAAGGACTAAGGAAGTTCAGAAATACCTTATGTAGGGAAATCAGGATGAAAACCCTCTGATATATGGGGAAAGCACAATTGTGTGAACCCCAAAATGGAAGCTAGGCAAGGTAATTCTTAGGCACTGACTTTTGCTACGCTTTTCCACAGCCCCAGCCAAGAAATAGCAGCTCCTCCATCTTCTCCCCCTACCAAACCTCCTCCTGAGCAAACGGATTTCAGAGCAATGCTCCCAGCAAGCTGGCCCAGTTTGGATATGGTTCCTTTCCTTGCAAGTGCAGAACCAGCGGAAGCTTCCTCGTTCTCTCCTTTCAAGTTCAGTTTTGCACCCTACCCGCCTCCACCTCGTGTCTATGGACCTCCATCTGGCTACCCTGGCTCACAGCCACCGATGCTTTAACCCCTGCACAACCTGGATACCTGCATTTTTATTTCTTTCTGCTTGCAAAATTTCATGTTTTCCTCTTCCATTTAAGAAAGTAGAATTTGATTATATCCTCATAGTTTATATAATTAAATCCCAAAAGGCTGCAAAGGACTGTACATTTTTTTTCCCCATAGTGAATATAAGGAAGTTGTGATGCACGCATGCAAACTTTCTTTTTTCAGTTATTTCCGAACAGAAAATTTCTATTCAATAGAAGTGGTAGCTGACTAAGTGGTAGCTATGCTTCAGCTATCCCTTTTAGAACATCTTACAATGACAGATTAATGAACATGTTTTACATATGTCTGCACATGTCATCTTAGCATTGATATTGGAGCAGTGATACATGTGGTATGGCAACAGCATAAGAACTAGCAACTTGCTTAGGGTTTTTCTTTTAATATTTATTTTTATTGGATGTTAACAAAATCCCATAGCTGGCAGAACTCATTTGCCTTGATGAGAGGATGCGAATTCTCTTATTTTCATCTGCAACCATAGTAATGTATTAAAATCATCTTCCTTTCTCTGCCATTACCAAATTAGTTAGGAAATTAACTATCATAAGAAAAGACATATTTGCAGGTATTTCTGTAGCACTCGTTCAGAAATGTGGCAATACAAATACACAATGTACAAGATACTCGATTTTTCTTAATTTTATTATAATTTTTTATCTAAAAGTTGTAAATAGGAAAAACAAAATAAAATTAGAGCAAGAGACAGATCATGGGAGATGGCAGGAAATTCCCCCTTCTAACTCTAAATAGATACCTGGACTGCACATTCCTTCACAGGAATAAGGTAAAGAAGGGAAGCAGAAGATGTCAGCCTGGGGAATTACAGGGGTGGCTACCTCATCCCCACAGGGGCAGAAGATTAGAAGGAGAAAAGAGAAAACATGTCCCATTGGTCAAATTCATTAGCATGATGTGGTCCCAATCTCCACAGTCACGGAGAAGGAGAAGAAAGTAAGAGAACCAGATCTGCCAACAAAAGATTTAATAAATCCATTCACCAAAGCTGAATGGATTCCAGAGGGCATCTGGAGCCCCCAGTGACCACAAAAAAAAAACCCTTTTTGCAAGATCAGGATATTTTGGTATAGTATGCTGGGGACTGTCTTGTCTTTCACTGGCCATATAGTTTTTACAGAGCAGAGTGGGAATCAGGAGCGATGGCACACAAAGGAAGGACTTCCTATATTAGCTCAATCTATTCCATATTACTGAAGCAAATTACAGATTGAAGTGCAAAAACATCCTCAGCACTGTAGGTTTTCCAGCAACCTAAAACAGCAAAAGTTTGAAGCACTTCATGTTCTTTGCTTAAATCTTTCAGAGTGGCACCAAAACCATGGAGTTCCAAGGTCAGTTGACTAGAAAAAAAGAGCATCTAAGTGACCCGGTTTGGGGGCGGGGGGCGGGG
>NW_020769361.1:6136062-6272648 GCF_900518735.1 Pseudonaja textilis
GTCCGTGTGTTTATTTATTTACCATGAGAAGGCCCAGGGCTCTGAGTTCAGACCCTGTCATCGCCAGGAGGCAGGCAGTGAAAAGCCACAATGGATCATTATTCTAGATATGGTTTCTGTTATTTAATGAAGAGTAAAATGGAAACATATCAGAATTTCTTTAATTGGTTGAAGTTTGCAGAAAGAAAAACTAAAAGGAAACTAGTAACTCTTGTAACTGATAATGGTACGGAATTTATAAATAATAAATTCCAAAATAGACTGAAGATGGCAGGTGTAGAACATAAAAAGTCTGCACCATATAGGCCACAACATAATTCCTTTATAGAAAGACGAGGCCAAACACTACAGGCAATGGCTCGTACCATGTTGTCGGATTCAGGATTACCTGAAAATTTGTGGGGAGAAGCAATAATGTGTGGTAATCATATATTGAATAATGTTGTTAACTCAACAACAGGTGAATTACCATTCACACGGTGGCATGGTAGAAAACCTGACCTAAGTTACATGCACACATTTGGAGCACCAGCATGGGTGCATATTCCTACACAACTGAGACATAAGGGACAGCATAGGGCTAAAAGATTATTTTTTGTAGGTTACGAATCTAACCATAAACCTTACAGGTTCTGGGAAGAGGGGACAACTAGAATTTACTGTAGTGCTAGTGCACAATTCCTGGAACATGTAGGATGGGAAAAACTGGAGCAAGATTCAAATAAAGATGTAATTATAGAAACCTACAAAAGACCAAACCACCATATCAGTAATAAGAAAAGTCCAATTAAAGAGGAAGTAAAGGAAGAGCAAATAGGACCAAAACAGGAAGAAATAGATAACCAGGAACAGGTGATAGATAAAAGTCCACCAGTAAGCCCTGTACTACCTAGACGGTCAACACGTGAAAGTAGACCACCTGATAGGTACCAAGCAAGTGTAGTTTGCCAAGTTAGTAAAATTCCAACTACTGTGGAAGAACTAAAAATATATCCTGCAAAGGATCAAGAGAATTGGCATACAGCAATGCAAAAGGAACTGAATTCATTAAAACAGATGGGAGTCTATGAGAATGCTAAATTACCTCCAGGTGAAAAGTCCATTGGATGCAAATGGATATTTAAATTAAAAACAGGTAAAAATGGGACTGTTACCCATAAGGCTAGGTTGGTAGCTCAAGGATTTAATCAAACTGCATGTGATTATGATGAAGTGTTTGCACCGAGTCTAAAAGCAACAACCTTGAGAGCAGCTTTAGTGTGGGCAGCTAAGAAAAACTATATCATAAATCATTTAGATGTAGAAACTGCCTATCTGCATGCACCATTGCAGCACACTATATACCTAAAGAAACCTGTAGGAATTAAGGATGATAAAACTAATAATGACTGCTGGAAACTTAAAAAGAGTCTCTATGGATTAAAACAATCTGGTTACGAATGGAACCAATATATTGTTAAGGAGTTAAACAATATAGGGTTTAAAGCAGGTTTAGCTGATCCATGTTTATTTAAAAGAGAGACAAATGGAATAGTGTCATTATTGTTGTTTACAGATGATATTGCTTTAATTACAAAAACTAATAATGAAGCTACTGAAATAATATCATTATTAGGTAAGAGGATAAAATTAAAGCAATTAGGAGAAATAAAACAGTATCTAGGATTGACAATAAATAAAACCAATGGTGGCTATAAGATATCTCAAGAGGATAAGATTTCTCAATTACTAAAAACATATAAGATGGAACTTTGTAAACCAGCAAAAACTCCAATGAGTCAGGAATTTTGCCGCACTGATGCTCAGAGTTCAAAATTCGATAAGACTATCTATCAGTCACTAATTGGTAGTCTATCGTACATTAGTAATTGGTCAAGGCCAGATATTGCCTATAGCGTTAATCAATTGGCTCGATTCAACGCTGAACCCGCTGAATGACACTGGCAAGCAGCAAAACGTATCTTAAGATATCTTAAAAGGACAATGCACTATGCATTGTATTTGGAGCCAAAAGATGATTTGATTTTAAGTGCATATGCTGATGCAAGTTTTGCAACAGATATAAACACTAGGAAATCAACTTCAGGAATGGCTATACTATTAGGAAAAGCATTGATTGGTTGGAGGTCAATTAGACAGCAACACATAAGTATGTCCACAATGGAAGCAGAATTTTCATGTCTATCCTTATTATGTACTGATTTAATTCTGTATAAACAGTTGTTGTTGGATATGGGATTAACTGTTAATGATTCCATTGTTGTGTATGAGGACAATCAAGCAGCCATACAGATGGCTACAAATATTGCTGTAAAAACGAGATCTAAGCATACAGATCTTAGATATCTGAATGTAAGACAATCTGTAAAAGATGGTTTAATAAGACTGGAGTATTGTATGACTGAACAAAATATTGCTGATCAATTTACAAAAGCCCAAGGTGCAGTCAAACACAAAGAGAGTTGTGATGACTATGGATTAAGGTTGTAAATAGTTATATATATTATTATATTACCCAAAAGGGGAGAATGTTAGGAATAACATAGGTTACCTAACGTAGTTTGGGTAAAATACTATATATAAACTATGATTGTAAGTTTAAGTGTGTGTCACTTTAAAACTGCAAAGCATGTAATTTTGGGTGTGGTGTGAAACCACCATAAGAGGGAGCAAGAGAACCTGATTGATTGCTGACAATTACTGGATTGCATGGATTGATGGTTTGTTAACTGCGTGTTTCCCCTACTGCTGAGTTGCTGAAGGAAGAGAGGAGTTTTTGAGTTCTTCATATCTCTACTGCGAGGAGATATATTACTGGACTGATATTTGTAAGTTTACTGACCTCTCTTTTTCGACACTGGAATTTGCAACTGAATAATCCCTGGACGGACTGAACTAGTGAATGATATATGGACTGTTTTGACTATGCTATAACTCTTACCGGAATAAACTATTTAATTAGCACTGTGTATCTGTTTTACTGAGTGTAAGCTACAAAAACGTTTATCTCACATATTTTGCCTGACTGACTGACTGCCGTGCAGATTCTGCTAGGGTGTATCCCTAACACTACCACAGAAAAATCTCTTAAGGCTGGTCCAGGAGATTGCAGCTCAGTGGTTATGGTATCCAGAAGAGGGGTCTTTAAAATTAACTGATTGGGAACGTATAGGAAAAACATTGCATACTGAACCTCGAGCAAAAATAGAAGTTTTGCAGGTGTGGCATTTATGTAGGCATGCAGTTGAAAAATTTGGTCACAATGAACTTTCTCTTTTAACACCTCTACCTTCACGTTATACTAATGTTGTCATTTATCCTCCTTCTTCACCTGAATATATGTCTTCAATTCTCTCAGCTTCTGCAGATACAGAGCAAAAGCCTCCTGACTCTATTGTTCAGTCTTCTTTTCAGAAAATGGTTGAGAACTGTAAAAGGGATGCCTCTGTCTCAGGAACAGAATTTGCAGAATTAGTGTCTGTTTGTCCAATACAATATCATCCTGGTCAGGGGCCACAGCTTGGACTGCAAGTAGCAGAATGGGAGGGTCTGCCTTATCAAGATCTTAGGAGAGTTTAAAAAGAGGTAGTTACAGACTATGGGTTTAGTGGTAATTTTACAAGAGGACTTGTAGAAGGAATAAAAAATGGTTATACAATGATTCCTGAAGATGGGAAGCAAATATTACCTGACCCCTCCAGCAGTCTCTCTCACTCCTCCCCAGCCACAGCTGGTAGTGCTGGGATTGATTTAATCACTCAAGAGGAAATTGAGTTTAAATTTCCCTTGGAAGTTAAAATAGTTCCATCTCAAAGGACCTCTTCCTTCAGGATTAGTTGGGTTAATCTTGCCTCGTTCTTCTGCACACAAAAAGGGCTGTTTTGTTGTGCCTGGGGTAATAGATTCAGATTACAATGGTATCTTCATGATTCAGATTTGGGTGAATCTTCCTCAAGTAGTTCCTTGTAATTCTTCTGTTGTTCAATTGTATCTTCTTCTATATGAAAATCCATCTCCTGGTATAGGTAATCATGTGGATGCAGGATTTGGATCAATTTTTTTGTCTGTAGGCTTACTTCATCAGCTGAACTCCTCTCTCTTCCTTAATAAACAACCATTTCAGGGGTTATTGGATACTGGAGCTGATGTTACTGTCATCTCTTTACATTGGCCAGTACAGTGGCAAAAAACAACAGTTTCTTCATTGTGGGGAATAGGAGGTTCTACAGCTGCTTGGCAGAGTGTTCAAGAAATTAATGTTACAAAATCTGGTAAGTTCTTTTTTCTTAGAACCATACATTCTAGATATTCATACTAATATTTAGGGCTGTGATATCCTTTCTCTTTTTAATGCCAATTTGATTCTTGATGATGGCTCTTCCTCTTAAATGGCTCTGTTCTACGCCGGTTTGGGTGGAAAAATGGCCATTATCAAGGAAAAACTTGCTGCTTTACCACAATTGGTTCAAGAACAATTGGCTGCTGGTCATATAAAACTTTCTACTAGTCTTTGGAATACTCCTATTTTTGTTATAAAAAAGAAAAATGGGAAATAGTGCCTCCTGCAGGATTTAAACTTAATTCCTAATTTTTATAAATTATTGGTAGTTGATCTTAAAGACTGCTTTTTTACTATACCTTTGCAGCGTCAAGACAAAGAAAAATATGCATTTACAGTTTCAAGTTTTTAATAATAGCATGCCCACAAAATGATATCATTGGCGAGTGTTGCCTCAGGGAATGCTTAATTCCCCTACACTTTGTCAATATTTTGTGGATAATGCTCTTCAACCCTTTAGGAATAAATTTCCTTCCTATTTAATCTATCATTATATGGATGATATATTGATAGCAGCCCCAGATTTTGATGAATCTAAATTGTTAAAAGAGTTAATGGATATTGTGGCACAACAGGGATTGTATATAGCCTCAGACAAAATTCAAAAGGTAGAACCTTATACCTACTTAGGACATAGAATGTTGCATAATTCCTCCATTCCAATTCTTCCAGAATTACAAGTACAGAAATCATATACCTTAGTACAATGGCAAAAATTACTTGGTATTATTAATTGGGCACGCCCATTCTTCTACATTACAACTGGTGATATGTTGCCCTTATTTCAGTCTTTGAAGGGAGCACAATCACCAGGAAATCTAGTTGTATTAACTGATCTTCAAAGAACATGCCTTCAAGAAATATTGAATAAGTTTAAGCATCGATACGTGGACAGGATAACATCCTTAACAATAGGACTTTGTTTAGCTATTCTTCCTACTGCACCCTTACCCACAGGATGTCTTTATTCTAATGCCTCTTCACAAGCAGTCAACATTCATGAATGGATTAATTTGTCAGCTACTCCTCCTAGAAACATTTATCCTTATCAAATCAGCATCAGAGGATTTGATTATTAAAGGTCGTAAACGAGCTTACATCTTACAGGACAGGATCTCATTAGCATAGCTTTCACTCATACAAAAGTTGACTATGAGCATTTGATGATTTCAGAATCATATCAGATAGCCTTTTCTCAATATGTGGGAAACTTATTGTATTCTTTACCCAAGGATTCTAGAATAGTGGTTACTACTACTTTAAATCTGGCCTTTTCTTCCATTTTTGTGCGAAATCCTATTTCTAAAGCTCTTAAAGTTTTTACTGATGGCTCACCTACAAGGGGTGTGGTTGTCTGGCAGATTCAACAACAATGGTATTCTAAATTTACTGTCACGCAGACTTCAGCTCAACGTGCTGAGCTGGCTGCTGTGATTTTAGCTTTACAATTGTTCAATGACCAACGTATTAACTTGATTGTTGATACTTAATATGTGTATTTAGCTATGCAATCTCTTCTCTTTTCTTATTGTGCTCTCTCTTTGGATAAGAATTTGTTATCCTTGTTTTTATCTTTAAAGAATAGTTTGGAA
Source organism: Pseudonaja textilis (assembly GCF_900518735.1). The sequence goes on from NW_020769361.1 coordinate 6,141,994, forward strand.
ACACACTTGTATTCTTTGTATGTAGAACACATTTGGAGTCATACTCCCTTTACTAATGCCTTGATTGAAGGAAATCAGAAGGCAGATGAATCCTTAAAGGATGTTGCATCTTCGTTTGTTGATCCTGTTGATAGCCATTCTTATTTTCATCAAAATGCCAAATCGCTTGCAAAGCAATTTAAAATTTCATTATCTCAAGCCCGGGATATTGTCCATGCTTGTCCAGCTTGTCAGCAACTGGCAGTTCCCTTTCCAGTGGGTGTCAACCCACGAGGAACCCAAGCTAATCAAATTTGGCAAATGGATGTAACTCAATTTTCAACCTTTAAGCCATACTGTTATCTTCATACATCTATTGACACTCATTCACATTTTCTTTGGGTTACTGTTGTAAAACATGAATGTACTTCAGATGTTATTTCTCATTGCCTATCCTCTTTTGCTATAATGGGTCGGCCTTCTCAGTTGAAAACTGATAATGGCCCTGCTTATATTAGTAAGGAATTTCAAACCTTTTGTCAGAAATGGAATATTACTTTAGTGCACGGAATTCCTTACAACTCTCAGAGTCAAGCTATAGTTGAGCGAGCTCATCGTACTTTTAAGGCATTGCTTCAAAAACAATTACAAACTGAGTCTGGCCCTTACCATCTGCGAAAGATTCAAAATCTCATTGCTGTAGCATTATATACTTGGAATTATTTAACCTTTTTAGAGTCTCCTACAGACTCACCTGTTAATTTGCATTTTCGAACTACTGAATCTTTAGCAAGGCCTTTGGTAAAATATCGTCAAGCTCCAGATCCAACCTGGAAAGGCCCTACACTGCTGATCACCTGGGGTTGTGATTACGCTGCCATGAAAGATTCTTCTACTGGACCAGCAGTGTGGGTTACAGCACGCTGTGTTCGTCCGTATCATGGCATGGCATCAGAGCCTTCACAACCCGATTCCGGATTTCAATCTTCATCTGAACACAGAAGTCCGGCTTCCAAGGTTGAAGCGCCTGCAACCCATCACTTGGGGCCAGGTTAAATCTACTACATATCAAGCTCAACAACAACTGCAACAGGCCTCATTACCTCAGACTCCTGAAAATCTTGTTGCTGCTGTTTTTGCTATTATTACTGCTAATTCTGTTACAATTTTACTTTGAATTTTCCTGTTTATGGTGAATGGTGTTTCTGCTCAAAATGACACTTCTGTGGTTCGTCTTAACCCTAATTTGTGGGTTCGTCATGCCCAATATATGTTTATGACCCATGGCACAAATATTACTTTATACTATGAGCCCTCAATGGCATTTGGTCAAATTTCTTTTACCCCTAACTTGATCATGTCTTCTACATTTATTGTCTCACAACTACAATCTATTTCACACTCCTGGCTATTTTCTAAACACCCTATGCAATTGAATTCTGTCTGTTGGTGTTATTTGAAAGTTAGTCAATTTACAAGGGGCCTGTGTTTCTGTTGTCAAGCTAAACACACTTGGCTTCATAATTGGTCTGATTATGATATTGCTCAGCACATATTAAAAAAGCTAGGGAATTATAGTTATTGTTCTGACTACTATTGGTTGTCAGGTACCTTTAATTCTTCTTTGTATGGACTTAATATAGCTCCTGATATGTATCCTGACAATTTTCCTATTTTTAATGCCTCTGATCAATCTAATACAGGATCAATATGCGCTGGTTGGCAGCTTAAGAATCCTAATAATATGGTTCTTTTTTGATAAATATGCCACCAATGTTCATCCTCAGAATTTTTCATTCTTTGAATAAAACTATTGAGGATGAGCTTGCCAATTTACAATCATACATTCAAAATAATATCCATGCTCAGTACTCACTTTTTGAGTGGCTAACCAATTGGCTCCCTGATTGGTCTTGGCTCAGACAGTTTTTCTTTTATGTTATAATTATTATTATTGTACTAATTGTAACCTGTTGTTTTATTCAATGTATTCCAAATTTATTCACATTGTTTCGTCCTGCTTTCCCCTCTTACTCCTTTACAATTGCGATACATTCATAAATCTTTGAATCCTCCATTTAAAATAAAAAACGAGGATATGTAGAGTTGTAATTGCAGGAATGTTATTATCTTGATGGCAAACCTCAGGTAATGAAGGTTCCAAAGTAAATACAACTCAGGCAAACAAAGTCACTAATGTAAAGGAGGATTAGAGAGAGGAAGTAAACATATGTTAGACTTTAACTAGAGATAGTTAATTGTGTTAATTACTGTTGTAGTTCGAAGGAAAGGAGAGGCTAGACCAGAGCATACGGTTAACAATGTTTATTTGATGAACGGTGGTTGTCGCGTCTGCCGGTGAACGGGCAGACTCGCGTGCGAACAACGGCTGGCTTGGCTTGACAGCCGGCTTTTTATATGCCGGCTGTCAAATGGCGCCAGCCAATAGGAACGGTTGTTGAATCTGCTCAAAGAGCGGACCCGGTTGGAGCCCCAACCGGTTCCCAAGACATAACACCCCTTCCCCCTAGATGGGAACACATATAGTCTTTGAGATACGCCGGTGGTCTGTGTTGGCGACCCGAGCGACGTAACTCAGGAGAGTCATTGGGCGAAGATAAGTTCGCGGACCCCTGGTCAGGGTACGCAGGGGGGCGAACAGGGCTCGGCGCAGGAACTGGAGCCAGGGAAAAGTCTCTGCCTTCGCTGGGGATAAACGGTTGTGCTCCCGGCTGGCAGTCCCGGTCTACTGCCTGCTCCCTCTGCTCCGTTGGTGAAGGGTGATCACTCTGGGGATCACTAGCTGGACCTTGGAGTGGCGCCCGCGACTCATCTGGTGGAGACGGGTCTGGGCCGGTCAGGCTGCTCCGTCGTCTCCGCAGCTGGTCCAGGTGTCTTCGCCACACACGACCGTCTTCAAGTTGGACCCGATAAGATCTCGGACCTGTGACAGCCACGACTTTCCCGGCCACCCACAGTGGGTCCCCCGCGTAGTTCCTAGCAAACACTAGGTCCTGAACTGCGAAATTCCTGGCCAGACTGTCAGACCCCAAAGGGGAGTCTGGACAGTAGTGGGGGTGCAGCCTGTCTAAGGTAGTCCTCAGGCGTCTCCCCATCAGCAGCTCAGCCGGGGATTTGTTCGTAACTGTGCACGGTGTGGTATGCTGGCTTAGGAGGAATTGAGACAGTTTAGAATGCCAATCCACTTGGCCGAACCTGGCTAACGCCTCCTTGGCTGATCTGACTGCCCGTTCAGCCAACCCGTTGCTGGCGGGGTGGAAAGGGGCCGTGAAGACGTGTCTGATGCCTAGATTGGTGACATACCTACTAAATTCGTTCGAGGTGAACTGGGGGCCATTATCGGAGACCAGTGTGTCAGGGAGTCCGTGAGTTACGAAAAGGTGAGTCAGGGCTTTAACAACTGCCTGTGTGGTGGTCGTGGGAAGTAAGGCCACATCTATCCATTTTGAATAGGCGTCCACGACCACCAAGAAGGTCTTGCCGTGCATTGGCCCGGCCAGGTCGATGTGAAGCCGTGACCACGGGGCATTGGCACTTTCCCACTTTGTGGGTGTGGCGGTTGGCGGGGCTGCCCTAGATTCCTGACAGGGTCGACACGAGCTTACCCACTTGGCGATCTGATCGTCCATCCCGGGCCACCAGACGTAACTTCGAGCTAACGCCTTCATCCGCACAATTCCTGGATGGCCCTCGTGCAGCATCTTCAAGACGGGTATGCGAAGGGTGGTTGGTATGACCACTCTGGTACCCCACAATAGGCATCCCTGCAACTTAGAGAGCTCTAGCTGGCGAGTTTTAAATGGGGCGAAATCAACTGAATAGTTAGTTTCCGGCCACCCCCTCCCTACCCAGTCCAGAACCTGGGCGATTGTTCTGTCCTTCTTGGAATGTGATGCTATGTCGTCTGCAGTCACCGGCAGCTTGAGTTCGTTTACATCAAAAATGGCATGCACAGGAGCTGGGTCCTCGACTGGGGCTGGCAAGGGGCAGCGGCTGAGGGCATCAGCGTGGTTTAGATTTTTACCGGGACGATAGACCAGTTTGTACGAGTAAGCCGCCAGGAATAAGGTCCATCTGGTCATTCTAGGCGACAATATCTGCGGGGTTTGCTTTTCCCCTGATAATAATCCTAAAAGCGGCTTGTGATCAGTAATAAGTTCGAATTGGTGTCCGAATAGAAATTCGTGGAATTTTTTGACTGCTGCTACTGCAGCCAAGGCCTCCTTATCAACCTGGCTGTAATTACGCTCAGTCGCTGAAAGGGTTCTTGAAAAGAAGGCAATTGGTGCCTCGGAGCCATTGGGGAGCCTGTGACTTAAGACAGCTCCTATCCCAAAAGGGGATGCGTCTGCGGCTAGGACCAAAGGAAGGCGTTGGTCAAATTGTATTAAGACAGCCTCAGAGGTGAGTAGAGATTTGACTGCCACAAATGCTTGGTTTTCTTTGAGTCCCCAGTGCCATGGTGTGTTTCTGTCTAAGAGTCTGTGCAATGGCTCCGCAACTGACGCCTTGTGTGGGAGAAACGAAGCGTAGAAGTTCAATAACCCCAGGAAGGCTTGTAACTCGGTTTTGTTGGTAGGCGTGGGCGCCTCGTGGATGGCCTTGACTTTCGATTCCACCGGGTGGATGCCTGAGGCGTCTAGCCTGTAGCCTAGAAAGTCCACCTGTCTAGTGGCGATGGTACACTTCTCCCGTTTTAGTTTGAGGCCATGCTGCCTGAACTTCTCTAATACTGCCCTGACTCTCTGGATGAGTTGGGGTCTGTCCCTGGCTGTGACTAAGATGTCATCGAAATATGGCACTACGCCGGGGAGACCTTGGAGGATTCGCTCCATCAGTGATTGGAAAATACCTGGGGCTACACTTACGCCAAACTGGAGACGCTTACATCTGAATGCCCCTCTGTGTGTAACTATGGTCTGTAAGTCAGCTGTTTGGTTATCCACGGGGAACTGTTGGTATGCCTGTGACATGTCCAGTTTGGCGAAAATGGTGCCAGGTTCAAATGTGTGTAACAGGTGCTGAATGACCGGGACTGGATATGCGCTAACCTGTAGATAACGGTTGATTGACGTCTTGTAGTCAGCACAAATTCTTAGATTACCGTCTTTTTTTAGCGGGGTGACTATTGGGGTCTCCCACTTAGCGAAATCTGTGGGTTCTATCACCCCTTGTTTTAGTAGTTTGTCTAGTTCCGCGTCCAATTTGGGGCGGATGGCGAAAGGTACTCTACGTGGTTTTAAGCGAACGGGGACTGCCTGTGGGTCTACTGAGAAGGAGATGGGAGTGCCCTTATAGCAGCCTAACTCACTACTAAAAACGTCAGAGAAGTCTGTAAATAAGGAGTCAACATCAGAAGTTGAGACAGCATGGACTCCTTTTATACTAAGGCCGAGAGAGGGGAACCAATCCAACCCCAAAAGACTAGGGAGGGTACCATTAACAACCACTAAAGGCAAATGGCCTTTAAAGGTTTGGAATTTCACGAGAAACTTGCCTTTCCCGAGGACGGGGATGTTCTTTCCTTGGTAGTCTCTCAAGGTGAGATGGCACTTTTGCAGCTGGTTCTTTGTCAGTCTGGGCTGGATCTTCTTAAGCGTGTCCCAAGATATGATTGAGAGCGCTGACCCCGTGTCTACCTCCATGCGGCAGGGATTACCTTCTAGTAAGACAGAAAGTGTAATTTTATTGGGGGTGTAAAGTGTGTGGTTGGCTTGGTAGCAAGTATGGCATTTTTCTACCTTCCTTCGGGGAACAGGAGAGGAAGGGGATCTTTGTGGAGAGGTGCGCGCTGCCTGGCAGACTCTTGCGAGGTGACCTTTCTTGTGGCAGTTGTGGCAGGTGGCGTTTCTGAACCTGCAAGATGCCCGGGAATGGGAACCTCCACAGGTCAGGCATAAAAGAGTTTGTTTTGGGCCACTGTTGTTTCTTGGCCTCGCTCCTACCTGCGGCTGTCTCGTTGGCTTGAGGCGATGCACATCGGAGTATTCTGCAGGGTCATCCTCACTTACCGCTACTTCAGAGTGTACGGAGGAAGTGCTGGGTCTGGAAGCGGTGCCCTGGATCTCAGCTGTGGACTGTGCTGCAAGTTCTGCAGCTAAGGCTTCTTCAACTGCCTGGGGGAGGTTTAGGTCTCTTCTAGCCAGCAAACGCCTCTGGAGTTTTAGATCCCTCACCCCACAAACGAGTTGGTCGAGCAGCATGTCGTCCAAATAGTTCTTGAACTCACATTGTAGAGCTGCTGTCCTCAGGGCTGCCATATATTGATTTATGGATTCCCCCTCGGCTTGCTTCCTCATCCTAAAGGCGAAGCGCCTAGCAATCTGAGACGGTTTTGGTGAGTAGTGGTTGGATAGCGTTTCCACCAACTCTGCCCATGGGACATTCCCGATTTCTCGTGGGGCCAGGAGTGCTGTGGCGGTGTCATATACTACAGCCCCACAGTAGCTGAGGAAGTAGGATTTCTTCCTCTGCTCCGAAACTTCAGCCAGTCCAATGGCATCGATAAAGTGGTTGAAGCGATTCTTATACGAATCCCACTTTTCCTCATCAGGTTTGAAAGGGGGGAATACTGAATTGACATTCATTTTGGACCCCTCAGTCTCTTGGTAGACTGGTCTGCCTCACTGGGTGCTCGTGGTCTTGGATTGATGCTGCTTGAGAGCGTTGGCGGCTGTGGCTACAGTGCCCTAGTCTCACTCAATGACTTCGGCTTTCCTGAGGCGCTTGAATTTTCGCGCTCTTTTGCGAGCGTTAGGCGCCTGTGGCTGCGGTGCTGTACTGACAGCACTTTAAAATTCGAGCCTTTTTTATTTATTTATTTTTTGGGGGGGGGGAGGCGGCTGAGGCGCTCGCAATTTCACTTGGTGGCTTCTGTAGTGACCTCTATTGTAATTTGCGCCCTTTTTGTAATTGAGGCGGCTGAGGCTCTCAGCGCCGTAGCTTGCTCTAGTGGCTGCAGCTCAATGACAGCCGTTAGAATTTTCGCGCCCTTTTTCTGCGCGCGCGGGCAGCTGCGGCTTCAGCGCCCGACTCTCACTATCTGTGGTGCTCTAACCTTTGCAACTTTTACTGACAGCACCCAGCCTTCGCTAACCGCGGCAGATCTAACCTGAGCGGCTCTAGCACTTTCACTTCTGAGCCCGATGCTCGGTAATCCAAGTGGCTGCGGCTTGCTCGGTAAACCAAACGGCTGCGGCTTCCATTCCTTGAGGAAATGCTCCTGACTAGCCTTCCGATCCCACCTTCGTCGCCAGTGTTGTAGTTCGAAGGAAAGGAGAGGCTAGACCAGGGCATACGGTTAACAATGTTTATTTGATGAACGGTGGTTGTCGCGTCTGCCGGTGAACGGGCAGACTCGCGTGCGAACAACGGCTGGCTTGGCTTGACAGCCGGCTTTTTATATGCCGGCTGTCAAACGGCGCCAGCCAATAGGAACGGTTGTTGAATCTGCTCAAAGAGCGGACCCGGTTGGAGCCCCAACCGGTTCCCAAGACATAACAATTACTATGCTAAACAGTAATGGAAGTTAAGCAATAACCAAAGTTAACCAATGTTGGAGGATTACTAAAAATGTGTATAAATGCAAGACTAGACTCCAATAAAGTTCATCATGATTCATTTGATCATGATCAAACACCTCGACTGCCTCATCATTTCAACAGTAATGAAAGTTGGAGCTTACCCCATGATTCTAGGTCCTTCTTTACCTACTGCATCAATTTGTCATAGTTATTTTCTTTGAGTGTCTTGCAATGTGCTGTCAACCATATTCCTAAGTATTTAACTTTCTTTGTCACTTGTATTTCCATAACTTCTTCTAACTGTATTTTCTGTTCTTCTGTTAAATTTTTAGTCATTAATTTAGTTTTCTTCCTATTAATTTTAAGTCCTGCTACTGCTCCGAATTGTTTTAATTCATCCATAAATTTTTGTCCTCTATCTATTGGTTCCTCAATAAAGAAGATCATATCATCCACAAATACTTCAGTTTATATTCTTCTTTCTTAACCTTTAATCCTTTTCTATCTGGGTTTTGCCTAATTCGCGTTAATAATGTTTCTAATGATAATATGAAGAGCAGGGGTGAAAGTGGGCAACCCTGTCTAACCCCTTTTTCTATTTTTATTGGGCAAGTATATTCCCCTTTTATTATAATATTAGCTTGTTGTGTGTTGTAAATAGTTGTTATAATATTTTCAAATTTGGTGCCTAGGTTCATATTATAAATTTTTTGGATTAAAAATTGCCAATTTAAATTGTCGAAAGCCTTCTCTGCAACTAAAAACATAAGTGCAATTTGTTTTTCGGGGTGAGCTTCATAAAATTCTAGGACATCTAATACTGTTATTAAATTGTTCCTGATTTGTCTGGTCGAGAGAAATCCATTTTGGTCTTCATGTATATGCACATTTAACATTCTTTTTAATCTGTTTGCTATAATAGAGGTGAATATTTTGTAATCAGTGTTTAACAATGAAATCAGCCTATAATTGTTTATATATCTGGGATCCGTATCCTCCTTCGGGATCAGCGAAATCAGTGCCCCCCTCCATGGGTCCGGCATCCTGGCTGCCAATAAAACATCGTTAAAAACTTCTACCATAAGAGGTCCAATTTGTTCTGCAATTGCCTTGTACAGCTCACCTGGAATCCCATCTGGGCCTGGGATTTTGTTGTTTTTCTGATTCTCTATTGCTGATTGCAATTCCGCCCAAGTAATGTCTTTGTTTAATAGTTCTACCATTTCTTCCCCAATTGCTTTGTCCTTCACTTCATCTAAATAATTCCTTATTCTATCCCCATTAACATCTTCCTTTTTATATAAATCTTCAAAACACTTATGGGCGATTTCTTTTTTCTGTTCTACCTCCTGCTGTATATCCCTCCTTACTGTCTATTAGTTGATATATCAATCTCTTTTCTTTCCTTTTTTTTAGTTTATAAGATAGCCATCTTCCTGCCTTATTAGCATGCTCAAAATAAGTTTGCCTAGTCAGATTCAAATTCATAATCATTTTCTCTTGTTCAATTAAGTTCAGTTTATGTTTAGCTATCACTATCTGATTTTGCAATTTTGGATTCTTTGGGGTATTCTGTAATTGGGTTTCTAGTTCCTTAATTCTTTGCTGTAATTTGTTTTGTTGGGCATATTTTTCCTTATTTCTCTTGGCATTATAAGAGATTGTTATACCTCTTATTACTGCCTTCATTATATCCCAAATATTTTGTTTCATGGTTTCTCCATTATCATTTTCTTTTAAAAAATAATTTAATTCCTCCTTAAGTTTGTTGAGGTATTCTTTTTCTCTATTTAATTGGGTATTTAACATCCATCTTTTCTTTGGTATTGCCCTACCCTTCCATATTATCTGAATTGGATTGTGATCTGCCCATTCATTAGGTAAAATTTCCACCTCTTTTGTCTCATTTGCTATTTCCCTGTTCATCCATGCCATGTCAATCCGTGTCCATGTTTGATGGGGATTTGAATAAAATGTGAATTGTTTTTTCTCGGGGTGTAATCTTCTCCATATATCAGTCGGATTTAACTCCATCATTTCCCTACAAATCTTAGAAAGCTCTCTTTCCCCCCCTTATTCTTCCCCCCTTTACTATGGTGTTTTTGATAATCAGCAATAAGTTGAAATCTCCTATGATACAAATATTTCTTTTTTCCAATCCTACCATTTTTCCATATGGATGTTTAAAAAACTCATTTTGATCTCCATTCGGGACGTAGATTACCACTAAGAAAATTGGGATGGCATTGATCCAGATCTGCAAACCCAGAGTTCTTCCCTCTAAATCCGACCATATTAACTCTGCTTTCAAGTCCTCTTTAACATATACAGCAATCCCTTTCTTTTTTCCCTTGTCTGCTGGTGCGGTAAATAGCTTCCCTAATTTCGGGCACTCTAAGTATTTTTCATCTTTTTTCTTTATATGAGTTTCTTGTAGACATATCGGCATTTTGTTTGATTAATTTAACTAGTATCCTTTTCCTTTTTATCGTCAAATTTAAACCATTTATATTAATTGATAGTAATTTTTCTTCTTCCATTTATTTAATTCTGTTTCACTCTTTGTCTTGTAACGATTCCAATCTCTCCTTCTGTCTGAAGATATGTAGTTTCTTCTGTCTCCTGGTGTAAATGAGTATTCCCTTGATTTCCTGCAATTCCATCTTTATTTTTGTGTCCACCATGATCTTCCTGGGAGTTTGTTTCCAATTCCTCCCTACTGCTTTGATCCTCCAGACCCACCAGCCATTCATAGAAGTCCTGAGCCTTTTCCATGGAATCTATTTTAATTTTCCTTTCTTTCCAAGACACTAAAATCCCTTCTGGGATAAGCCATTTGAATGTAATTCTTTTCTGGTTTAAATAAGCTGCTAGAAACTTATAATCATGCCTTTGTTCTCTTACTCTTCTGGGTATCTGTTTGAGAATCACAATTTCTTTACCTTTGTACGTGATTGTTCCATCTCTAGAGATTCTATAAATAATATCTCGGACACTTCTTCTCGTGAATCGTATATGGACTTCTCTTGGGCATTTGTGGCATCTCGCATAATTGGTACTGACCCTATAGACTTCATCAAACTCCCTTAGGATGTCATCTTTGTCCTTCTCCAATAATCTAGCCAGTATTTCCGCCATTAGATGTTCCAAGTCTTTTGATTCCACCACATCTTGGAATCTCAGGTATGTAGCCTCCTTGTCCATCTCTAGGAGGACCAGTGAGTCCTCCATTTCTTTGCTTGCATTCTTTAATTCTTCATCCACCCTTTCTAATTTCCTTTCCATTCATTCAGTCCTTTTCTCTACCTCTTTTATTGTTGCTTCATTTTTCTCCAAGGCCTGCTGCAATACCCCGACTTTGTCCTCTACTTTGAAGATGTCCGCTTTCATTTCTGCCTTTAATTTCCCCATCTCCTCTTTTAATTCATTAATGTCTGCTCTCATCTCGTTATGGTTTTTCATCATAGTTTCTTGCAGCTTCGTCATTGATTCCTGTAAAGTCAAAAACATTGCTTGGATGTTGGCATTCGAGATGTTGGCTTGTTTCTCTACTGGTAATGTTTCTTCTGTGGTTTTTGTGCCATGGGTGAAGTTGTTGCCAAAGCAGTTGTTAGTGTTGGGGTGACCTACCTTCCAGTTTTCAAAGCAGTAGTAGTTGTGGAAGTCATTTCCTTTAAGATTTGCTTTTGTTGTTGAACTATGTTAAGTATATTATCCCAAATTAGCATTCAGTGTTATAAGCTCTATGCTAAAATTGACCGGTATCTAATTACTTGATCTATCTATCTATTGGGTAGCTGTATTCTTAACTGATTACTGGAATGTATATATTATTTTAGATCCCAATTCTAAATCAAATATATAATTTGTATGATCTGTGCTCCACCTCTATACTTCACTTCATATAATAAATATTTATATAATAAATATATCAAATCCAGCTATATCTAAATATTATAAATCTGTATATATATTTATCTAATTTTATCTTAAATGTTTATTCTTGAACACAGATATTACATTCGTAATTATAGTCACACAATAAATTGTAATAATAATATATAGAACCCTAAACTTATTAATTAACTAATAATGTTACTATTTCCCCTATATATCTTGTCAAAATATAACAATCTCTATTATTAATACGTCAATTAAATCAATTAATTCAATTATTTTACAATCTAATACAACAGTCAATATTCCTTTACTCAATATGCATATTTGTAATCATTATTAGGAGAGAATAAAGAAAGAGAGATAATTCATCATAACATCAACTAGTAAAAAAGAAGGAAGAGAGACAAAATTGATCAAATATATACAAAAAAAGGGGGAGTAAATGGTAAAGAAAGGAGGGAAATCTAGAGGTAGGATTTTGGTTTTCCGTCTCTCAATTTAAGAGCTTTCACTCCAGACACACCAGAAGTGGGGGGGTAGGGGGAATTGCTGAATAATAACTACAGTTACGCAGTATTCCCACTCATTCAGAAGCTTCCTATTTTGTTTTCTATCTTAATGTTCCTAAGTTCAATTGTCCTGGTTTTCTTCAGATAAGCCACCTCCTTGAATAGATCAGTATTCTCAGTATTCTCCCAAAGCTCTGTTAAGTAGATTGTATCAGTTAAATCAGTTATATTGTTGCAACCACTTCAGCGTTTCTAAGTACCGCCAATGGCGCCGCACTATGTTTTTTTCTCGTCGGCTTCGCTCTTCTTCCCGTCTCCGGTTTGACAAAGTCTGTCCAAAGAGAAATCAAATAGCATAGTCTAAACCCTCCACGGCTTCCAGGCTCTTTCCAGATGCTGGTCTCCCAATCTCATAGATTTCCCTTTTTACTCTTTATTATCCTCACTTTCTTTTCTGTCTCCCGAGCCCATTCACTTTCACTTGCCTCAGCTTCACTTTTAGCCATTTTCTTTTAGGGCTTCAGACAGACGCTCGTAACATTTGTAATAGCCTAATACCAGTCTATAGCTTTCCAATCTTCCTCTCTGCCGCTAACTTTCTCTACCACTCTTTTCCCAAACCATCTCACAAACTGTCACTCACTCGTTTCTTCACATTGGTGGCAGTCCGGACTTCGGAGCCGCTATTGACAGGAGGCTGTTCTTGTTCGTTGGGCTCTGGAGGGCTTCCTCTTCGCTGCAGGGGGGTTGCCTTCCCCACACTGCAGCCCGAGGCTTCCCCACACCGGCATGAATCTCTCCGGGACTCGAGCACCCTCAAAGGATCGCGCCAACTGCAAGGAGATTAGCTGAAACCGCGAGTGGGCTTCTGCACCTCTGTTCATCCTTGCCTTGCCACCGGAAGTCCTAATTCTTCTTTTTCTATTAGACCCATTTTATGTTTAATTATATCCATTTTTAACTTAATGTCCTTTTTCTGTGGCATTTTCTGTAGCTCTTTTTCAAGTCCTTTATACTCATCCTCTAATGCCTTAGAGGCTAATCTTTTCATGGTATTTCTTTTCCTTGTATAGTTTATTATCAAGCCTCTGGCATATGCCTTCATTGTATCACATACATTCTGGATTGATGTATCTTCTTTTTTGTTTTCTCTAAAGAAAAAAGCCAATTCTTTCTCCATCCACTGTGTGAAGTCTTTTTCCTTTAAAATAGTATTATTTAGCGTCCATCTAGATCTTCTTTTTTGTCCTTTCCATTTAATTGTCATTGGATTGTGATCTGCCCAAGTACTTGTTTCAATATTTATTTCTTGGATATTAGTTAACAATTCTGCTGACATCCATATCATATCTATTCTGGACCACAATAAGTGTCTATTTGAGTAGAAGGTGTATTGTTTAATTTTAGCATTTCTTTCTCTCCATGCATCTTTTAAGTTTATTTCATCTACCATATTAAAAAAAGATTTAGGGAGAGTCTTTCTGTATTGCTTTATTGTTTTCTGTGCTGTATAGTCCAGTTTGTTGTCTACAATTCCATTAAAATCTCCCATCATAACTATATTAGCATAGTCCAGTTCAATTATTTTGATATGTAATTTTTTATTAAATTCTTCTTGTTTATCATTCGGGGCATAGATTGCAATCAGGAGTGTTTTCATATTATTATCATTATTTCCACCATTAGTATTCTTTCATCATCAGTATAAATCAATTTCGCTGGAATAGTCTCTTTAATATATAAAACCTCTTTTCTTGCATTGTGTCAAGGAGGTAAATATTTTCCCTTGTTTTGGCTATATCAACAATTGTTCATATTGCTTTTTAATATGTACTTCTTGTAGGCAGATTATATCAAATTTTAATTTCTCTAATTTATGGAAAGTTTTCCTTCTTTAAATGGATGAATTAAGTCCATTTATATTAATTGTAATCAATTTTTTCTCTTCCATGGTTATATTTTATAATTAGGATTGGCAGCTCTCATGGATCTTGGTTCACGTTGACCTTTGGCTTCCTCCTTTCCATCTACTGCACCTTCTTCTTTTTCAGTCGTCATTTGGCAGTCCTCTTGGAATTCAATTAGTGAAATTTCTTTTTCTGCCTCTTCCTCTTTCCCTCTGAAAAATTTTGTATAAAATGATTCAGCTTTCTCAATTGAATCAATTCTGTATCTCTGTTCTTGCCATGTGAACATTAAACCTTCTGGAATCAGCCATCTATAATTCACCTCTTTTTAAAGTAGCAATTTGGTCACGAATCGGTATTCTCTTCTGATCTCTCTCACTCTTCTGGGTACTTGTTTCAAGACCATAATCTCCTTGTCTTTATATTTCAATGCTTTCTCTCTTGCCACTTGCAATATTTGCGTTTTAATGGCTTTCTTTGTAAATCTGATGTGAACTTCTCTTGGTAGGCTATTTCTCATTGCGTATCTTGCGAAGACTCGATAAACCTCATCTATTCCATCCATCATCTTCTCTTCCGTTATTTCCAAAGCTTCAGCCAATATTTCTATTATTATCTCAGCTAGATTTTGTCCTTTTTCTTCCTCTATGTTTTGGAATCTGAGATAAAATTCTGATCTGTCCATCTCCCATCTCAGCATACCACTTTTATCTTGTTCAACCACAGTTAATCTGGTATCAATGTCTCCAATCTTCTTTTTGTTTGTCTTCTTCAATTTTTAGTAGTTTCTCATCATACTTCATCATCATTTGTTGGATGTTCTCGACTTTTTCATCGGTTTTCCCTGTTCTTTGTTCAATGTTCTCTGTTCTTTGTTCGATGTTCTCTATTCTCTTTTCAATATTCTCTGATCTTGTTTGAATGTTTTGAATTCCTTGCATAATCATCTGCAGGGTCACTTTTTCTTTTTCTTTTTCTTGTTCTTTATCTTGCCTTAACATTGTCTGTATTAAAGGTTGTCCTCCAGATGGTGGAGAGGAGGAAGTAGAAGTTGAAGAGCCGGTAGCTGTTAATTTCCTACTCATTTCAAACAATTCAAAATCTTCAGGTTCTTCTAGACCTTAATCTGATTGTAAAGTAACCAATTGCGATTCCAAATAAAAATAGTAGGAAAAAAGAAGCCAAATAATAATAATAATAAAAAAAGAAAAAAGAATTTCTTCGGGTTCTTGTATACCTTAATCCAATCGATTAATTAGATAACAATGAAAATTCAAAAATGAAGGAAAAAACCATAAACATACACAAAGGAGAAAAAGTTGTAAAATCCTAAAAAAGATGGAAAAGTGAAGAATAAAAAGCTTTAAAAAAAGGAAAAATTCTTCAGGTTCTTCAACACCTTAATCCAATTAAGAGGCCTCAAATATAAAAGACTGCATAAGAGAAAGAGAAAAAGAAAGCCAGGAAGATAAAAAGAAAGAAAAAAACAGTATTGGAGGTAGATGGAAAAACAAAAATACCAGAAAATCAAAAAGAGGAAAAAAAAAAGGCTGCTCCCTTAAAAAGAAAAGGAAGGGAATCATTAATACTAAAACTTTTCTTTTAAAATAAAAAACAAACGTAAAAAAATTAACTTCCAAGGACAAGCATAAAGAAAAAAAAAAAGCAAAGACAAGTTCCAAAGAACTAAAAGTCCAAATAGCTATTTCAAAAAGTAAACTGTTGAGGAAGGGTAGCACAGCTTAGAAAAAATCAAGAAAACACACTGCACTTTGTTTAGTTAATCCAAGGCTCTTGTTATAACACTCTTCTCCAGAAACTTACCACCTTTTCTTTTCCTATAACCTTCAGCACCAGACTCCAGCTGTTGATAGAAACCCAGAAGAGCACCTGCAATAATACTCTCCCATGCTCTTCCCTCTATCTTATCGAATAGCAATATCTTTGAAAAAAAGTCTCAGTTCTTTCTTAGCTTTGTCTGGTCACAAGAGAAATAGAATATTTCCAAGCCTCTAGTTGGCAGTGTTACAAAGTCTCTTTGCTTTCACTTTCCCCCTCCTTTTCCAAGAAAAATGCAATAAGAATTAATTTAAAAAAAGATATTTTAAAAAAAGAAATAACTAAATGGGAGTCTCTAGCCTAAAATAGTTACAAAATCAAAAAGGAGAAAAAAAAATAGATGAAAAAGAAAAAAACAGTCCAGTTTCAAAATATAAGATGTATAGAAAATCCAGCAATGAGGAAAAAAACTTTGACATTCCTGTTTAAAATCGCCGCTTAATCACTTCTGTCAAAACTTTTACAGATTCTTTCTTTTCCTTAGGGTGTCCTTTCAGATCTTAGAATAAAGAAAAAGTTCTCACCAAACCGGCAGACTCTCTTTCTGTTCTCTTCCGTTTCGGAGCTGTCCCAACTTCAGCAGCTTTAATGGCTGCCTCTTTGCCGCTGGCAAGAAGAGCTTCTCCTGGATCTACCAGGGACTTTGCGGTGTCCCTGGGATCGACAGGATGCGCTCTTCACTTTCACCGTCTCTTCGGGACAGTTTAGATCCCATAGGATTGTCCAGGAGCAAAGATATCGGCAGCGATCTCAGACCTCCAAGATTGCATGCCGTATCGTCGCGATGCTAGCTCTGCCCTCCCGATCTGATGGTCATTTTGAAAAATCCTTTCTTAGTGAGCATCTAGAAGCCAAGAAGAACATATGTGCCAAATTTCAAGTTTGTAGGCTTTATGGTTCTGGAGATTTTGTGATGATGCACAAATAGTATTTCGCTTTTATATAGATTTGTAATAATTTAATATATAATTTAATTTAATAATTGCTATTTCATGTTTTTATTTTTATGGGTGTGACTGGGCATAGAAACATAATAACTGGCCTAGTAGAGGAGAAAAATGCAAAACAGAAATTTGCATGTAAAACATAGAAAACTGAAAAACTGTAGGTCAGGAATAGTACATTGCATTACTGAATTAAGTGTTCCCTTTTTTTTTGAACACACATTAATTTACAGTGCACAGCTTTTTTTTTCTGACTGAATTCAAGGAAACTTGCTAACATCTCTTTTTCCTAGTGGTGATTTCCAAGCTGAATAGAAAATAACATCCTGCTCTGCTGTCACTAAAAATCATCTTTCCCATGCTTTGGGAAGTTTTTAAAAAACTTATTTTCACATGTGGAGCTTCAGCTGTGTATTTCTAAGTGAGTAAGAACAGATTTTTAAATGCCTCTGTTCTGTTTCAGTTCTGTACAAAATCGATGTGGGACCAGAAAGATTGCAATCTGATACCACCGGTATGATTTATATTTTTGGCTAGTTTATTAACAATTCATGAATCCCCCCCCCGCCCCAAATTGGGATAGTTTGACAACATTACATGATTTTAAAAAAGAAAAACTGAAGAGTAAGACAGCAATTCTCCAAAGTTAATTATTTAAAAACTACAGAACAGGGACAGCTCATTGTTATCAATCATATTCACATAGCTAATCATTTCTCAACTGCCAGAGAAAAGAAATCCTTTGATGTAGCTGAAGATAGGCCAAATTCTCTCTGGTGTAATTAACACATCCCTATATCCAATCTGCCAATCTAAAAGGTGATAAGAGGTTTTTGAATTTCATCGGTAATCTCAGGAAGGTGAGAAATTGATTCTTCCTGTAGACCTACTCCAGTCCCAATTAGCAAACAGGAACAGTAAGTCATCTTAACTTTCCATTCTAGCCATTAATAAAAAAATATTAATACTTTCTCATTTGTTACCATTGTGCCTTAACAATTGTGCTTAAATAACCTGCGTATGTTGACACGTCTACCAAACTGATCTCTGCTATATCTGACATTCCACTAATGTAACTCTCCAGTTTAAACACGTCCCCCCACCCCAATGTCTGGGTTATAGTGTTGACTATTAAGCATTTACTTTAGTATGCCAATTGCTTTCCCTCTTGCCCATATATACTGCAGGTTTAGCTAACTTTATGCTTTCAAATGGGTGCTTTAAGGCTCATAAAGCACTTCCGGCCATTGTAAAATGGCCATGGTGAAATGTTGTAAAAATGTTGCACTCCCCATTTTCAGTCTTCTCTGCTGGCTTCCCCAGAAAGTCAGTGGGGAAGCTGACAAGGAAGGTTGCAAGCAGAGGATGTTGGATTTGAGTGGATTTCCCTCCCCTCCGTGCAAGGAAAGGAAATAAATCCCTTGTGTTGGAGGAACCAACCTCAAATCTAAAGAAAATGACCTCAAATCTGATGGAAATGCTAGTAAATGCTGTTATCATTCTACCTGGTGGGGCGGGGGGGGGGGGGCGGGCTTCCTGGGGTGATATAAGGCCCATGTCATCCCCCTGGCATTCCGCTTCATGTCTGCATCTGGGAGAGTCAGGATTGTGGACAATCCTAAACTGAGGACTAACAATTGAAAACATGTGAACAATAGATTGTGCTTCAACTCTTCCTACTCACATTTCTGCTTCGAAATGTTAAGCTGTGCTTGAATTAACTAGCACAATCTAGAGTAGCTAGAATAGGAAAGTCTTCCCAAGTATAATAAGAAGTTATAGTCAGATTACTACTTCAGTCCTGAAATCGCTGCCTCTTCAGAAATGTTGACTGCCCAATGTTTGCCTATTTCGATCCTTTGCTCAGCTTGTTTAGTTTAAAAGAAAGTGGGGGGGGGGGGGCAGATATCTTTTAGGAGAATGTAATTCAGTTCTAGAGCCAGTTTGATGTAGTAAAGGCATCAGGCTGGAAAATTAGGGAACCTTGAGTTCTAGCTTAGGCACACAGCTAGACGATAACTGTGGGCCAGTCACTTTCAGCCCTATAAAGGAGGCAATGGAAAATCACTTCTGGAAAACCTTGCTAAGAAAACTGTAGGGACTTGTCCAGTCTCTGAGAGTTGGGACACAATTGAATGTAAAAGGTGGTAGGAGGGGAATCACTTCTACCTACTTATAATTCCAAACTGGGGTGGTTGTACAAGCCTTACTGCCTTTGGTACCTCCATCTTCACCTCCAAATCTATAGTCATTCCTTTCGGTAACAAGAAAAATAATTATACGTTAAGGTCCATTCCAGCTCTATTCTGTATTCAGTCATTGTCTTTTATGGAATTCTTGCTATTATGCATTTACCAGGCTAATACAACTGGATAGTTTTAAGTTATTTCTAGAGCATAACGATCATCAGGGTGCTTCCCCAGAGATCTTGTAACTACTACTTTTTCAAGGACATTTCCTAGGGGTCAATAAAATCTTATTGAAGATTTTGAAGAATATGATCCTATGAGAAGTCTAAATCCAGGATGTCTTGATTTACTAAGCTTGAAGCTGACTGGTAAGCAGACGGTCAAAATGACTAATCACTGAAGTAGAAAGATCCATCATTCCCATGTGATCCTGTGTCTGCAGCACCTCCCATCACTCCTTCTGGCAGGGCCACTCCACGTGGCCATAAGAGCCCATTGGAGTAATGAAATAGAGGATGGTAGGAACTTCAGGTATTGTGCCTTGGAACCTAAACAAGAGGCTGTTTCAGAAGCTGAGAGTGGTGTGTGTGTGTGTGTGTGTAATAGAGAAAGCATAACTGCAAACAACT
Organism: Pseudonaja textilis; assembly: GCF_900518735.1. The sequence goes on from NW_020769361.1 coordinate 6,161,434, forward strand.
GAACTGAAATTTAGAACCAGAGTCTATGGCTAGTGCTCAACTTATAGCTATAATTTGGACCAGAATTTCCCTTGTTAAGTAAGGCAGTTAAGTAAGTCAATTTTATGACCTTTTTCTGCAAGGTTGCTATGTGAATCACTGCATCTTGTTAACTGAATCATGTGGTTGTAAAGCAAATCTATATTCTTCTATTCCTAAAGCTTGGAAAGTCACAAAACAGCAATCATGTGACCCAAGGATGCTGCAACATGGTAAACACACACCAGTTGCCAAGCACTCAAATTTTGATCAAGTGACTGGGGATACTGTGACGGTTGTAAGCGTGAGGATAGATTACAACTCAATTTTTTCAGCACCATTGCAATTTTGAATTGCCCTTAATCAAATGGTTGTTCTAAGTTGTCTTTCCACCTAATGATAGGACTATTTTTTTATTAACAGGAAAAGGGCAGCTCCTCACTGGGGTAGCGGAGAAAGCAAACACTTGGGCGCTCAAGTTCTGCAGAGGGACAAGAAAAAGAGGCACTTGCAATGTTTAAATAGATTTTTATTTCAAGAGGTCTGCGAGTCAGACGTCCTTGTTCCGGAGACATTTTGATGTTTTGGCTGCAGACTGGGAGTGTCATTCACCAGAAGAAGCTGAATTTCACATACAAAGACGGGGATGTGTGGGAGAAGGGAATAAGCCAGAACTTCAAGGTTTTTCACAGCAAGACAAAGATTTACACCTTTCTCTTACAAGAGAAGCTGGCAAAAGGGATCGGGGAGGTGTGGGGAGAAGGGGGCACAGGTGAAAAACAGTCAGCAGACATTACAGTAGCCCAGGTACAATATAGCAACAAGAGAGCAGACAATGTAACCAGGCCTCTGATTTTTAATAAGCATGGTTGGAAATGAAGAGAGACTCACTGGCAGCTGCTCCTGTCTGGCCAGATGAAACGTATTTACCTTGGCAGGCAAGACTGTTGGCCTGTAAAGGTGGAAAAAGTCATTGTGAGAGAAGTAGGACTTTTGTCCCAGGTCAAAAGTAGAAATAGCATACTGGTTCACTTTTCCTGCCTTACTGAACTCATAGACAGCCACAGCAGAAACTTAGGTTAGCTATCGAAGTAAAAGTCCCTTCTCTTGCTGAGAGGAGACAAAGAACTGTAAGGAACCCAACTTTCCCACAAACCTCTTTTGTGGCAGAATTGCTAGCAAATACAAGAACTCTCCTCCCACTTTCAATGTCTTTCCCCCAAAAGGCTCCTGGGTAAATGTGATCAACACCATGATATGGCAATAGTCCTTAGATTTATATACTGGCCCGTAATGCTTTATAGCACTCTCTGGGCTGTCTACAACATCAGCATAATTTGCATATTGCCCCCAGCAATCTGGTCCCTCATTTTACCAAATTTGGAAGGCTGAGTCAACCTTGAGCTCGTCAGGATCAAACTCCAGGCTGCGAGCAGACTTCACCTGCGATGCTGCATTTTAACCACTGCATCATTAGGACTCTTGTGAGTGATCGCGAATCATTCCCACTAAAATTGTTTCGCCATTCTGCTTTTTCACTTAACCTTCTTGCCTCATCTCAATTAAAAATTGTGTCTAAAACTCTGTATGTTTTAACTTTGGGGGAAACCGAATCATTTTTAACTTTCTCATTCATGGATTACAGTTGTACTTTTCAGCATTCAAGACAGCCCTTTGCCAAACCTTGCTATATGAAACATACCAAAGCACGCTTGATATATTCCTCCTGAGCGTTCTTCATGTTTTCTTTCTTGCCACCCCAGGCCTTGAGGGCAGAAGCTTGCAGCGCACGACCATAAGAGAAGGTCAAGGCCCATGGCTTGTGCAGAGGGCACTTATTGATGGCATTCAAATTGATGGAAGCCTCTTCTTCACTCTGACCTCCAGACAGGAAAGTGATTCCTGTGACCACAAGAAGAATGTGAGTAAGCCAGGCAGAACCAATTATGGATTTAAAGTCTGTGAAAAATAGCTCTAAGTAGAGGGACTGTTTTTATGGTGGAAATCCAGCACTGAGAAATCCAGGAAAGAAATTCGAGGATTCACCCCTCTATCTTCAGAGATTAGTATGTACTCTGACCCTTCAAGAAAGTGGTTCCAGTTATATGGATTGAGTGCACCTTGACAAAACGGGGAAGTCCCCAAGCTGTAAAGCGGGAAATACATTACTATAGGACTCCAGTAGCAAACAAGCCGCTTATTCCACTCTTTGCGTGGTCTAAAATATCAATAATCTCCCAGGTCAGCTTTCCCCAACCGGATGTGTCGGATCTGCAGTTCCCAGAGTTCCAGCCCCACAGTCCCAACACAACGGAAGAACCCCAGAATGAAGAAACTAACATATTAATAACTTTTGTTATTATAAAATGCAACAGGGAAGCCCAAATGAACACAAGTAATCTACGGCTGTGCACGTGTCTACATAGCCCACTTTGGGATTAGAGGCAGGCAGAAAATTGGGGTGATAGAAGCTTGATTTTTTCTCACCAGGCACTGCTGGAGGGACACTGCGGCGCAGGGCAGTCACAGTGGCAAAAGCAATTTCCTCAGGTGCGTATTTGGTGGTACAGGCATGGCCGGGTGTTACCATGTTTGGTTTCAGAAGGGTCCCCTCCAGGTAGATATGATGGTCACTTAAGGCCTTGTACACAGCAGCCAGAACCTGTCCGTAAGAGTAAATCAAGTAAACAATTTATAAGATTTCCATTGTCAAAAGAATTCTCAGTTGTACCAGGAACCAAGGCAGGCAAAAGTCTTTTCCATCCATACCCACTGTACCCCACTGAGGTCAGTTGAGGAGCCCCTTCCTTCCCTTCTCCTCACCTTCTCTGTCACATACTGGCAGCGTTTGAGATCATGGTCACCATCGGGAAGGATTTCTGGTTCCACAATAGGAACAATTCCATTCTGTGATTCAGGGAAAGGAGAGCCACCAATGATTAGAACCCCAAATTGACAATGCACAAAATAAAATTTAAAAAATCTTATTTCAGAAACCAATGCAACCCCTTTTCAAATCACAGGCTGCGTTCAATTTTAGAACAGGGTGCAACAGTACTACACCAACTGCCAGTTGCTTCCTAAGCACTGTTTTAAGGTGCTGGCATTAATCCTATATGGCTGAGGGCTTCGCTATCCACAGAGCTTCCCCCTTCTCGCACAAATCTATTGGCCATTAAGAACTTCATGCTGTTCCTTTGTGTCCTGATGGAGAGACGGCAGCCACGTTGCTGTTGAGAAAATTGTTTGACCGCCCACACTCCTCACGTTTAGAAAATCACTAGCTTTTTAAACCATTGCGAAAAAGGCCATAAAATTCAGTCAAGTTACATCAGGGGTCCCCAATTCCTGGGCCGCAGCCAACTTCCGGGCCTTGAGCTGTTCGGAACTAGACCACGGAAGTGGTGAGCGTGCGTGCACATCCCCACTTGCGCGATCAGTGGGCAAATGAATATACACCTTCCATTTGCCAGCATAGTGGGCGTATGTGTCCACCACTCACAGGAACCATTTCCTCCCCCCACTGCTGTTTTGCAAAGCTGGAAAGGTTAGGGAGCGCTTGAGATACATGACAAATTTGTTTTCCACCATCACAACATACAGCCTTGGAGGGAGACTCTACTATGGTCATAAGTCAGGGACTACCTAGCTTTTAATTACACAACTGCTTTTCAAATTAGCTGTTTTTATTTCATAGCTCCCTTGACTTCTTGCCCAAGCAAAAAAATGGTGTGTAAATTTAATAAGTAAAGCCAATGTGATTATTCCCCGTGGGTTTCTTTTTCCCTTCTTCATATTAAAATTTCAGATAGATGGCAATTGGAGAAACCTGAAACGTGGAGGTTTATAACCACTGCCATAAACAATCATCTATTTTCAAGAGAAAAAAACAAAACCCAAATCTTATTCCTTTCCAATCTGTCCATGCTGTCTCTGTGAGATTGTGAGTAGTGAAGCATAATGTTTGGGAACGTTTATTGAAGTACGCCCCAGGGAAAATTTACAACCCCGCATCCAACTCCAGTCACCGGCAGAATTAAGGACATTGAATGTCCTTGCAAAATTGCCCAGAGCCATTTCTGTTGATAGAAGACCACAAAAGAACAATTTCAACACCATCCTCTTGTGACATACTTGGCAGCTAAACGATGACATTAATTTAAGGAGCTCTGCTCCACGGAGCTGCATTGAGCTAAGTGAAACCCAGCCTGTCTCCCAAACCAGCCAGCAAAGAATTTTTAAAGAGAGATCAAACTTGGGCTCTGTTCCATGAATTGCATTTGCTCCGTTATGATGCTTTCCCCTCCATTAAATATCAGTGGGTGCATCGATCATCACTGTGGCAAGAGAAAAAAGAAAAAGTGGCCACTATCCAACAATGGCCGGGATTCCTCTCCTAATGTCGCTGTGCGCCCACCTGCTGGCAGATGCTGGCATAACGAGCAAGCACATTGGCATTCTCGGTGATGGCCAGGGAGGAAGGGGTGGTGGGAGTGATCTTCAAGACACAGCGCCACTTGGCAAAGTCAGCACCATCCTTCTTGTACTGGGCACAGCGTTCAGACAAGCCATCCAGACCTACAAAGTTAGAAAGAGATTAGTAAGAATAAACTTCTTTGAATGCCTCAACTTGAACCTTCAGTTGCTACGTGAATCCCAAGATTATGTCGACTCCCTCTCATAATCTCCCCGCCCATATTTGCTCACCCTGGGTGGTGGTCTCTCCGTTAGTTCCTGCAAGAGGCACAACACCTTTGTCAACCTGCATGGAGGGGGAAAAAAAAGGAGGGATATCTGTCAAACCAACGAGAGATTGCTCCGTTCTCATCAATACACCCCCTACTTTCCAAGAGTGATTAGAAATATAAAAATACCCTTTTTGCCCCTATGGGTGGTCTGTATCTTCAGTCTTGGGTCCTCTACCGGAGCCCTGGGAGTTTGAAGATTTTGCACAGAGTCTTAGTTCTTCCTAGGACTCTTCTGGGCGGAGAGCCAAGATTTTGCACAGCTCTTCCTAGGACTCTTCTGGGCGGAGAGCCCTGGAATCTCTGTTGGAGCCATTCTCCCAGCTTATGAATCGCAGCACCGAGTGCTGCTACCACCACTGGAACCATTTTGGCCTTTGTTTGCCACAGCCTCTCTAGTTCAACCTTCAGGTCCAACTCAGTGGTGATACGCTACCGGTTCAACTGAACCGGTAGTAAAAAAAAAAAAAAGCCAACAATCAGATGAGAAGAGGGGAAAAATCCTCCACTGAGAGAAAAACAAAGAGAAAAGTATAGGATTGGCCTTCCCATCCACCTCTATGCTTCTTTATCCTCTCAGCTGATTGGCACCGCAGGTCTCAACTGCTGTGGGGAAAGCTATGGCATTAGGCAAACCACGCCCAGAAAGCCCAGCAAACCAGAGGTAAAACTATTTGAATCCCACCACTGGTCCAACTTCTCATATATGTAATCCTCAATTTATGACCTGTGACTTAGTGACCATTCAGATTTATGACAACCTACCTTGGGGCTTACCACCTGAATTTGAAGTTCTCTGACAGTACCTCCACCTGCAGTTATATGCTGAAACTTAAGTGCTTAGCAACATTTGGCCACATTTATGGCTATATTTACAGCTGTTTGCAGCATCCTGTAGTCATGTGGCCCATTTTACTTACTTCCGATTTTCAGTAAAACCATACCAAAAGAGGACTATTGGTTTGCTTAATGAGAGCGGTGTTCACTTAGCTTTCAGAAAGTATATAAGCCCTTGGAATTCTGTCAAAATAACTGAATGTAGAAATAGGAAACAATAGCTGGTCCAAATGAAAAGATTATAAAGGGACCACTCTGAATATTTGTTACGGTTGTCAATCTCCTGTTACTACAGCAAAACTCTGCAGCCACCCTATCTCTCTCTCCTCCCTTGTTGGTTCCCCATTAAAAATATTTCAGTGTTTAGTCTGTGTATCTAAAAAACTTCCTAACTGCCTATCATTAAACTGGGAAAAAGGGGAACCATGTTCAGTACATGGTTAATAATAAAAGATCGCAGAAGTCATGGCATATTCTGCCTTCCTACACAGAATTCTTCTTCAGAGACAGTATCTAGATATGTTATGCGAGACTATTTCAACCCATTTCTCCAATCCAGTGGGCTCATATATCTTGGATTACGACTCCAATCAGCTCCATATAAAGAGTTCAATGCTGACAATGAATATTAGCATCCATCAGGATCCATAACCATTGTTCCTATGCGATCTGGTGAAAGAAAATTAGGTATGGGTGAACTCAAATGTTCTGTTCCTCACATTCTGTTCTGGTTTTGTTCAGACCATTCCATTCCATTCCTGCAATTTTAAGGTTTTGCAAACCCCTAAATAAAAACCGACCAAAGGCTTACCTTGATGCCAACCAGGGCACCTTTGTCCTTAATGACCTTTGTGAAGACACGCCCATCATCGGCTTTTTGGTACATGGTCTCATGGAAGAGGATCACACCCCCAATGCAAGGGTTGACACGGTCATCTGCGGTTAAGAGCAGTTGCCTGTAGAAGCGGCGGTTTTCTTCTGTGTTTTCGGTGCCAATGGACTGCAGGCGTTTGGCAATACTGCCTAAGAGGCAAAAGACAAAGCAAACGTGTCAAATGCTCAAGTTGAGACCTGCAGGCCTTTCAAAGTCCTGCTCCTCCCCCCCCCCCATTTTTCCCCACTGCCTCCCAGCCTCTCAATTGTACCACCTTTGGCTCTTACCGGTAGACTCATCAGCTGCTAGGATGCCTTTGCCAGTTGCCACAATGCGGAGAGCATTTTCTGATAGCTCCTTCTTCTGCTCTGGAGTCAAGGCTGGGTATTGGTGAGGCATCTTGAATGACTAAACTAGAGAAGGGAAATGAAGGGTTAATGGCTTGGCAACAAGGTCCCTGTGGCTGAAGGATGATCAACAGGGGGACCCAGGTGCTCCTCTGAATCCCCCAAAGCACAGCAGTAGCAACAGTTTTAAGCCCCAAATTGTAACTCGAAATGCATTTGGGGACAAGGAAAACTTTCTGTACTTCTAACAATCCCTGCACTACACATGTGCTCAGTGGAGTCTTAATATCTCATCCTTCCCAATTCTGAGACTTCATAGGTAGGTTGGAATGCAAGCCTGTAATGGTTAGCCAGCAGAAGCCCAGGATAACAATCCTAGTGCGATACATCTGAAGGGTTTCCTAATTAGAAAAAGGACACCTAGAATATGTTTATTCATTTTGAGCCACGATTTCGGTTCCAACTACTGTAATGGTTTATATGACTGGGGATTTATGATCAGATCTCCTTGTTCCCCCGACTGCAACACAACCATACATCTATCCCGATGAGCTACCAAATGTTCCTACAGCGACAGAAAACCTGTCACCATAGAGATTAGAGGATTTCCGCCAGCCTGCCCCCATGGGAAAAAAAAAAAGAACCATTACTTCTCCCGTGAAGGGGGGGGGGGGAAATAACCCATCCAAGGTTATTTCAAGGACAAAGAAATATTTTATCCCAATTTTTAGCTTCCCCAACCCAATATTCTGGTACAGCCCGTAATCTTTTCATCTAGTAATTTTTCATTCTGCAAACTACTATAGATTTTTTTTTTAAAAAAAACGGAACTGACCCCGCAAACATAAATTTAGAAGAGGAGGTGTGGGGGGGGGCAAAATCTGATCTTTTTAAGATTGGGAATGATCGTGGGAGGAAGAAGGGCAAACTCCCACATCCCTTAATTCTCCGGCGCAACAGTTACAGATTAAACTTCGCCACGTGACTTCATCTCCTGCTCCCCTTTCCCGGTGGTTCCTCTTTCTTCCCTTCAAGCATATAATTACCTCTCCAAAACAAGATTCTTGCATTTAAAAGAAAAAAGAATCAGGGAGAGAAATTAGAACCAATCCTGAAGCGACGCTCATTGTTTCCCCACACCCCCCCACCCTCATTTCCAAATCAAGATGGCTCACCGCTCTCCTCCTTCGGAAAAGTACTAAACGCGCGCGCGTGCGGGGAAACAGCAACAGCCGCTAAGGAGCCCGAAACCCGAGTGAGGAGCTCGAATCGAACGCAGAGAGCCCCAGCGTTCCAAAATCGAACGTCACGTAACTTAGACGGAAAAGGGTGAGAAGTTGACTCATTAGGGTTGGTGGGGGGAGGGAAGACACTTAAAGGGCCCGAGGTCTTTCTCCGAATCACTGCAAAGTATTTAAAACACGCGCACACAAGGAAATGAAGCGTAACGTGGGCGGATGTCTGTTTGAGTCGTGCACGGAAAAAGGGCAAGTGATATAGTAGTACGAATGGCTTGGCCTTGATTGTGCAAAAAAAAAAGTACCACTGCATAAGTTTACACAAGCAGTAAAATTACACACTCGATAAGATGTGGTTTTCTAATAGCAATCTAAAGGTCAGGGAAACCTGGGTTGGAAAGTCCAAAACCGGTACCGGTGGTAAAAAGATATAGCACTCCTCTCTTCAATTACTCTGCTGTAATGGTATGAAAGGGCAGTTAAAGAGCACGAGGAATAAAAACCCAACTGCTGAAGTTACATCAAATTGGTGTCTCCGTTGGGGGTGTTTTTCCCCCCCTCTTTCTCCTTAACATCCTCTCCAACTTCAATTTCAGTACTGACCTTTCAAGGGGAAACCGGATCGCTCTTCCTTCAGCCCTTCTGTCCTTTCCTGAAGGACACATTACTATTTCTGGATCTTTCCCTACCCCACCGTGGGCCCATGAGTGCTAGGTCTCAGCTACCAAAAAGAATGCCCTGGGCATATATGGACTGAAAGATAGCAAAACACCATGGAAGTGATAAGAACAGGGAAGTAGGAGCATGAAGAAAAGAGACCCTTCATTAATAAGGCCTGGGTGGAAAAATCCCAGAACGCTGGGTGCCTGCCATCTCTACCCAAGCCTTACAGGCTGAAACACTTCAGTTGGGAACAGCTCAATTTGGAATCACCAGATGTTCCAAAGAGCCCCTAAGTGGGAGAACGTCCTGACACAAAATGTAGCAAAGGCTGCCAGTGTAGATTCCTGGGTGCCAGCGGCTAAGGAAGATAGGTCCTGTTTGTTAACCTTTCTCTGGTATGGATGAGCCACAGTATGAGTAGATGCTGTGTTAGACCAGCCTTTGACCCAGTCCTGCATGGTTTTTATCTTCAGGATCAACATGATAGATAGGGGCAAGGTCTGATGGAGGGATTCTGAACCATAGGAAAAAATTTTGGGGAATTCTGGGATTCAAAATCCACTTGTCTTAAATTTGCCAAGTTTGAGAAACACTGCTTTAATACAAGGAGTCAGTGGTTTAGCCGCTTGAGGCCATAGAATTAGATGTGGGTTTTTTTTTTTTAATAAGATAAGCTTAAGTGGCATGTTCTGTGCCAATCGAGCAGTGTTAATTCCAAAAACCTGGGGCTGGCAAGTGAAGGAGAGAGATAATAGTTATTCCCAGGGTGTATTCATACAACACAATGAACTAGCTTCCTGGATTGCACCAACTCAGCTCCTGTAGTTAATTGTTAATATGTGGTGTGAAGCCGATATTTTGTTAATTCCAGAAAATATGATTATAATTACATGACCATAATCCATGACTGATAAACACAGTCAAACCTTTATGAGTTTTAAATATTTTAAAAAGGAACACATCTGAGTTTGTACAGTACCTTAACCTGAATCAGTTTCTTCACAAAACCTATGTTTATTGTTTGAAGAAATACAGCCGGTGAGTGGCAAAACACTTTGTGCTTACTCAAAAGCAAAAATGGACTTGTCTGAAATTAAACCACACATTTTAGGAGCCAGGTGTGTTGGTGAGGGAGATTTTGGTTGTACCTAAAGACTTAGGTGCAAACCATTTCTTAATGACATGAACGCAATCTAGATGACTCTCTAGTGCAGGGGTCTTCAAACTTGCCAGCTTTAAGAGTTGTGGACCTCAACTTCCAGAATTCCTCCTCCAGTCATGTTATCTTAGGAATTCTGGGAGTTAAGTCCACAAGTCTTAAACATGCCAAGTTTGAAGGCCCTTGCTCTAGTGCATCTTCCCAATCTGTTTACTGGATATTCAAGGTGAAGCATTCAGTAGAAAGACCTACTAATTACGCTGAGTAAGGATTATACAAAATGTAGATATTCCTAGAAGTTTTCAGACAGAATATTGACATCAAGGAACAATGTTGAGTAGTCTTGCAACAGAGTGCTGCCTATTCTTCTGGAGTGAGCTCAGTTGTTAAACAACAAATAGAAGATAAGAGAACGTAAAGAAGCATTTGCCAAGGTAGAAGGCAGCATAACTAGTGAGTTATCTAATGACCCAGGGCCTAGGCCAGTGTTTCTTAGCAACCTTCAGATGAGAGTTGAAGACACATCCGAAAAGTTGCTAAGGTTGATAAATATTTGCCTCAGAGGTGAGAGAGGCATCCTGTTGATTTATGACAGGAGACAGGTGGCTTGGCCCCTCTGCTCTCAGTGTAACAGCATCTCACCAGTTGCCTGTTTTTCTTAAACCCTACCTAAAACTTTTTTCTAATGATAGGCTAACCTAAACCAGACTGAATACAAAGTGGGCTTCTTTTGGGGTGATTATGGTAACTCCTGAGTCACAGGCTCTGTGCAGAATCTCACGTAGCAACCAGTAGGGGACAGAATGGGGGAGCCCCTCCTTTCACCCCCTGCCACTTATAGTTCTTTTTGTAGCCTTGTCAAAACTAAAGGATAATTTTTGAAGAACAGGTGCAATTCTTGAAGACAGCTGCTCCAGGGATGCTGCTATATTTTTGCCCTACAATGCATCTCCACCTTTAAATCTGAAAGATAGATAATTATATTGCATGCGATTATTCTTGTCCATTTTGGGGGTTTCTATAGATCAGACTTGTAATAGGTGCAAAACAGAGAGGTCAGCAATTAGACCAACCCACAATGCTATATTATTTTCTGATCAGTTTCAGGATTTATGAAACCTAGTAACTTGACTCACTGTTCCCAGCCCCCAAAGTTCCTCTCATAGTTTGGCTTAAGCAAGCGTGTGAACAGCTGAGTCTCCCCAGTGCTTCAGTAAAGGGGGGGAGGCTCAGGGTTTAGCGCAGTGGGGGAGGAACACAGATAATTTTTCAGTTCAATGCATTCATCTTCAGCTTCAAGAGAGCTTCTCGAGACTGGCAAGAACATCAAATTCGTGAAATAAAAATAGTTTTATCATTTGAATGAAATGGACTCTGGCACTGAAAACACGTAACAAAAACGTTGCTGTAAGACTGTCTTGCAACAAACTATAGTACAGAGTTCTACTTTAAGATTGTGACAGGGACTCAAGGATACCTGAAGAAAGGAGCTACCTGTTCTGCTTCTTAGGCAAAAAGATTCCTGATTTTCATACCTCAGTAAAGCCAATAAAAGCAACATAGATGATTTTACAAGGATCTACTGCAAAGTTTTTTTAACATAACCAGCTAGCAAGCCATCCATAAAGGTCTAGCAAGCTAATGGTTTAGTAAGCCAAAAATGTAATCTTTCTCACATTTTTGTGAATTATTTGTACAAGTGATATATAAAAATATAATCTGGAACATTAATTGATTTTAATGCAGGAAAGAAAGCTATGGGCACATTTTAAAAATGAAAATATGCATTGCATTTAAGGGTTGGACTGAGGCATGGAAATACTTAAGAGTGTGAAATCAATTTATCTATTTCAATGGTACATGTTCAGCCCTATAGAGATTTTTTTTGCAAATGAGTTACAGATGCTCAAGGAGCAATATAAATTATTCCTCATGGAAACCATCCTACTATCCAGGTATAATAAGGATGGAAGATGTTTAAGAGCAAGGAAGAAAAGAGAAAGTGCAAAATAGCAGCATGGGTATAGATGGGTTGACTTAGATTGCAGGTGACATACATGTACAGACAAAAAGATTAGACACCTCACAAGAATGCAGAGAAAACACTGAGAACAAACATTCATGGTCTATAGAGCAGGAAATTCTGGGAGTGGCATTTCCTCAAACCAGCAACTTGTACTTTTTGCAAGTCATACCAGTCAAAAGGAAGAAACAACTGTCTTAGATAATGTTAGCTAATGCACGGTTTGAGATGCCAACAATAAATTTCTGGGCCCAAAAGGAGCAGAGAAAATCCGATTCCAAACAGGACTGGAACTTAAATCTACTCAAATAGGCAGCACACACACACAAACACATACACAAAGTACTGTATCTAAAATCCCTAAATGGAAGGAGAGATGAAGAGGCTAGAGGACTGAAAGAGAGCTTTTGGCTGTCAAAAAATAAACAGAAAATAATAATTAAAAAAACTCTCTCCATTTTAGGGCCATGTTAAAAAAAAGACAATCAAAATAAGAGATAGATAGTTTTGAGCTGGGAAGAACTTCCTTGTACAGTGGATCTGCAGCTAGCTAACCTATTCAGTTTTTCCAGCACAGCTATTGTGACCTATTCCTTCCCCAGGACCCCGATTGCAACCTATCCCCACCTCTTTCTCTCTCTCCCCCACCCTCATTCCTATGGAGAAAAATGCCAGAGCAAAGCCAACTTCTCTCTTGCCAGCCTCTGCTCTCACCAACCTTGCTCCTCTCTAAAACTATACAGTAATGTGAAATCCCGGCTTTCCCCTCTCCCCCCCCACCCCCCCATACCGTGGGTACAGCAGGGGGCTCTGGCGAGACACGGCAGCTCCGGAGGGTGCTTGCTGACTGGCAAGAGGCAAAGGCCAGAGGAGGGCTATAAAAAGAGGAGCAGCCTCTGGGCGGGGCCGGACTAACCTTCTTCCCAACTCCTGACCTTTTGTCAGGCAGGCTAAATATAGGCCTGGGGACCTGAGCAGGTGAAACACGAGGCTCAGTCTTAACATTCCCCAAAGAGCAAGGAACAGCAACAGGGTCACGGGGCAAGGGTGGGGGAAGAGAGGGCTGAGGGCCAGCCTCCCCCCACCAAGGGGGTGGCATCGCTCAGTTGCAACATACTTTCTGTTCTTGGATCCCTTTCCTACTTGGAGTCCTCTAACCCCCCCCCCCCCCCCACACACACACACTTGGTTAGCAGATCCTCCTCTTCCAAGTTTTCCTTCCCTGCCATTGGCAAAAAACTTTCCACTATGAAGGCACCTCCCTCCCTCTCTTACCAAATCACCTTCTCTGGGTATCTCACTTCTGTTTCGGCTGGATTTCAGTTTTCTGCTCCTCGGCCGGGGATGCCAAGATTGTCAATGCCACCTACTGTCCTCGGGAAGGAACAGCATTTTTAAAACACCGAAGAGTAAAATGGGTGAAGGCTGCCAACTGCAACATAACAAGAAGGGCAGGCACAGAGAATCAAAGGACAATTTTTTTTCCCCTGTAGGCCTAAGGAATACGAAAGCAAAAATTTGAAGACAGGCGGACAGGTAACAAACAGATCAGAGGTTCAGTTTTTGATTTCAGGAGTGGGGATAAGGGTTGGCTTGTTTATTAAATTTGTTTGCCACTGATCTCGCAACAAGGCGACTCTGGGCAGCTTATGACATTAAGGATTGCGGGAAATTTAGACGCTTCTCTAGTCCCTTCCATAAATTAAAAGGCTTCTCCAGAGACATATTAAGCTACATGTATGACCTGATCTTATTTTTGGACATTGCTACCCCTTGTCCATCTCTGAATGCAACCCATTTCTCCTCTCATCCTCTAAGTTTGCACCAGTGTCTCTTGGGGAACAGTTCCAGAGAACTGACAGGTTTGCAGAGTCTTAGGTAGTTCTGATAAAGCTATTGTGCTTGTAGTATAAATCATACATTAATTTTGTCAGTTTCCTCCTCGCATTAAACCACTAAGGAAACAATTTGTTTTCAGCATAGGACTCTGTATGAATCCAGCACTTGTAATTCACCAGCCATATGTGATAGATAGAATCTGACTGGTATGGCTATCCAACAAACTTTTAATAGGAAGTCCTTGGCTTAGAAACTACAACTGGGACCAGAAATTCCCTTGCTAAACGAGGTGGTTGTGAGTTATGCCTGATTTTACCACTTTTTTTGCCACTGTTGTTAAGTGAATCACTGCAGCTGTTAAGTGAATCATGCAGTTGTTAAGCAACTCCATCCCCCCCCCCCCAAATTGACTTTGCTTGTAAGAAGCTGGCTGGGAAAACTGCAAAAGGTGATCACGATACCGCAGGATATTGCAATAGCCACAAATACATGCTGGTTTCCAAACCCCAGAATTTGATCGTGTAACAATGGAGATGCAACAGTCATGCGAGTTCCAGTCATCACTTTTTTTCAGTGCCATTGTAAGTTATAACAGTCACTAAATGAATCATTGTTAAGTAGAGGATAACTGGTATTAAAACAAACCATGCCTTTGCATGACCTCAGCTATTAATAAGAACTGGAAATCACACATATTCTTCCCCACCCAATAATTAACACAGAAGGAAACGGCTGTACTAGAGTTGTTATAAATCAGATGGTTTTCAGCAAACATTTCATTAGCATGAGGTGGACAGAAATGCATTCTGCAATGTTTGCCCTAAGGGAAAAAAAGTGCTCTCATTTTACATTACATAAGCAACTTTCTGGGAGAGGCAAGTATAAACATGAGCAAGATATTTCCTTGTGGCTTGTCAATTTAGCCACAGAAAGGTTGTTAGAAACTTGCGTATGATCATCTATAGTTTTCAGCTTGTTGATCTGTTGCATGAATAGATCATAGTTCTATGGATTGGAAGCTGTTGTGACAATCTGGTCACGTTTTAAATTCTCAAAGATATTTTTTATACAATTCACCAAATCAGACTCAATATAAATGGGGGATTTATACATCACACTAATCTCAAAACAAACAAATCACAGTATAGTTTAGTGCTATGTGCAAGTCATTGCAATTAGTAAATCATCATACATGGTTTAGCGCTATATATTAACCTGAATGGCTTGTTTAAAACCTAACCTTTAATAACACTAAGCCTGCACTGATTTGTCTTAAGAATACTGTACCAGGGCAGATCACAATCCAATGACAATTAAATGGAAAGGACAAAGAAGAAGATCCAGATGGACGTTAAATAATACTATATTAAAGGAAAAAGACTTCACAAGTGGATGGAGAAAGAACTGGCTTTCTTCTTCAGAGAAAACAAAAAAGAAGATACATCAATGCAGAACGTATGGGATACAATGAAGGCATATGCCAGAGGCTTGATAGTAAACTATACAAGGAAAAGAAATACCATGAAAAGACTAGCCCCTAAGGCTTAAGAGGATGAGTATAAAGGACTTGAAAAAGAGCTGCAGAAAATGCCACAGAAAAAGGACACTAAGTTAAAAATGGATATAATTAAACATAAAATGAGTCTAATAGAAAAAGAAGAACTAGCGTAGAAAATCAGAGGTGCGAAACAGAACTACTTTGAAGATGCAAATAAACCAGGTAGATGGTTAGCATATAAATTGAGAAAGGAGAAAGAATCAAGGAAAATATTGCAATTAATAGATGACCATGGCCAAGTTTGCTATGGTAGTAAAGAGAATTATGGGAAACTGTACACACAAGAGAATATTGATGAGGAAAGAGTTAAACAGTACTTACAGAATGCTAATCTACCCCAGATACCTAAAGAGATTGAAACAATGTTACAAAACAATATAACAATGATGGAGTTAACTGAAGCACTCAAGAAGCAAAATAATGGAAAGGCACCAGGCCCAGATGGACTTCCGGCAGAATGTTATAAAACACTACAAGAATTGCTGAACCTTCCATTGCTAGAAGTTATGAATGAAGTTATGTTAAAGAAGAAGATACCCAAATCATGGTCAGTAGCTTATATTAGACTTGTCCCAAAAGAGGAGGTTGATCCATTACAAATCAAGAACTATAGACCTATTTCCTTACTAAACGCAGATTATAAAATTTTTACTTCAATATTGGCAGAAAGACTTAAAAGATACTTAAACAATTTTATCCATCCTGATCAAAATTGATTTCTGCCAAAAAGACGAATTAAAGACAATATGAGAGTAATCTTGGACACTTTGGAATATTACGAGGCACATCCTGAAAAACAAATGGCTTTGATATTTCTAGATGCACAGAAGGCATTTGATAATGTGAATTGGTGATTCATGTTATTACAGCTGGAACAGATGGGCTTTGGTAAAAAATTTATCGAAGCAATAGAAGCTATATATCATAATCAAATGGCAAAGGTAATGATAGAGGGAGAACTGACAGACTTTATTGATCTAAGAAAAGGAACAAGACAAGGGTGCCCACTGTCACCTCTGTTGTTTGTGTTAACCTTGGAAGTGCTAAACAGAAATATTAGAGAAGAAAAGAATATAAAAGGGATGAAAATTAAAAAGGAAGAATTTAAGTTGCAAGGATTCGCAGATGACCTGGTTTTCATTTTAGAAGACCCACTAGAAACAGCATCAAAATTGATAGAAAAGATAGAGGTATATGGAAAGGTGGCTGGTTTGAAAATAAATAAAGATAAGACAAAGATCTCGACAAAGAATATGCTATCAAGACAAAAGGAAGAACTGGCGGATCTATTGAAAATTCAGGTCATGAATAAGATCAAGTACTTGGGGATACATTTGACAGCAAGATGTAGTACACTAAAAGAGAATAATTATATCAAACTTAAGCAGCAGATAGCGCTAGATTTGGCAAAATGGGGAAATTTACAACTGTCATTAATTGGGAGAATATCAACAATCAAGATGAATATATTACCCAGAATTTTATATTTGTTCCAAACAATTCCAGTTAGACTTGGGAAAGATTATTTTGAAGATTTAAATAAAATTGTGTTGAAATATAAGGTAAGGCAAGGTAGGAAAGCGAGAATAAAGTTAAAACTTTTGCAAGATGCTAGAATTTGGTTTCCGTAATTGGGAGTTGTATTACCAAGCTGCAAATTTGATGTGGGTTAAGGAATGGATAACATTAAGAAATACTAGATTGTTGACATTAGAAGGACATGATCTGTTGTTGGGGTGGCATGCTTTTCTATGGTATAAAGGAACTAAAACACAGGGGTGTTTTAGAAGACATTATATACGGGAGTCTCTGTGGTTAAACTGGGAGAAGACTAAAAGACAAAGTTATTTGAAAATTCCAGTCTGGCTATCGACTATTGAAGTATTTTCTTATCCTATAATATATAAAAAGGAACAAACAGTTAGATATGGTGAAATATTGAATGAAAAGGGTGAACTTAAATCTATGCAAAAATTAGAGGAACAAGGTATAAGATGAATTGGTTTTCATATGTGCAAATACATTCAAGGTATGATAAAGATTCTAAAACAGAAGGTTTCTATGATAAACTGACTGATTTAGATAAGATTTTGACAGGTACTGATGAAAAGGTGATTAAAAAATTGTATGGATATTTATTAGAAATTAAACTAGAAAATGAACAAGTTAAAGAAACAATGATTGCTTGGGGGAAGAATTTTGGATATGGATTGATCTAGAAAAATGGCAAAAATTGTGGTCTCAAAATTATAAAATGACGATGTCAACAGCATATAAAGAAAATTTGTATAAGATGTTTTACAGGTGGCATTTCCCCTGACAAGAATAGCAAGAACCAGAAGAACAAATCTGAAAAATGTTGGAAATGTCATCAGACACCTGGCTCATATTACCATATGTGGTGGACTTGTGCGGATGCTAAAAAATATTGGACTAAAATCCACACGTGGTTGGAAAAAATGACAGAAAAGCATATAGACTTGAAACCAGAGATATTTTTATTGGGAATTTTACCTGAAATATATAGTAAAGAATTGAAATACCTGATTGTAAATGTATTAACAGTGGCTAGGATTGTATTTACCAAAAATTGGAAAAATGAGAAAATACCATTACAGGAGGAAATCATTAAGAAAATATTGGAATGTGCTGAAATGAGTAGATTGACATTTGGAATCAGAGAACAAGATGATAAACAATTTTATAAAATTTGGGATCTATTCTATCAATGGTTAGACAAAAAACATGGTAATGAAATATGTAGATTCTTAAAAAATAATAAATATATAAAGATGTATTCTTATATCTACAAAATGATTGTAGGATTTGAGATATGAACTGACATAAAACAAATTAAGTAAAATATGGATTATTTCATAAAACATGAATGAATAAAAGTATAGTCAAATGATTAACAATGATATTAATGTATTTAATATTTGATTGAAAATATGAGAATATATACAATGTAATTGTAATTGAAGACTACGAAATGGAAGCACAAAACAATTTGTAAACCAACCGACACACTGTATCTATCTATCTATCTATCTATCTATCTATCTATCTATCTATCTATCTATCTATCTATCTATCTATCTGGAAGATGGCTTGATGTTTTTGTTTTGTTTGTTTATGCTTGTCTTAAAAACCAATTAAAAAAAGAATAGTGTACCTAAATAACTAGGACAAAATGTCTTTGGCAAGTTTGTGCTTCCAACACACAAAGCTCGCCTTTACTTGCTGCAAAAATTTAACATAGCCACATGTCTGGATACCTTTAAAAAATTATGGGATCTATGGTCAAAATCTTACATGGAAAGACCTCAGATACTCATATTATTAAGAACAGAGCCAAGAATCAAATGCTTAAAGCCGGAGGCATCTCAACATTTTTCCCCTTCGCCAAACCGGGCATTGGAGTGGCCAGCATTGACACATCTGACCCGCAGACTGCGAATCTGACATCCCTGGTTTAAAGGATTATCCTGAAGGTGATAAGGATTAGATTCACTCCCACTTGTTCCAGAGATTTAGATTGTATATAGAAGAATATAAATTTAAATATAAATGTTGGCTTAACATAGGAGTAATAGCAACATAAGAACAAGTGTTTAAAAAACTTTGGAAAACTTGAGGCTTTTGCCCAGAATGCTATGTTTCAGTGAATCTAATATACAGTATATATGTGCTGAATTATGTGAAATATTAATGCAATATCAGGGGTTTTCAATTCAATGTATAGAATGTGAAGGATGTGTGTTTGTGTTTATTTTCATAGTCATAATATACACTGAAGATTGTATTTAATTTCGTTGTATGAGGTGCAATGACAATAAAGTTAAAACTATATTATTAGTGGGTAACTTGTGGTATCAGAATTACATCCTAGGAGCTTTGTAACTCTTAGAATGAGGTTTTCTATCATTGTGAGCCAGAAAATACAGGAGTATATATCTGCAATGAGTCCTTGGCCTCTTTTAAGTGTTAAAAGGCTATTTCAGCCATAGAAAATGCCTACTACCAGCATACAAGGTTAGATGTGTAGAGGAATTCAGAAAAAATCCTGCCTATCACATTAAATTGCTCCAATCCTCAAACAAATATATACATGTGTTATTTGTCTCTGGTTTGTGTCAAAGTAATCCTCAATTTATTACAATGCATCAGATCAGTCTAGTTTCTAAATATTAATTCCACATGGCAGAGCCATGTCCAGCCATGTACACTGGAGGGATCACTGCAGTCATTTTAAGAATTGTGATCCAGATTGGAAAGGTTTCTTCTAGGACACTGGATTTTCAACCTACTGCACCATGTATATTGTCAGAAAATGAATCAATATAGGGGAACTGAGATTATATTGGGTGGGGGGGGGGGAAGCTAAGCAGAGGTCACAAGCACCAGTATATTTGCTTATAGTTTAGTAAGGAAAAATACTGCACCAGTGAGCCAGAGGAGTTGTTCCTACGCATGGAAAGGGAAGCTTGATGGAACAGGTGGAGATCAGAGGCCCAAAACCACATCTGTGGTGCATACTGCTGCAATCTTCAGCCTATCTGCAGCAATAGGCTGTGATCCAGTTCCCCATGGCAACCTGCAGGGCCTGGGTTGTGATGCTAGTAACCATGGCAGCACTGTTACTTTTTTCCCAGATCCATCCTCCACCAGCCTCCCCCCCCCAAAGAAGTCCATAGCAGCTGAGAAATAATCAGCAGGAAACTTTAATTAACAAGTTGGTTTTGAAACAGACGTTGAGCAAGGGTCTTGTAAGAAGTGACGCTTCTGTTTATCTGATCAAAGCCAAGCATATGGCCACTTCTCTCTCTCCAAGCAAGCAAGGCCCAAGGAAAACAGGAAGGCAAAGGATTCCTCATGAAAGCTCAGAGGTCATAGAATGCAAATGAAGCAAATTCGAGGGGATATAATTGAAAATCACAAGGCCAAAGCAGTAAGGTTCTTAGGAAGCAAAAAGGAACAAGCCCAGAAAAATCAAAGTATATCAAATCAACTACAATAGCATTTAAGAATAATGTTATCAAGGAGGAGCTTTCCTAAGTTGAGGTGAAGATGGTTACAGCGCCCATGTCCGAGGAACTGAGCTGGATCATCACAAGAGTCTACTGAGGAGGTCATAATTTAATGCTCACATCAAAAAGTTCAAGAAGTTCAAAGGGAATTCAGAATTCAGAGCATTGTGAGGGTCAGCAACAGTTCAGGTGTTTCACTGGGTGTTCAGCTGGTTTCCTCAGAGTCTAGGACTTTGACATGGGTGAAAGGGAAGTGTCCACGGCGCCCGTTCAGCTCTCCCTCCCATTGGCCGTTGACATTCATCTTGGTGACTGCAATGAGATCACCCACCTGTGGAACATCACAAGACACAAAGCCACGATCAGAAGACTGCCCACCTTTCTGTACTATCTCAGTATCTCAACCTTTCCTACCTTCTGTGCTAGAATTATAACTCCTATAACATACAGCCAAACAACTTTCACAACTATTGGGTATCAAGCTGGTGAAAAATGACCTAACACCTGACAGATGAAACTTTTTACCTTCCTTTAAGGTCATCTCTAATGAGGAATAAGTTCCATGCCAGCACATTTCCAAGTTGCAAAAGTACTGGCATGAAGGAACCGGATTGCTAGGAATGCCAGAATCCAATCATGTTTAGTTTATTATGATTTTTAAGTTCTCTCCCCTGTACATACCTCAGTTCTAGGAAATAGTTTGATAGTTGCAATGGGCTTCTTAAGAGCATGGACAGAAGTCTGTAGCCTGGATTCTTTCACCAACAAAGTTGTTCTACTCAACATTCTGCTGAAAAATCCTATCAGCATAATTTGCATTTTCCCCCCGACATAATTTTTAAAGGTAAAGGGAAGGCAGGCCATAATTCCATGCCTCCTGGCAACAAAAGAAGTGTTGCTCAAGATTCATCATTAATTTACATCATCACCACTATCAGTCATAAATCCCCATTCACATAATAATCAGATATTCATCCCACTACCCTCCATGATCAAGATCATCCTGACCCTTTTTAAAGACATTTTTACTGTTTTGGTGACTTGCCTCAAAAGCCAGTGCTGTCTTATCACTGGCACCAGGCACCCTTCGTTGCACTGCCCTGGCTATTACAGGAGCGTGTCGGGGGGCGCCATGACTGCTGGGATGAGCATATGGACAAGGCTGGACATATGGCACAGGTATCATACCCACACGCCCATCGGCACGTTGAGCTGTCCACCATTGCTCTTCTGGCTTGGCCAAAACTCGCAAAGGCTCCCCTTTGGTGAAGGGAAGGTCTTCTTGGTCACGGCCGACAAAGTCATAGAGGGCACGGACCCACTCGCCAGCAGGAGGTGGCTGGGCAGAGAAAGGGGCTACAACGCGTCCCAGGGGGGCTACCAGGGTGGTAGTATCCAGGTAGTGCAGGCGGTAGAAGTCTAAAAGAGCTGGAAAACCATCAAATTCATGCTCCCCAATCCGTAAACGGCCAGGGAGGCTGTTTATGATGTAGTGTGAAACCTGAAAGAGACAGAATGGCAAAGAAACATAAACCTGCTAACCCAAACCTTCATCACATTCATATGAGAGAACACTCAATCTTTACCAACTAGGATGCATCCCTCTAGCTATGCGAACTTCAAATCCCAGAATGCTTTAGTGCCAAGTATTCTGGACACCAAAATTCAAGTGTTGATTTAAAGTCATTCTTCTAAATGTATCAGGAACTCCCTGTTAACTCTCCAAAAGAGTCCCTATGTTTCTTTTCCCCCACCAGGTATTAAGATTATACAAAAAAATCACCTTGGAGTTTTCACTGACAGAGAGGACATAGTCACCAGGGCATGTAGTACTGTCCCGTACCAGAAAGGTCCCATGGCGATGTCCCTGGAGACATGCAGCTGCTTCCTGACGACTTAGAGCCCCCATATACCATTCATGAGCATCCCCAAAAGCAGACATGGCTTGTGGGAACATTGAAGGTGGAAACACACCACTCTCTTTGTTGAATGTTATTCCTAAAAAAACCTGATAAGTTTTGCTCCAGTATTTAACAACACTTTATAGAAGAAAGTTACCCTGTTGAATGTTTGCATTGAATATTGCTCCTTTCAGTAGTTTAGGCGGACCTTTAAAAAAAATCAGACATGTAATCCTGAAGGGAACAGGTTTTCTTATATGGTTCTACCCCAAAATCTTTCAGCCTAAGGTCTACTGTTCAAACTTGGTATCTCCTAAGAGTATCCACAGCTATTTTCCCAGACACTTCCACACCACAGCAATATTTTCCCAGAACAAGAAAAGTAGTATCTCAGGAATGCAAATAAAGTTTCTGCAATCAAATTATCATTAATGGGAAGCAATGATTAAGTCTTTCATATGTTTCCCAGTTTGAATATAATGGAATAAGAGGGATACACTTTCAACAATAATAAACCGCTTTATGCTTACAATCAAAGAATTAAACAGCTAACTCAAAGGTAGCTTCCATCGAAAAACATCAACATACAATACAATCATATGATTAATATATTTACATAGGAATCAATATAGTGTCTTTTAATATCCAGATAAAATTAAGAGAATAGGTTGAGTAAACTACAAAATCTCCACTCCATTTAAATTAACAGGAAGCATCATATGAGACATCAGCAACGCAAATATATATATATAAATAACACAGTGCTCTCATTCTAAAGTCAAATTTGAAAAGCCCTAATTTTTCACAGCCAAAGCTGCCATGGTTCACAGAGGCACCTAAACAGAGAGGATTATCTTCCACTGAATCACAAGCCCATCTTAAGGAAGAATATCTATGCCCTTGTAACCTTTTTAACCCACAAAAGCCTTGAAGTATCGCCACAGATCGACTCTGCCCTGCATCCTTCTATTACTAGGTCGTCCTCTGGAGAAAACCACCGCACCCCAATTAACAGCTGCTACTTCTCAGCTAATTAAAACTATTTCCCCAAGGCCTCTTGGCACATCAGAGATTGACCCGCCTTCTCTCCCCCCCGCCCCAAAAAAGCCCCACTGCAGCAGAGGAAAAAGCAGCTCTCGCCCCCGAGTTGCCCCCCCTCCCTAAATGGGGAACATCCCACATGATGCCATCTAGCTCTGCCTACAAAGCCGGCCGCGCTACCCTTCCACCCGCAACTCCGCCAGGCAAAGAGACCCGGAAACCCCCATTTTATCTCCTCCCGCCCGGCGATTTATCTACCGCGGCATCGCAGCCCCGTAACTCCCCGATGCAACCGGACAGCGCCTCTTTCGCCCAGGACATCCTCCGAATCAGCGGAGCGTCCAGCCGAGGCTCCCCCGCCGGGAGGCCACAATAAAGCCTCGGCTGCACATGTCACCTCGCTTTCCCTGCAGTCCTGCCCGGGGACGCGGCAGGGCTCGCCCGCGGCACTCCCGTTCAACAACCCACGCCTTCCCTGGATGCCCTCCACGGCCTGGCGCCCATCGCCCCGGCCCTGCCCTCGGAAAGCCTGGGAGTCCTGGAGGGGAGGCGACCCGCCCCTGCCCGAAACCGCTGCCCGCAATCCGGATTGCAGCTGCCGAAGGGCTGATGGGAAAGTGACGCACCCACCCTCCGCCCCCTCCCCTGTTTAAGAGGGGGTGGGGCAGCCATCTTGAGGGTTGGCAAAAGGGGTCTAGGGGAAGGGGCTGCCACCATCTTCACTGTGGGAATGGGCTTCCACGCCAAGGTGGAGGATGCGGTTGAGCTGAGTGGGGTGGAATTTGTGGCTGTAAAGATGGACGGATGGGGATTTATTTATTTATTTATTTATTTGGCGTATGCTGTAGAGTAGATGGCTAACAGTATTAAAAGTATAGAAATATTTTTATATTTTTGTAAAATATTTTTATATCTTATAAAAATATTTTAAAGGAGCATATATGTGTGCTACACATATGATGGAAATATGTTGTCAATTTTGTACAGTATGAGGAATTCAAGAAGTTATAAGATGGGTTATATTTTATAACTTGTGTTATTGATTTTTATATTTGTACCATAAATTTTAAATATAAAAATCAATAACGCCCATCCTGGCTCCGCAAAGGCAAAAAACATTGTGATACGCCACACGATAGGTCATGTGACATGATCAAGTTCAACACCATGTACTAAATTATTGGAAACTTTCACAGATAAATGAAAATAGGGTTTTTTTTAAAAAAAACCTAAATATTAACATATCACTCTACTTGGCATGGGTTTGCTGACCAAAATCCAGTATTTAAGATCAATTATTGTCCAGTCCTGTGTGCAGGATGGGTCAGCAAAGTGAAAATAGTGACTGTGATCCCACACAGTCTTCCCCCTTTTAGCACCAAATATTTTAAAAGAGGGAGGCTGGGATTGTGGTGGGATCACCTCCCAGGGATGGGATTCTACCAGTTCTGTCCGGCTCTGTAGAACCGGTAGCTCTGAAGAGCAGCAGACATAGAACCAGTTCTATGTCTGCTGCTGCTACAGCCTACCTGCCCACCTGGGCTCTTACCTGACCTTTATTTCTTGCTTTTTCAACCTCAGCTGCCATGCGAGGCACAGCTACGGTTGAAAAAGCAAGAAAAAAGTGCTTTGTCACATGCTGCTTCCCTGCACGCAGTGCTGCTCAGCTGTCCAGGCAGCAAGCTGACGAAGATTTACACATGCACAGCATGCAGGGAAACACATTGTAAATCACCAAACCGGTAGTTAACCCTGTTGGATCCCACCCCTGTCACCATCTTGACTTTTTTGACTGCTCCTGATGATTATTATGGCTGACTCAGGGAGAAAGATATAAAGAAGTTCTTTAGGTACTTCTAGTGCTCCTTGGTATTGGTACTTATCCAGAGGTCCAAGAACATCAGTAGATAATTCATTTTCAGATGGCTAACTTTATGTAAGCTAATATCCTAAAAAAGGCCAGGCCTAGTCAGGACTTGAATGAGACACCTCCAGGATGTACCCTAGGGTCCTAGGCCACCATATGAGAATTCAGAATCTAAATCTGCAAACTAATTATGTTGCCAAGAAAATAAGTGGTTGTAACTAGGCTATCATCGGAAATAGAGCTTGATTTATAAGAAAGTTTATTTTGTGAATTAAAATAAAGTTCTGTGGCTGAACCCATAGAGTGAAAGGTTGGAGGTTTCAGGTTTGTCTTCCAGATAACCACTGTTCAAAAGCTGGAATTAAAGATTTAAGAAATCCAGAGAAGCTAGCAGGGATTTTTTTTCATAGTAATCTATTTATTCCTAAAGAATAGATAACAAATTTGAACTAAAAGCCTCTTCTTTCCTCTTTCCCTCCCCTTCCTCTCCCTCCCCCTTCCTCTTTTCTCAGATCTGTTTTGTCTATAAAAGATCAATGATTGTAAAACTTAGCAGAGCTTTAATTTTTCTTGCATGCTTTTCCCAAATGGAAATTCTCTTCAGATGCTGTTTGTGATCTCCACATTTCTCTATTTTTATCTTCACCTTTGATGTTTACTTCAAATTAGAAAGAAAGCATTTATAATCTTTTGCAGTGTGTGTAAACTTCATGAAAGCTTTGTACACCTTGTGATATTGATCTGTCTCCCAAAGGAGGAATGGAGGGGACTGATTTTCCTAGTCTCACATTTTACCCTACCAAATCACTGCTAATTTATGACATTTTTATCAGCTTTAAGCTCCTGCTAATTTAACCACACAGGTTCCCAAGCTCTGGGACCCCCATCTAACATGCTAGGGTTAAAGGTAGGACATCTGATAACAACATCCCGTGGCAGCAGTAATTTCAAATTGCTGCACCAAGTCAAGATGGCAGGACCAGAGTATATAGAACCAATTGGCTTCAACGATAGGAATGGAGAATTAAGATCATTACCCTACAGGCTCAACCCTCTAGCTAAATCTTATCTCTCTCTCATACACACAATCTCTGGTTCCCTATCTGGTGAAATCTAACAATAATAAGAAACACAATAAAACAATACAATGAACAAGAAAAACCAGATGCCTAACCCATCAATGTAAATTTATCCAGCTATTCCAAGTGCCTGGAGAAAAGTCAACCCCTAACAACTTTCCAAAAGTTTAAGGCTGGTGGTAGGGTCTCCTGATCTTAAAGAGAAGGGTGTTACATAATTACAATTCTCATCCACTTTCAGTATTTTCAACAAACTTAAAATTTCTTTTTGGTATTACTGATTTTTATCTTCGTATTTTTCTATTTATTCAATAAATAGTGAAGCAAACCATAGCTTACCTGTGGAATGAACATAACCATATCAATTTGTTTTAATTGCATATCTTTGTCACCATACTAAACTCATAATTCAGTGGGCTTTAACCTTGTTATAAGGTCACTTGACTAAATGCAAATGTTTAGACTTAATGATGTCGGTCTAGGAGGTATAGCAGCAATCTTTTAAGTCAGTTAAGACCAAAGGCCCTCATACCTTAATCCTCAGTCATTACATATTTACACTGGTTTTGTCCATTGCCCTTCAAATTGTTTTGTCCTCAAGTCATTTGCTGATCATCTTTATACAAATAAGCACACGATTGCTGATCATCTTTATACAAATAAGCACACAATATGTGTGTGTACATAAATCCATATGAAAATGTTTATTTCTGTACTGATCTGAAAAAGCTACACGTGTGGGTTTGTTTGTGCATGCACATTGTGCACGTATATATATTTAGCTCATTTGATGCTGTATGTATTTTGATATTTAGAATCAAGAATCATGGCTTTGGAGAGCAACATTTGACCTGTCGAAAGAATTCTGGCTATGCTACAAAGACGGCAACCAAGATAGCATTTGCCTTAATTTGTTTACCTACGTGAGGAACAGCATTATGCAGCTACAGACATGTGAGCTGGGCTATCTGGATTCTTGCACAAACAGATTAATAGCCCTAGGCAGCTTGGCATAATAGCACAAAGCTTCACTGGTGGAGAGGTTTTTGCTTCAGGCCCAACAGCAAAAAGTTGGCCTACGTGCTACCTAAATGAGGCACCTCGGTATCTTTCACTGTAAGATAAAAAACAGAGCAAGACAACTTTTAATAGCTAGTGTGATATAAAGCACCAAACGGGCTAAAGGGAGGAGATATAGCTTGGCATTCCTGCTTAGGCATGAATCTGGGTGGGTGAATCCACATCTCGTTCAACCTACCCTTTTCCTTTAAATGCAGTTTTAAAGTTTCCTGGTTAGGGAAATGTGAGCTTAAAATATAAATTTCTTTATAAACTTGAACTTGTTAGAAAATCAGTAGTTTACATAACCTTTTAAGCCATAACTTATTTATCTATAGTTTGAATCAACTAGTTTATTGGAGTTCTGCATCATAAATATTAAGCCAGCTTATAAACCACTATGGTATTGTATATTGATCACATAACACAGTAACCCAAACTAGCTTTATGATGGCTTGACATAATGTGCAGATTCAGTCAAGCAGTACTTGGGTGGGAGTTTACAAAGACTTTGGATTGGACAACCATTTGTCTGAAATGGTGTAATTGTCTCCTGTTTGAGCAGAGGGTTGGACAGGAGCAGGAGTGTCAAACTGGTGCCATCATGTCGTCATGTGACATATTGCGACCTTTTTTTCCCCTTCCACTAAACCAGGGGTGGGGCAACGTATGATGTATCTGGCCCTTGGGCCGTGAGTTTGACATCCCTGGAGTAGAAGACCTCCAAGGTCCCTTCCAACTCTGTTGTACTTCCAGTTATTTCCTTGTACATATTTTTGCTGCCTTTGCTCCCAAGACACTAGTTCAGTTGAAGACCCACACAAATCAGTAATTTAAAAATTGCAGAGTACTTATGTATGCCACAGTCAAAATTCACTTGGGTTTGCAGATTGCAACCAATAAAATGATTTAGGTAAGGAAGACTTTTTTGAGAACATGGGAGTAGAGTAAAATGCATTGGCTAAACAATAGCTGAACAAAATTGAATAATCAAATATGATCATCTTTTTTTAGCCCTATGAACACATTTAACTACTAAAGTGCATATGAATATCTAAGCATTTCCATAAAATTGGCATCCAAACTCTTCGCTGAAGTTTGTATTTATACATCTTTACTGTATATCTACATCTCCACGGTTTTATTAGACTTTTAATGCAGGTCCCCAACCCTCCAGTCCAAGGACCAGTACCAAGCCGTAGCATGCCAGAAACTGGGCCACACAAACAAGCAAAGCCCCATCCGTGGGATGCAGGCAGCATAAAAAAACACACCCTTTCTGGTCCACCAAAAAAACCTCTCAATAGAATCAGTCCTTGGTGCCCAAAAGGGGCCACTGTTTTAATGCATATACAAAGATTAGACACGGGATAGACAACTCAATTTATTATAAAATGCAGCAATTCATATAAAACATGGTATCAAACAAGCATTATAAAAATCAGCAATATTTTTTGGGGGGAACAATAAAAAGAAGTGCAAAGTTTTAAGCCTCTTGGCAACAGAAAAGTTAATTTTGCCATTGTGAGCAACAGTTTACTGTATTAACCACCACTTGTAGTCTCCTACATTTTGTCATGCATCCAGATACAAATCTCTTTTATTTAGAAAGCTAAGGTTCCCTTAACGCAACTTGATTTCAAAACAAATACAGTTGATATTCTGGCAGTCTGGGGGCTGGTATGTACAGGCACAGTCACAAAGTGGACACAGGCGTGGAAAGGAGCAACTTCCTGGTTCCAAGCCCTGTTGGGAAGTGAAAAATATATGTTGTTACGTCACAGAATGTTCTCCATCAAACTCTGCTAATCGCTTCAACTGAAAGCATGGAGCAATGTTGCAGAGGGATTATCATAAAGCTGCTGGAATTGTGATCTGTGTTTAAGGAAGAGATAATAGGCAGCATTAAGGACATCAGCTGGAAATCACTTTGAATGCTGAGATTCATTTCTTTCAGTGTTTCTATCTCAGTGAAGACTGAGAGCAAGTTGCGCTATTTTTCTACTCAGGAACAGTCAATTAAATTGGTATTGTACAAGTAGTTCTCGACTTATGACTGGTTGCTTAGCAATTATTCCAAGTTAGGACAGACCTCCCCAGAGCTATTTACGACCTGGTTCTTAAGATCCAATAGCCAACCCCCTCCGCCAATATGTGACCACATGTCAGGTCATATTTATGACTGTTTTATTACATTTTTGCTGAAATCCAACTTTTACCTTTGACGTTCAGCAAAAATGATCCATAGCAAATAATGGATTTTCTTTACAATCATGGGGTTCACCTAACAACCACCACAATAAGGTGTAAAATTGGGTGTCCTACTTTATGACTATCATAACTTATGACGGTAATGGGAAGGTTATAAATCAAGAATTATCTGTATTCCATTCATTCTTAAGCATGACTCCATGATTATCACTTCACTATGTATTGACTTTATTTCTCAGTCATTTATGCTTTTCAGCTCAAAATTTAAAAGTTAACTTAAATCATTCAATTTATCAAATCTGCCTGTTTCTCTTTCAGGAGAAAAACTCTAAAAACAATTATTTTTTCATGGCTTTGAGATTACATCTCATGCTTAAAATAGACTTTGTCCCTTGTCTGTTTTATTGACAAGGGCAATTTTTGATTTTTTTAAAAGCAACTCTGCTTGTAAAAGCTAAGAAAAAAGAATGTTCAATTAATTTAGTACATTTTATTAACTGATACAGCTTTTCCTACAAACTTAGACATCCAGAAATTCTTATTTTCTCCATGGCCTAGAATCTTCGTTTTAGGAGGCTGTTGTCTTCTCTATAGTAGTCAGAAATCTAAGGACATATTTATAGCATGACTGGTGTATTCTTGGATAATCTGGTTCCATCATGAAAGGAAGGACACTCAACAATACACGTCGTCCTCACTTAATGATGGAAGCTGGGAGAAGTAACCCCATCGCTAAATGATACAGTCATAAAGCGGAATGTCATGTGGCCATGACAATTTAAGGCTGGAGCAGAGTTCTCTGGCACTGCATGTGAGATGGAATGTATGCATATGTTGCATAGGCATCCTTTTTATATGTATATATAACATTATATAACATATATATAACATTTTAATGTTCTGATTAGGGGGTCTCCAAACAGCAAACCACATGCAGGATGCTCACCTCAGCATAATGCACAGTTGGGATTTGGGAGGTGTTTGCATTGGCACATCTTCAGCCCTCAGCAACCTCCACAACCCTTTTGCAGTGCAGTATGTGGCGATGACTACAGTTATGGGCAACTCTAAATTGGCAGTTGTGGCAGTCTCTCGTTTGCTGTCATTAAGTGAATTTTGGGCAGTTACAGCATCAATGCAGTATTGCAGGTTAATTCTGCTAACTGCGAGGGGTGTGATCCTGACTGGCTCAAGGTTGACTCAGCCTTCCATCCTTCCAAGGTCGGTAAAGTGAGAACCCAGATTGTTGGAGGCAATGTGCTGACTCTATAAACCACTTGGGGGTGGGGGATGCAAAGCACTGTGAAGCAGCATATAAGTCTAAGCGCTACTGCTATTTAGTTTGCTTTATTGTCATTGCATCTCATACAACAAAATCAAACATTTGCAACCTCCTGTCAGCTTCCTCATTGACTTTGCTCAGTGGAACCCAGCAGTGAAGGTCACAACTGACAATCACATTACTTGCAGGATGTTGTAATTATGAAATCAGTGTCCAAGTGCCTGAATCATAATCATATGATCACAGAACACTGCAATGGTTGCAACCAGGAGGACCTATTGCAAGTGCCCCTTGTGCGATATTGTTGTAACTTTGAATGGTCACTAACTGAATGGTCGATCAATGAGGACTATCTGTATAGCCACATAAAGCTGCTCCCCAATCTAAATCCAACACCGGCCTTGTCCTTTGGATATTCTCTCGGCCCAAATCCAGAAAAAGCATAATTTCCAAGCTTTCAATCCTATTGACCCACAGCCACCTGGAACAATTTTGCAAAACCTTAAAGACACCCTATGTTTATTTCAGGTTGGACCAAAAATACATTTTCCATTTCATAGACACACTTAACATTTGCTAAAGGCTGGAGGTTTTCCTGTAGACATTCAACACAGCCCTAACAATTGATTGTCTAAGCCAATTATCTTCTTACTCTAGGGGGGGAAAGGGGGCATTGAGAAAACTCACATTAGCACAAGAACAGCAGTGATCTAGACAATGGGCTGGAGTGGGAAGGGCACAGTCACAAGATTTGGCACAAGCCATACAGCATTCACACATTGTTGGCCAAGACCGCTTCTCACAGGAACAGCAATTGGCACAAAAACCTCTGGCCTGAGAAGCAGTATTAAAAAACAAAACAAGATATAGGTTAATTGCAAAAGAACTACTTAGAAAAAACAATTCCATCTCTATTGTTTGTCAGTGATAAAAGCTTCTATATAATTTATTTCTTGGATTTACATATTGCAAGTACAGGTAGCCCTCGACTTATGACCACAATTGAGCCCAACATTTCTGCTGCAGTGGGACAATTTATTTTGTCCCATTTTATGACCTTTCTTGCCACTGTAGTTAAGTGAATTACTGCAGTTGTTAAGTTAGTAACACAGTTAAGTGAATCTGGCTTTCCCACTGATTTTGCTTGTCAGAGGGTCACAAAAAGTGACCACATGATCCCAGAACACTGGGACCGTCATAAATATGAGCCAGTTGCCAAGCGTCTGAATTTTGATCACATAGCCATGAGAATGTTGCAACAGTTGAAAGTGTGAAAAATGATTATAAGCCACTTTTTTCAGTGCCCTTGTAACTTCAAACTGTCATTAAACAAATGGTTGTAAGTCAAGGAATATCTGTAGTCCGTAAGTATCTTAAGTAGCAACAATGCATATTGGCAATCTTTGGAGAAAAGCTAATGTAAAACTAAGTCAGGCAACAGTAGCAAACAGATCTGACTATATGGAATAACTGATGTAATCTGCACGAATGAGAATCCAGTCAGGTTTTCATAGGATTAGTGCCTAAATCAATTATTTTTGCTCATTTTCTAATGGAGAACTGCTGAAATAAGAGTGGTATTAATATGGAAAATGATTCAAATCTTATGTATCCTTTCATCTCTGAATCCCCAACCACTGACTGTCCCTATTGCTTCTCCCAGTTACCAGAAGGCATTGTCTGAGGACCAGGACCAGAATGAGGAGCAGCAGATAGGAACCAACTATCAAGAAAACGATGGCAGGGAGGGGCAGGAACAAGGTGGCAGCAAAGGGGAGATCTGGTGGAGGATTCAGCGGTGGAGTCTGTAAGATGGAAAAAGTCAAAGGTAGGTTGACAGGAGGAGGGGTGAGGAGTAAAGGAGGCATAAATAGAATTGCATGCAAAACCACTTGACTCCAATATCTGATTTTTATTCATTATTTAATTTGTACCTCATCTTTATTTTTATAAATAAGTCAAGGTAGTGAATATATCCAGCATTCCTTCCTCCTCCTATTTTCTTCACAGTAACTCTTTGAGTGGGTTGAGCTAAGAAAGGAATTGGCCCAAAAACACTCACCTGGCTTTTATGGCAAAGGTGGGATTTGAACTTGTGGTCTTCTGCTTTCTAGCTGGATGCCTTAACCTAGGGCTGTCAAACTCCCAGCCCATCGGCCAGATGCATCACACACTGGCCACACCCATGCCCAGATTAGCGAAGGTAAAAAAAGTCCCAATACATCACAACGTGAGTCGTGACAACCTGAGCTTGACACGCCTGCCTTTAACCATTAAACCAAACTGGCTTGCTTGGAAAAATTCAGCTAAACATTAACAAATCAAACAGCTTTGTCTGGAAGAATTTATACCAATTTATAGCTCCTCCAATAATCAAGTTTGGAAGTCAGGTAATCTTTCATCTTAATGCTCCAAATACAACCAAATAGTACATATTATGACATGTTTAGTGCATTTTGTGTTATATGTTACAAATATAATATAGTTATCAAATGTTTAAAACTGAGAATATTTCCAAACATTCAATGGTCAAAATACTCTGGGCTTCTAAGGTAATCTGTAAGTATAATTACGAAGTTCAGTTTTCTGGAGAGCCAGAAAAGGAGAATAATTGAAGAGATCTAAGATAGATGCTGCACTTACTGCCATTTCTCAGTTGGGAAATGAGTCTGGAGGCTCCATAGATGTCAAACAGCCTTAAGAGAAAGAGAATATTGTCAATAAATTGCACACATAAATATAATGGGACTGATCAAAAACTAGTCAGGACTTAAGAAACAACTAATCCAAGTTCCTGTTTCCATATACATACTTTTCAACTTGCATAACTTTAAAGAAAGCCAAGTTCTATTCAAAAGCAGAGTACCAAACATCTTAGGCTCTCACCTTTTTTAAAAACTTCTGCATGCATTTCAGATTTTCAATTAGCTAATGAATTTATAATGAAAATATAAAACATTTTTCAGATCTATTAAGATTTCAGGATTTGAATTCAACAGCAGTTTTCATTGGGTCATCTGCACAATTTCCTAGCCCAAATTACTTCCTGGATTGTGAATATTAAATTTAAAAAAATCACTCATGATGTCTTTCAAACTTAGCCACTTTTAAGCTATGTGGACTTCAATTCCCAGAATTCCCCACAGTAATTGGCTGTGGGATTCTGGGAGTTGAAGTCCATACACCTTTAAATGGTCAAGTTTGAAAAACACAGCGCTAAGAAAGTACCAAAGCATCCTTAATCCGGCCTTTCTTTCTCAGCTCCTATAACGGGATAAATCGTTTCCCCTCAGCGTTCACCCTATGGAGGTTGCTCAGCTTGCAGCAAGTTGCTTAGTTAATATTTATTTATAAGCATCGACTATACGCTTCGCAAGCCCACCAACAACCCTGCAAGAAAGTCAACTAATGCCCATTTTCTCAGTTCTCAGATTCTCCTCCCGCCAGGAATACTTTACTGCTTCCCGATTTTCTCCGGGTTGCTCCTTCTTTAGGCCTAACCTCATATGGCTATTGAGGAGAAGAGGACAGAGTAAAAAAAAAAACCGGGATCTAAATCAAAATCGCGTTCCTCCGTCGCCAAGGGAACTAGTTCCACTCCAACGTTATGGTAGGCTCCTACGGGTTCCCATTGCGACCAAAATTACTTAAGCCGTATCGGCTCGCGGAAAAGTCGAAGAACTAATGACGTCATCGAGAAATGCTTCCCATATCAGTTCTTCCGTTTCCGCCACGTGGAGCGGAAGCCTCCGCTTCCACGTTCTGGCAGCTGCCTTCGAAGTGACGTTATCAGGGAGCGGCCGGAAGAGGAGGAGCATTTTTCCATCGATTATCATAAGGAGGGCGACGACAATGTTTCAATGTTTATAGGGAATCCAAGCCTTTTTCCTATTCCGTCAGCAGCATAAATTATAAAATCATTTCTTATATTCAGGACAAAGGATTGTTTGTTTCCTATTTAATCGATACAGAGTGCATCGGCTCGTTTCTTCTACAAACCCACAAAGCAACAAGACTGCTCTTGGGCGGGCCCTTCGAGCATTATGGCAACCAATCACAATCCCAGAATGATGGGATGGGGGTTGGAAAGATACAAACGACGTTCGAAGTTCGTAGCAGCTTCCGCATGGGCTGTTGTTCCGCATGCCACGCCTGCGCATTTGCCTCATTCTAAAGATCTGTTTTTTACGGTACTGCGCAAGCGCTCAACGCTGATGGACTAAATTTTCATTCTTGGAGGATGCAGAGGGATACAGAGAGCACCACATTCAGATTTTATTCTAATATTTTCACTTTTCCCATTCTGTAAGGTTTATATATGTAATTGTGCAAGTTATACCGGTTTTAACTTTTGCTCTTTTGAGTCTAATGGTTAACCAGTCTATTATCACATATCAGGTCGCTCTGCAGAGTGAGATGGGCGCCATATAACTATAACATTATCCTAAAACCATCGATTTTTACTATCTATATCAAGACTGTATCTATCTAGCAAAATAAATAAATAAATCCTAACATGGAAACCCTTTTAAATGCTTTTACATATACTTGGAAGATGTTTTTAAGGTGAAAATGGTTTCCTGGGTAGCATTACTGCATTTTGAAGGTTGCAAAGGTTTGCATTTGCTGCCTGTAATCACTATAGGTAGAATGCATGGGCTACCAAGCTCTGCATAGGAAGAAGTAGTTTACTGTATGTTGCATTATCGATTTGGTAATTCTTACATATGGAAGTAAAGCCTTAAAATGGGTATAAATCAACAATTTCAGTATTTTTGAATAGTATGTTTATTATTACATAATATTTAATATTTACGTTTTATTATCTATAAACATTAAATATATATTGAAATATATTTGGTTATTTGTTTTATTGATTTTATTGACATTTGATGGTTGTAAGCCACCCTACGTGGTGAAGACATACAACTTTAATCCATTATTATTAACTTCTCCTATAGAAAGGGAAAGCTAGGCCTATTCAATCATTCTCTGTGCCCAGAAGGGGAAGCCAAAAAGAAAGTGAGGGGAAATAAATAGCATGATGACCCCCACTTGTCTTAGACAATCGATCCATTGGGACTTTTAACTCTTCCTTTTCTTGTCTCTACCTTGAAGAGCGGCTACCATGTTGCGCATGCGCGAAAAACGCCTTCCCGCCTCTCGTTGCAGCACCTTTGTTGTCGCTATGGAAACGGCAAACTTTCACCGTGGCGGCCACAGGGTATTCCTGGGACTCGAGAGAGGCTCGTGGCAGGTGGGCGGGAGGGTGGAGAGGAGTGGGCTTTTCATTGGCCAGCATGTTTAAGGTCCCCTGAGGCTGCTCCGCAGGAATTCAAATGTGCCAATCATCAACTCGTTAATGAGTCCCCTAGCTGGGCGGAGGCGGGGCTCACGGTGCAAAGTGATTCGTCGGAAGGGAAGGGAGATGCTCTCCTGATCCTTAAAAGCCATTAAGCCCCGGCACATCTGGCTGTGACGTCACTGAAGGAAAGTGTGTAGCCCGTTGCCTCGCATCACTTTTCTGAAAGGTTGCATTCCTTGAAGCATGATTCCGACTTTAACAAACAAATGAATTTCTCTATTCGAAGAGGGTTCAAATTTTCTTATACTTTTTGTGTTTTCAACGTTAACATGTATTATGACTAATGTATTAACTATTTCTTTTAAAAAACAATTTTGTTAAAGGTTACAAATATGAAGATAAAAAACTAATTCAGATGAAGAAAAATCTAAAAGGTAAAAAAAAGTGCAAAAAGATAGAAAAAAATGAAAAAAGGTATTAAAAATGACTTCCTCCCTCTTTCCAGATAAGTGAAAAGAATGACAGCAAACTAATATTTTCCCTTGTATTTCAATTTTAAAAATCTCGTATCTCATTCCATTTCAACAATCAAATGATAAAAACTCAGTTTTAATCAGGAAAAAGCTATAAAGAGTTTGCAGAAATAATAATTTATTTTAACTTTAGTCAAATGAGTCCATTTTGTATTCCAACTTATCACTTCCTCTAGAAAAGTAGAAAAGAAGAAATCCCATTTATACACAGCCTTATCATTTAAAGCCTTATCATTCAGTCCTGGTCATTAAAAGCCAACAGAAACCACAACACATCTATTTTAACCTTGGTCAAATAAATTCACTTATCTTCCATTTATTTTTTAAAAGCATAATCTTTAATTCTGTCAAATGATATCCCACAAATTGATTTCTTATTGCTTTCTCTGTCTCCTTTTAGGAACACCTTCAATAGTTCAACACATCCTGTTTATAAAACTAAATAAGGCTTTCATAATCAGACCCCTGATTTGTTATTTGCATGTTCTCTTTAATTATTAAGATGTTAGCTGGTTTCAAATGTAAACCCATTATAGCATCCCTTTCAATATCGTATACATCCATTTTCAAACCCACAACATCTTTTTCCATATTCATTTTGAATCAGCCCCAGTCTGTTTTGTCCAGTTAAATCTGTCCTTCTATATCCTCTGATAAATCCATTTTTATTGTATCAGACAATCTTGTAACCAATTTCTGAGTACATTGTTCCCAAACAATCTTAATTTCTTCTACAGTCCAATAGTATTGCTCCATTGTATTTAATGTTCTCCTCTCCTTTTAATTTTAAGGTTTAGTTCTCTTTGGTTCCCCCTGTCAAATTTCAAAGTTCCCATCTCATGTGTTTATTTTCCAACTAGCCATTTTTCCCATGTCAAAATTTATTACAGTTAATTTCAAAATCTTCATGTATTCTTTCATAATACAACACCCGACAGGAAATATTCTTTTAAGTCAATCTAGCTTTTTAACTTTCAGAAATCAACATTCTAATCCACCTTTTGCTGTTTTCAAAAAAAACCCAATGTTTTTATTTCTAATCTTTAAACTTATATAAAACTTATTTCATTAAGGGTAGATGTAAACTCTGCTTGCATGATAATATTCGCCATTCAGAAGATTCTTATCATCCTGAAAATCAGTAACGAGAAACTTCCTAAAGTTAAAGATAAGAGAGGAAGTGGGTCAATCCAGGGTCTGTTTGAAGGTGCTAAACCTCAACATAGGCAAGATCAGACCTGGGCAGTTTATGGGTGCCAGGCCACATCCAGACCTTTGGCTCTTCCTGTCTGGCCCATATGAGGTCAACTGGAAATTAGAAATCAAATGTAAATTGTGAGGGGGGCAGAGTCGGGTCTGGCTCTACACAGTTGTGGTGCACTTTCTTGAATTGGCTTGTGGTCACAGGAGGGTGAGGGGACAAAATTCTTATCTGCGCCTGTGCAGCATTCACCCTTCAACAGAAGCAGCTTGAGGAGTTTAGCTGATGGAGTTAGAGGACACCAAATCAAGTTAAATTGGTTCAGCCCTTCACAAAAGTCTCAGTTTCACATGTGGCCCCTTGGGAATATTAATTGCCCACCCTGGGCAAAATGATTTCCCCCCCTCCCTGCCTCTCAGAGTGCTCAAATCCACTGGAGATCACTGTTTTGCAATATCTTTGGAGGTAGACTCTGCATGGAGCAAGCCTGTGGATGGTCCTAATCCTTTCCCTGAAGTGGAATTTCAAGGAATTCTTCCACTCAGCAGCTCCTCTTTTTGCTGAGATCTTTGGTTCTATGAGAATTGAGCTATCTTCAGTCAGCCACTGATTCCGCAGAAGCCAAGCATTAACCATTTCTATTGCATTTAATAGTTTATTTAAAGATTTATAAGGCTGGACAAGTCGGTGTCTGTATAAAAGCTTCAGAGGTGATTTTATCCATAAGTATTCTTCAGTGTAATTAGCTGCTAAACAAGGGGAAAACTCCTCCCCATGGTTGAAAGAAATGAAGATTTTATATAAAATGCAAACTCAGTTTCAATAGATATAGGCCTGTGGTTGGCACGGTGGCCAGAATGCAGTACTGCAGACAAACTCTCCCCACAGCCAAGAGTTTGATCCTGACTGGCTCAAGATTGACTCAGACTTCCATTCTTCTAAGATTGGTAAAATAAGAACCCAGTCTGTTGGGGGGGTAATATGCTGATGTTGTAAACTGCCCAGAGAGAGCTGTAAAGCACAATGGGGCAGTATAAAAGTCTAAGCGTTGTTGCTACTGCTATTAAATGAGTCTTATTGCCATGGAGGCAAATGCTGGATTGCACCCTGACTTTTAATACAAAAAGGCAAATTTTCCTCCAAGTATCTTGGTGATTTCATGAAATCCCTGTAATTTGCTTGGGAGGGAACAGGAATGGATGCTATTGCCTTCTTCTGGAATGCTTTCAACCACTCAGCACAACAGCAAACACCAAACAGTCCTGGCCCTGTGCTTAGTTTCTCAATCCAGAGAATGTAGGCCAGGAAACTGGCTCTTTCACTGCACTATATCTTCTGCCTTGATAGGAGGCAGCGTCAGACTTCTTAAATTGCTATGTTCCATATTTATGTCAAATAAACCTTCCCACCATTCCCACTGCCACTTTAATGGAAACAAAATAGTAGTATAAATGCATTTGACAACATAGTGTTACCAATTTGTGCTATATTATTTTGAGTGGCCACAAGAGGGTAGCAAAGAGGCTAACCACAACTATTTGCTGCCATCTAGTAGTCATTATAATATTTGCAGTCCAGGTATTGCCCTAGGACAGTCATCAGGTTGAAGTCTAGGCTCTACGATATAGTAGAAGATGTGCTACAACAGGTACATTCCAATTATTAAAGATACGGTGGGACACTACTCAGAAATCATGGTATATCTCCTATCCCCTTTCCCACAAATATTCAAATGCTAACAGGCTCCACCAGTCATAACTTTCAGGCTGGAAAATCTGAGAGTTGTAATCCAATATATTGAAGGCATCGGGCTGTAGCATATTACATTATATAATTTTTATGCTAGTCTTAATGTTTAATTTACCTTTAAATATAAAACATTTGAACAGTTTCTTCTGTTATTATATGCTATCAAGTCATTGTTGAGTCTTAGTGACTACACAAATTGTCTCCATGATGATCTGTCGCTAACTTTATCTTTAAGTCTTCCAGTGTTGTTTCTATGGCCACATTCTTCTCTTTCCTTCCATATTTCCCAGCATTAGACAGCTAGATCTTCACATAATGGGTGCAGAATAATTTGACCCAGGTTATTTGTGACTTGAGACCACTGGGCTGATTTGTACAGTGATCCATTGGTTTGTTTTCTTGGCACTCTGTGGTATTCTCAGGAGCCTTTAAGACCAAAGTTCAAAAGCATCAATATTCTTCCTAACCTGGTTCTTCAAAATCCATTTTTCACTTCTATAGGGTGTCATAGGATACACCATTGATTCTTTGATTCTGGTTTCTATAGCTGTAGACATCACGGCATTTTAATACCTTTTCCAAGGCCTTCAGGGGGAGTTTATCATTGCTGGCCTGCAGTGTTCTGCATTTCATGATTTCTCGTTCCTTGTTGATAGTTGATCCTAAAAGGCAAACACTACCTCAATATCTTAATTGTCAAGTCTAAGGGTGGTTATCGTATGTGTTGCCATTAATTTGGTTTTCTTTATTTTAGTCTCATTTTTTTTCATTGTGTTCCTAGACTTTATTCTTAGAGCATGTCGATTGTTTTTTATTTTTATCTAATTCTGCCTCATACTTTATCAAAATAATTAAGAATTCATTATTAGCAGAAAGTCAGTTAAGGTTGGGAGACTGAGAGTTCTAGTCCAGTCCTGCCATAACCAGTTGGGTGACCTTGGGACAGTCACTCTTAGCTCTAGGAAGCAAGCAATGGCAAACCCCTCCCATAAACTTTGTAAATAAAAGTTTGCAGGGGTGTATCCAGGCAGTTGCCAGGTGGCATAAACTAACACGAAGGCACCTGCACATATTACTAGCAACAAACCATCCTGCCCTTAAAATCCATTAACACACAAGAGAATTAAAAACATGAATCATTGCTTCACTGGTGAATTGTTAGATCTCTAAAGAAATTTAATCTTTAACAGTGAATTGTTGGTAAAGCTTACTAAATATGTGAAATGTATCAATATATATATAAGTAATTCATTATCCAGCTGACGTGTGTGTGTGTGTGTGTGTGTGTATGTGTATGATTTCTCCATGTTTTTTGCTTTCTATAACTCTTAGTTGCTTGAGTTGAAATGAAGACAGAAATGAATAACACAAATACATGCTTATGTTTATATTTTAATAAATTATAGGATTAATATCTTAAAGGCATAATCAAGAAAGATATTTTACATAAATCTCCTGGATATATCTGGGTCTTGGAAAATTGGCTCTATTTGCCTTGCCTGGACTATATTCAAATTCATCTAAATCCTCCAGGGCGCTAAATTGATTGCATGTTGTGCTAAAATAAGACTAATCCTTTGCAACCCAGAATTGCAACTCTGCTTTTAATGCTAGTTGGGTTCACACAATAATTAAACCAATTGCAAATCATAGTTAGTTGGTTGAACCACAGGTAGCTGCTTAATGCTCTAGTCTAAACAATAGGCCACAATTGTTTACATAAAACACTTTAAGGTGAAGCAAAAATTGTGGTCTCAAAATTATAAAATGACAATGTCAACAGCATATAAAGAAAATTTGTATAAGATGTTTTACAGCTGGCATTTCCCTCCCGACAAGAATAGCAAGAATCTGAAGAACAAATCTGAAAAATGTTGGAAATATCATCAGACACCTGGCTCATATTACCATATCTGGTGGACTTGTGCGGATGCTAAAAAATATTGGATTAAAATCCACATGTAGTTGGAAAAAATGACAAAAAACCATATAGACTTGAAACCAGAGATATTTTTATTGGGAATTTTACCTGAAATATACAGTAAAGAATTGAAATACTTAATTATAAATGTATTAACAGCGGCTAGGATTGTATTTGCCAAAACCTGGAAAAATGAGAAAACACCATCACAGGAGGAAAGCATTAAGAAAATATTGGAATGTGCTGAAATGAGTAGATTGACATTTGAAATTAGAGAACAAGAGGATAAACAATTTTATAAAATTTGGAATCTATTCTATCAATGGTTAGACAATAAAATACAGTAATGAAATATGTAGACTTTTAGGGGGTGGAGCTGGCATCGCGACGATACGGCATGCGATCTTGGAGGTTTGAGATCACTGCCGATATCTTTGCTCCTGGACGGTCCAAGTGGATCTAAACCGTCCCGAAGAGATGGTGAATGTAAAGAGCGCATCTTGTCGATCCCAGGGACACCACATAGTCCCTGGTAGATCCAGGAGAAACTCTTTTTGCCAGCGGCAAAGAGGCAGCCATTAAAGCTGCTGAAGTTGGGACAGCTCTGAAACGAAAGAGAACGAAAGAGAAAGTGTGCCGGTTTGGTGAGAACTTTTCTTTATTTAAAGATTTGAGAGGACACCCCTAAGGGAAAGAAAGAATCTGTAAAAGTTTTTTGACAGAAGTGAATAAGCAGCGATTTTAAACAGGAATTTCAAAGTAATTTTTTTTTCTCTTATTGCTGATGATCCTATATTTTGAAACTGGACTGGTTTTTTTTCCTTTTTTTTAATCTACTCTTTTCTTTTCCCTTTTTGATTTTACAATATATTAAGCCAGAGACTCCCTTTTAGTCTTTTTTTTAAAAAATATTTTCTTCCTTTTTAAACTAATTCTTATTATACTCTGCCGGAAAAGGAGGAGGAAAGTGAAAACTAAAGAAACTTTATAACATTGCCAACTAGAGGCTTGGAAATACTGTACTTTTCCTTTGACCAGACAAAGCTGCGAAAGAATTGAGACTTTTTTTCAAGGACACTGCCTGTTTGATAAGATAGAGGGAAGAGCATGGGAGAGTATTATTGCAGGTGCTCTTCTGGGTTTCTATCAACAGCTGGAGCCTGGTGTTGAAACCTAGGGAAGCAAAGTAAATCACATTATGGCTTCATTAACCAGGTTAATGTGTACAGTCCGTAGGGTAAATTGATATAGTATCTCCTGCCTACTTTCTTATCCTTTCTTATCCTTATCCTGTAATTCTTATCCTTTGTTATTTTTCTAGTATGAAGAACAAACTTCATTTCAACTTAGGTCAACAGTAATGTATTAGGAAAGGAATTTTCTGCTGCAAACACAAGGCATTTCAACTCAAGTGCAAGGTGTGAATTAAAGATAAAAAAGAATACACCTACTAGGAAATAGATTGGAGAATAGGGAATTTATTCAGGAAATTATAGCAAACATAGCTTGGGCTATATTTACATTCTACACCCATAATTTCTGCATCTCTGGTTCTGCCCAAAGTAAATCAATTCCAGTATCATTATTTTCAAAACAATTGATTTTAGTTGCAATTCTGTATCGACACTTCTAGAGCAAGTTTGTACATGTGAAATGTGCTAAGCCGGATAGCACTGGAAATAACTTGTTCAGATTAATGAGATTAGAGATTAGCAGTTTCCGCTAAACATTGTATTTTGTTACTATCAAAACTGCTGTTTACTTATGCCTTATTCCTCATTCCCCACACAAATAGTTATTTTGTTGCATTTTGTCACATTCTTCAAGAAATTTATGCGGGTGTGTGTGTGTGCCATGCCTTTCCCCAGTTTAGAACCACAGCAACCCTATGAGGTAGGCTGAGCAAAGATTTGCCCAAGTAATCCTGATCATAGTGTAGGGATTTGAAATGCCATTTAATTAGTTTGTACTAGTCGGATAATTGTTAGGCAGTGCATTTACTGTTACAAGTCGTTTCTTCCACTGAATTAATTAACCAAACGTTCCAACTTGATTGCTTCATTATTATAAAAAGTAAAAACCTTCTTTCTTATGATATCTCAATGGTGTCTTAATTAGCCCCTCAGGGAAGCATCTTAACAACATGAAGTACCCTCCATAGAGGACGACATATGGAATAATATGGATGTCATTTCTCACCTTTGCTGGGTTCGCTAGGATGGCAGAGGAACTGGTGAGTCAATCCACTATCGATCCAGTATTATATATTCCTTCTAAATTGGTTTCAGAAGCAGTAAAGTGGGGGGGGTGGGGGGTGGAAAAGCTGGCTAGGTTTACATAAATACCATGTTTGTATATAAGCCATGGCTTGCCTAATCAGTTTATTAAATAAGCCAGAATCGGATGGGTTCACTAACACACTGAGCTATTAATTGTGTCTTAGAAACCACAATGCCCAACACAAATCAAACAAACGACATCACGGATCAGTAATACAATATATGAAACTGACTGATCTCTTAACTGAAGTAGTTAATGAGTTTTAGTCCAAGGTAGAAGGAGAAAGGAGGAAAAGATCCTCCCCCAGATACAGTGGTTGGTTATTTCTGCTTAATGTCAGTCAAGGGTCTCCCAGCTTCTCAGATGATCAACTCCACGAGTGAACATTTGTATCAACAGGGAGGTCTTAATATTTCATCAAATCCCTGTTCAATTAAGCCTTGTTTGGGTCCTAAATTTAGAGCAACTAAAAAACTATTTTCTGTGTAATTTATGGGACAATCCTTCAGATACTTGCCTGTTAGGCATATCTCCAAGATAACTTCATATTTTCTTTATAATGTTTAGGCATAATTGTTTGTGCCTCTGCCAGGTGATATACTGCCTCAAAGTATAATAATAGATTCCACAATTCTTGATAGGACACTGACCTGATCCAGCAAGACAGTCCCAGTTATGTATCTAACCAACCAACATTTTGATTAAACACATATTAATATGTTTAGTCAATGCCATCACAACCTCACTTTGTTTATAATGATCTGGTAGTAAAAGGCTATCTTCCTTGCTGGAACTATGGAAAGGACAGTGTATGGTTAGCTGATAGAAGTCAGCTCAATGTAGAATTGACTAAATAGTTCATATATATTGGGTCTCCATGCATTCATATCTTAAAAAACGCTTGAGTAGCCAATG
This sequence comes from Pseudonaja textilis, assembly GCF_900518735.1. The sequence goes on from NW_020769361.1 coordinate 6,206,109, forward strand.
GAACAGTTGCATTGTCCTAAAAAAGTGGGATGTTGAGGGTGTGTTATTAAGAAACCGATGAAACACACCATATGGAAATGATGCTCAAAGTTTCTTGGTGGGTTTAGGAGGAAAGCAATGTGTTGCTTAGACAAAAGTTGTTTGCCTTAACTGTTGAATCCTGTCCTTTGTTCTGGCAGTTATCCTATTTCTTCCTTCTGGGTTTGGTTGCTTATCCCAGTTTCTACTATATCCTGCGTTGGGTCCTGGTGCACATGTGGAGAATGGAATTCTGCTTTGCCGTCTACATAACTGCCAGGTGGGAGGCTCCCTGCAAACCTAGAAGAACCACAGGCTCAAAGACTAGGGGAGAAAACACCCTCACAGCTCTCCCAGGGGTATCCACCCACCCAGCCCCGCCACTTCTACCCATCCCTGTTTTACAAAACCAGCATGCTACAATGTTCACAGTCAGCCATAAGGTGTCACTGCTGATTTAGTTACTTCTTCCTCACAGCCAATTTCTCTTTTACCTATCAAAGGTTCTATCAGGGTCACCTCTTAGCAGGTGGAAGATTATCCCTTAATGCATTGGGAGGGGAATGGGTTAACTGCCCCATAGTCTCTTTTTCCCACCCACCCCTCCACAAATTGAGCTGAGATTATAGGCTTAGCCAAATTTCCAGCGATCCTGCCAGAGAAGGGAAGAGGCAGAGCTCAAGGAAGTCAGACTTTGGTGTTCCGGGGGTTAAACGATGAGGATGCCTGATTAGCTGCCTTGGAAAAGGGAGAGCAATGCTTCCAGATGGAAAGAAGCAATGGATTAACTTAGCGGATTCTGCCATGGGATGTTAAGGACGCCAATACCTGGGTCTCCAGCCTCACCCCTCCGAGATGCCCCAAACCTCCAGCTCAGCCTTCCAATCCTGAATCGGATCCATCGTCCCCCCCCTCCCCCACAACTGGCAGGCCCCCCACAATCCTTCTCCACCCGTACATAGATCTCATCTTCCGTCTCCCACCATGCCTTGCAAACTGGGCCCTGAGCTTCTTTAGCTGTGATTATTCAACGCTGAGCTGTGCCATCCTGCTCTTCTTTCTGCTGGTCCATCTGCACAGCGCAGTCCACTGTCTCTTTAAGTTGCTCCCGCACTGTTGTTCTGACTGCTGCTCCCCCTCCCTCCCTCCCTCCCTCCTTCCCCGACTGTGTCTCTCTCTGTGTCTGTCACAGCAGCTCTGGTAGGGACCAACCCTCCCGCCCGCCATCCCCCCTTCCCTCTCCATCCCCCCTTGCCCCCTGGGGGACCATGAGCCTTCCTCGTGGACACCCGGAGGGATCCCAGCCCCACTGACCCTCCCCATCCTCCGCTCTGCCCTCCGTCCTCCTCCTCCTCCCCCCATCACCCCAACCCTGCAGCCTGAGCGAGATGTTTCACGCCTTGGTAGCAGGGACCATTGTCTTTCCTGGCCTCTTCCTGTTGTCCAAGAACGGCCTCAAGTGGCTACCGGGCCTGCGATGGGAGGAGGCTGACGCGGTCATCGTCTCAGCCAGGTAACCAGGGATGCAGGAGGGGATGCCAGCAGGGATCTAGCAGTCCAGAGGGTGGGCAGGAAGAAGGGCAGGAAGAAGAAGGCCTCAAGGATGAACTGCTGGGCACCTGGATTTTTGTAGGTTTGTTAGTTTGATGAGGGTGGTTTTAAGGAAAAGGGGGGAACCGTGGGTCCTGGGGAGGTGGAATGGGAAGGGAGACTGCAGGGGGAGTGGTATCCTCATCCCTAGCAAGCTTTCCTGGTAGCTTCAAAAGGAGAGGTTAAAGCTGGAAGGCAATTCTTGGACTCATTGGGAATAGAATACAGTGCACTGAGTTTCAAACTCTCTTGGACCTATAAGGAATCTCTATAAATAGAAAAGTGTCCAGGATTTTCTAGAAGAAGCATTGTATTGAAGTCATGAGCTAATTGATGTTCCTAGGATCCCACATTGGGAGTGGGATCATTGTAGGAAAAGCAACCAACACAATGAGAGCCAAAAGGGTGTCACTGCTACCTCTTAATAACCCAACAGTAGTGATAACTCAATAAAGTCAAGCAGGGTGTTTTGAGCCTGGGATCACCAAATGGGTTATTGGAGTCCCTGTAAGTTTATTATACTCTGAGTAAAGTATCCACAGCTCTGCACTCCAAAATGGAAATTCTTTTGAGAACAGGAGTCTTTTAGGAGGCTAGATGTTTTGTAGGGGGTATAGTAAGAGATGCTTTAGAAAAAGTGGCATGTGGTGAAAATTCCAGAGATACCTTCTAAGGTGGGGCAGGGGACACCTAATTGCCCTCATCATGTAGGATGTTTTAAGCATGAAAGCCTGTCTATTGACTGACTTCTGGAATTACTTGAGAATGCAGCAGGGTCAATGGGCAGCCGAACCATTTAGCCATTGGTATTTATCTTCAAATATAACCAGCCAATGGCAGGTGTTATGGGATGGTGAAAGATGCATGGGTTGGAATTAAAGCTGTTGGCCAAGGCTAGGAGAGTTCTGGAGCATTGTAATAGTCTAGGCCGGCTCCTGTGTCAGATTGGGATTGAGAGCTACTGTTTTGGCCTCATATCTTCAGACCTAAAATGGAAATAGGGTTTTAGAATCCAAGAGAAGAGGAAGGAGAAACCAGTTACTTAAACTTCTCACCCTTTCCCATTCTCCTATCACAGACTTGTCTCCTCAGTGCAGGCCATTATGGCTTCCACAGTTGGCTACATCATCTCCTCATCCTGCAAGCACATTATCGATGACCAGTAAGTCAGCATTTATGGTGTAATGCCAGGGCAGCACCGTGGTGCAGCAATCTCATTTCTACCCCAACCCCATCTCTACCTTGTTTTCTGAGTGCAGCTCAGCCAGCATCTTGGCAGGGTCACACTCCTGAGAAACCTGATACCTGCACCAGGAGTGGCACCAAATTTAGAACAGGATGACAGTGACATGTTCCAAGCAGATGTACCGCAATGAGTAGGCTGGATCAGGAAGCTGGGCAGAGAGTTTGGGGCCACCAACAGGAGTGCTATGGTCAATAGCAGTGTAGAGTGAAGCACTGGGTTGTGGACCCGGCGAGAGTGTGTTCAGGATGCTGTTCTGAAAAGAGGTGTTTCAGGATTATGGGAGTGGTGGAGGCAAGATGCTTTGCATATAAAGATTGTACCCACCACAAAACTTAGTAGAGGTGTAAGAGTAAGATAAAAGTAGTAGTAGGGCAGAAGCCAAGCCTTGTTGAACAATAAAATGCTGTCCATGGTGCTGGGGGAAAAAACCAGTGGGCCTCCGAACTAGTAACTTACCCTTTCAGCACCATGGACAGCCCCACACAAAGTCTTCCCATTCATTCCGGTCCTGTACTGTATTCCTAAGTCCTCATACAATATAGGGGAGAGTTGATTTCCACAATATGTGCTGGAAATAAGCTCCGGGATCAGATTTGTCAGTCCCTCTGGCTTCTGGGAGGGCTGCCAGACCTCCGTTTCTGCAGAATCCAATTTGGCACTAGGGCAGTTCTGCAGGACAAGAAGGATTTGGAAACTCAGCACAAGTCCACACTGGGGAATTCTGAGGACAGAGCAGGGTAGAGATGAAGGGTTTGGGTAAGATATGGCAGGAGGTGTCATTGGGTCTATTTCTATCATGTCCTTTCTTGCTTTTTTTTTGCCCAAGGATAGTTTAGTTTCTCATTAGTGAATTTAGTTGGGATTAATTCCCTCCCTGGGTGATGTTAGATAGGCATGTGGGAGCAGCAGAGGGAATTAGACCAAAGGAACAGCTGCTTCCGTTGCTGATTTGCATTCTGTGTATGTGTAATTAGGTTTTATTGGGCAGCCAGTGACGAGGAAGTCCAGGGCCCTTAGGAGAGGAGGAGGTTAAAACAGAGGGAAGTTGGATTGTTGGGTCCTCTGCCATGAGCTCTGATTGGATGTGCACAGAAGGAGGGAGCTATGAGATAAGACTTCTCTTAAAGATGTGAAAACTGCCTCAGCATTTTTATTTTCACAAAGATATCACAGTGCCCCTTACACAGCAAATCTCTTTCTGGGAAGTAATGTGAGGCTCCCCTGGCAATATTTCAACACTTTTGAAGTATCCTCTTCATTGACCCTCATGCCTGAAAAGCAAGAAAGAATGCTTCCCATGTAAGTCTGTCAGCATGGAAATCGAATACTGCTGTATCCATCCTGAAAGCAAACAGCCCATTCCTTCTAAATGTGCTTCAGACCAAATGCCCTATTTTTTCCTTAGGTCTGGACCTCACAAGGACGTTTGAGCTTAGCATCCTGCATTGCACTGCTGCTTTGGCATTTGGCCTAATCACCTTGCATGGAGCAGAAAGTATCATCAGCAGGAATGTTTGGGAGCGGGGAAGAGATACCATAGAGAGCTGAGCAAGGGATATGATGGTTAAGAAGTTGGGTCCCATCTATAAATAAACCCTGTTTTATTTACCTCTATTTCAGCTGCTCTTTAGCATTTCCAGAAATGAGTCCAGATCAGGAAATTCCCTTAAAAACCCTGTATTTTAAGTCATTTTAAGCAGAATGAGTCTAAGTCCAATGCTCTGAATTTACATGAATCTTGGTGCCTTTTTATAGAGTTGGTGGTTACTAAGCAAAGTTGAAGCCCAGACAGATGCTAGCAAGCCAAAGCACCCCGTTCATAAAGGCCAGAGGGAAGTAATACGGTAGGATCCGATAAGTAAGGAGGAATTGCTAATAGTATACCTGTCCTAGGCGCAATAGTGTCGAGTATCTTAGAAATAAGCAAGATAAAAGTGGAGAGAAACCACATTTGCTCCAGAAGTGGAAGGTTGTGATCAGGATCAGAGAGGGGCGGGGGGGGGGGGGGCGGGGGGGGGGGGACGGGAGAGAGACAGGATGATGTGAGCAAGGCAAAATCTATGTTACCATTGTCCTTGGGAGTGAAGTACATCGGCATGTCATCAATTCCTCATTGATTGTGGCCTTGAGTCTGTTCCATAGGGGTAAAAAGTGTCCTGCTCTTCCATCCCCTTTGCTCGTGGCTCAAGTTATCTGCCAGGATTACTGTGTCTATTAGCTGCTTATATTCCTTTACCCCTTTTCACCTCCTGCAGGCACTGGCTGACTTCCAACTACACCCAGTTTGCAGTCCCTTACTTCATCTATGATATCTACGCTATGTTTCTGTGCCACTGGCACAGGTACCAGGTCAAAGGGCATGAGTCAAGATGCGTCGAGACCCAGACGCTGCACACTGCCATCCGTGCCTACTTGCACAAGGAACTGCTGATGGTGATTCACCATCTTTTCATGGTGTTGGTTTGCTTCCCTGTGTCTGTGGTGAGTGGGACCCGGGGTGGGGTGGGGGGGCGGTGCAACCCGTGTGCCCAGATGAGGATGGGAAGGGAAGGGATGGGCTATTGATCCCCGCAGCAGAAGCCGCCAATGAGGATGCGGTGCTCTAGAAGATGCTGCCCCACCGGCCCAGCTCTGCCACGTTTATCCCTTTCCCCCTTTCAGCTGTGGCGTCAAGGCAAAGGTGACTTCTTCCTGGGTTGTATGTTGATGGCTGAACTCAGTACCCCTTTTGTCTGCCTGGGGAAGGTACTTATCCTGGTGAGTATCACCTGCAACTCAGCTTCTCTTAGGGGAGCCAGGGCAGAGAGAGGTTCGGATTGGTTCACCTTGGAGTACATTACAGGTATCCCCCCTTGACTAATAACCATAAATAGTCCTCGACTTAACCACAACGGAGCCCAAACTTTATGTGGCTAAATGGGAAATTTGTTAATGCCCCATTTTATGACTTTTCTTGCCACATTTGTTAAGTGAATCATGGCAGTTGCTAAATTAGTAACATGGTTGTTAAGTGAATCCGGCTTCCCCCTTGACTCTGCTTGTTGGGAGGCTTGCAAAAGGGGATCACATGACACCACCACCCCGGGACACGGCAGCCATCATAAGTTGTGAATCGGTTGTCCAAGCATCCAAATATAAATCCACGTGGCCATGAGATTGCGGCCATGGTCCGAAGCGTTAAAAAAACCCAGTCATAAGTCACTTTTTTCAGTGATGTTGTGACTTTGAACGATCCCTAAAGGAACTGTTGTAAGTTGAGGACTACCTGCATTGACTTAGTGACCGTTGAAAGTTATAACCGCACTGAAAAAATGACTTACAATGATTGCGGCATTCCCCACAGTCACATGGTCATAATTCGGGCTCTTGGCAGCTGGCATGAACCTACGACAGTTGCCATGTCCTGGAGTTGCCTGAACGTCCGTTGAAACCTTCCCAGCTGGCTTCCAATAAGTAAGTGGGGGAAACCAGATTCCCTTAATGACTTTAACATTTTCATTCGCTTAACAAACACAGTGAGTTTTCTTAACAATCAAGGCAAAAAAAAAGGTTACAAAATGAGATGTGACTCACTTAACAACTCCCACTTGCTTAGTAACAGAAATCCTGGTCCCAATTGCGGTCGTAAGTCGAGGACTACCTGTATAGGTTTTATATATTGGTTGTTTGGTTTGTTGACATTTTAGATGGTGTTTTCATTTATTAGATGTCCAGAGTTGGTAGGGTAAGGTGGGAGACCGCACAGAACTAGATAAAGACGTAATGGGAAGGCAGAAGAGTTAGCCAACCTGACCTGAGCCTGCCTTTCAACTCTCTTTTTTCCCTCTCTCCGCAGTACAAGCAGCAGCACACTCTTCTCCACAAGGTGAATGGCATGGCTATGCTAGTCACGTTCTTCTTCTGCCGAATCCTGCTCTTTCCATATATGTACTGGGTATACGGGCAGTATGCTGGCTTGCCCTTCTACCGTGTACCCTTCTCCATCCCCGCCGAGTACAACTTGGGATCAGCCATCCTCATGGCTCCCCAGATATACTGGTTTGGCCTCATCTGCCGTGGAGCTTTCCGTGTCTTCCGTGCCCGGGGTAACACCAAGGAACAAGTATTGCGAAACGGGCACAGGATGGATACCCAGGAGCTGGACTAATGGTTCTCTTGCCCCCTCCCTCAGCTGCCAATGGACAAGCCGCCTTTTCCCCCTATGACTTATTTATTGGGGTGATGGGAGGGAGTGGGGAAGCTGGCTCCTAAGCCAAAAGGAAAAACGGGGGGGGGGTCTGGGAAGGGGGGGGGCATCTCAAAGGAAATCTTTAGAGGGTATAAAACCAAAGTATTCCTTGGTTTGCTATGTGGAAATTCCTTTGTCTAAATTTGCAATGCTGTCGGTGTTTTGAAATGTCTTATGAGTTGGGTAGGGTTTGAACACAGAGTGTAGTCCTAAGCCAAAGGGAATACTGAGGTTATCTATGTTCGGGAGATATTCAGGCCTGTGGGGCATTGATCAGTTGGATGGGTTGGATGTGGGCCTGTAGAGCAAAACCCAGATTTCTAATGTATCAGAGCTCTGCCAAGCCGACAAATGCATAGTGGCTGTTGCTTGCTAAGCTATGATTAGATGATCTAAGATTTTCTGAGCATTGCTAGTCAAGGAGAGACCCACATGGCTTGCATGGGGGCGATACTATTACCTGAAAGCAGGGGTTATGAAACTTTGGATAGGAAGATTGAGTGAAATTCTCCCCAATCCTATTTTCTTTAGACTTGCAGAATCTCTATCACATGTAAACAAGATGGAGAAATAATTACTGGGTTTGAATTGCCCTCACTCCAAGCAGCAGTAGGGCAAGAGGAGAATCTATCAGCAGGATTAGTTATATTTGTAGAATAACCAATAAGGAAATATTCTTTTCATTTTTTGGATGCTAGTAAAATAACATGATCTTCAGTATTACAGGAACGTCATCTTCCCAGGATATTTAATTCATTCATATGTGGGTGTGGGTGTGATCACACACAGACACAGACACACACACACACATTTATCCTCTGTAGCAAGATGACCAGAGGGGTGCTGCTTAAAGAACACATGCCCCACTCCCCATAGCAATAACCAAGCAGCGGGAAAACTCTCCTCTCGACACCTTCTCCTCTGTTTCAGCACCGAACTCCTTCACTGCTCACTCTTAGATCCCCTCCTCACTTCACAGGGCAGGAATCTAGCTGTACATAAAGAGCAGGGGGGGGGAATGTATTTATAACCCAAGGTCTGCCAAGTATTAAAGGAGCCTTTATCTACTGTCAGCGGAGGGATTGTGTGTGTCGTTTATTAATTCCAAATCCCCAGCCCTATGTCTGTTGCTGAACCCTGTATTCGGATCACTCTTCCCCTAAAACCTCTGAGGATCACATAGCTGTCTTTACAGCTCTCCCTCTTTAATCTTCTTTCATTTATTTACTTATTTCTATCCTGCCTTTATTGTTTTACAAATGACACAAGGCGACAGACATGTCCACCACACTTTCCTTCTCCTATTTTCCCCACAAGAATATGGTGAGGTGGGTTCAGCTGAGAGCGAGTGACTGGCCCGAAGTCATCCAGCTACCTTTTATGCCTAAAATGGGACTAGAACTCACTGTCTTCTGGTGATTGGCCCCAAAGTCACCCAGCCAACTTTCATGATTAAGGTGGGGCTTGAATTCAAGTCTACCGCTTTCTAGCCTGATGCATTATTCCTTCATCAATGAATATCTTGCAAATGCATGCAAATTCAAAGGCCTTTTACTTAACAGGAAGGACGGGGAAAGGAGCAGAAGACAAGCCGTTGGCTCGGAAACTCTAGTCGTCTTCTCTCTAGTCGTGTTGTTTACGGAAAAGCCTGAAATGAGGAAGGATGGGAAATCAGATCCTGGAGGAAAATGTGTGGGCGCAAAATGTGGCTCTTGAGAGCAACAGGGGAAGGGGATTCAGCCAAGACCCAGCAGATGTGGGCTGGTGCAACACTTACGCTTGGACAATCTGAAAAACAAAGAACAGCAGGATGAGGAAAATGGATCCCACCAGGATGTAGCGTAGCAGCTGAGGGAAGGCGCCTGGAAGAAACAAAGAAAGGGGGCTACTCATGGGCCACTAACAGACACCGAGGAAGCCCACTGTTCAGAAACAAGCTGGGAGAATGGTTCACAGGCTTAGGGTCTAACAAGCAGGAATTCTGTAAAAAAAACCAACCCAAGGCAGGGATTTGGAGGCATAATCTATGTGTTACGTCAAGCAATTGATCCTCCCTTGGACTTCTTTTTCTAATAAACAGGTTTAGAAGGCCCAACATGAAGGGGTGGGGGAAGGGAAAAATGAGGGCTGTAAAAAAGGGAGGATACAACGCACGTGTGGGCGATTTATGCTTCTTTTAGCCCTGTGCTATACTTTTCATGTGTTGCCTGGTTTCAGTTTTTCCAGAGGGGATTCTGGCAATCTCTGGAACAGTGTTTCTCAACCTTAGCAACTTTAAGATGTGTGACTTCAACTCCCATGCTGGCTGGGGAATTCTGGGAGTTGAAGTCCACCCGTCTTCAAGCTGTCAAAGTTGAGAAACACTGCCTTAGAGGGAATACAAACTGACGTCTCACTTGGAGCAATAAATTCGGGCTTTTCTCCAATAAACTTATAGACAACTAGGATCTTCTCTTTATCGGAGTCAGGGTAGTCAAACCAGGGTGCCTCCTGGGATAAGGACTCCATGGTCTTGTTGGCCTCCTCTAGTCTTTCCACAGGTGCTGTGGGCCAAAGAAATAAGAAACAAAGAAATCAGATAACACAGGAAAGCATTCCTGATGTCAAAGGGAAGTTACGCTCCCTAAATTAAATTAAATATTACTACTGATCAAAGATAAAGTATCATTCCTCCCTTTTTATATCTATTTCTATATTCTCTCTAATATTTTATAGAAGCTCTCTTTTAAGCATTCAATACCCATCTGTTGTGTGGTCAGTTAATTGTTCCCCCGGTCTTTGTTTAGAAAATGAACAAACTTTTTCCCACTGCAATGCATATGGCCAGGAACTAATGAAAAAGTGCTGGAGTTTATCAAAATACGTTTTTTTTCCATATGTGGATGCCGCTACGATTGTAAACCCTAGAAATATCCCAAGTCATTCCAACATCTCTTGTAGTTTAAAAAAGCATTAACCACTTTTAAATAGTGTTAATCAACTTTGGTCTGGAACGGAAACACCAGCCTTTTCACACTATGTTGGAAACTCTACCTAAATACAACCCTGAGATAAAAAAAAACTATATCCATGTAAAGTTGTGCAATGTGAGCAGATTTTTTTTTCAGATGCACACAGGCTCTTAAGAAACTGCCTATTATTTTATGCTGAGAACCTCAAAGAATGGATTCATTAATAAAATAATCAGTATATTGACTTTACATTTTTGGAGCCTGGGTTCCTCATACAGTACCCAGATGCCATGTGGATGATTTAGTTCTAGTTTGGTAGGTTGACTAATGTGATTATTTTGCCAGACCATAACAGAACAAAATATGGGTTAGTGTTGTATAAACCCAAACTAAGATTGAAGTTTCCTTTTAGTTACCGTAGCTTGTACTATTACCACTCTATAAAGCCTTAGTAAGACCACACCTAGAGTACTGCATCCAGTTTTGGCCACCACATTATAAAAAAGACATTGAGACTCTAGAAATAGTACAGAGAAGAGCAACCAGGATGATTAGGGGACTGGAGGCTAAAACATACAACGAACGTTTGCAGGAACTGGCCTTGGCTAGTCTAGTAAAGAGAAGGACCAGGGGAGACATGATAGCGGTCTTCCAATATTTGAGGGGCTGTCACAGGGAGGACGGGGTCAAGCTATTTTCTAAAGCTCCTATAGGCCAGACAAGGAATAATGGATGGAAACTGAACAAGGAGAGATTTAACCTGGAAATAAAGAGAAACTTTCTGACAGTGAGAACAATCAACCAATGGAACAGCTTGCCCTCGGAAGTTGTGGGAGCTTCATCACTTGAGACTTTCAAGAGGAGATTGGACTGCCATTTGTCAGAAATGGTGTAGGGTCTCCCACTTGGGTGGAGGGTTGGACTAGATGACCTACAAGGTCCCTTCCAACTTTGATTATCTCTTATCTGTTATCTGTCTGCAAAAACATGGGTGAGCACTAGGTGGTAGCGGAACTGCCCACTATTTTAACCAGCAATGCAGGAACTTAACCAGAGATCTGTTGTGCTTGAATTAAGTATACCAAGGAATAAGTGTAATAGGTAGAATGAAGACAGATAATATTAAATTTTAGATAAGTGGAGAAATTTGGCAGGAGGGACTGGGCTCACCTTCCATTAGTTGATCAATCCATTTTTCCTTGGAGAGATTTGCAAAATTGTATAAGATGCAGAGAAACAAAGATTGCACTTGGCTTGGCATAATGGCTCAATCTGTCTCTCTCACATCTACACACGCATACCTGATGACCTCACAGTGCACGCTTCTCTCCTCACATTCCAGCTGACTTTTCCACCACAACCACCAAGATTCCACCACTCTACCCATCCAGGTTCTACCGTTGCTCCCAGGAACAATCATTCCAAAAAAAATACAAATAGCAAAGCAGAGGATGTCATGCAAAGAAATATATATTTATTTTATTGTTTGCCCCATCAAAAGATTCCTACATTCTGGGGAAGCACAGTATTATATAGCACATGGTCCCCAGACCTGTTCTTGTAAGGCACCGATTAAGTAATAATAGAGTGGATTCATCTGGAGTGGTGTCTCCACCACCACCAACACCCAAAAATTTCATGTCTTGGGCAGAATCCCCAGTAGTCCTCCAGCAGCCGTGAAGAGGTTAACAGGAGAAGAACCATCCGTAATGAGGGCGGACTGGATTCCCAGACCTTGGAGCAATTTGGCCTGCAAGGAATAGAAAGCAGAAAGTCACGCATCAAGGGTTTCAAAATCTCAGATGAACATTTCTAATTTGCTGTCATGTTGGGGCATATGAGATGTGTGGCTGCTCTTCCTCTTGTATAGGTAATCCTGGACTTACAACCATTCATTTAGCAACAGTCCGAAATCACACTGGCACTGACAAAAATGTGACATGACCAGGTTTCACACAACATTTGCAGCATCCTTATGGTCATTAGATCAAAATTTGGGGGCATGGCAATTGGCAGGTATTTATGACATTTGCACTAACCTGGGGGTCCTGTGATCACCATTTGTAACCTTCCCAGTTGGCTTCTGACAAGCAAAGTCAGTAGGGAGACAGAAGCCAGATTCACTTAATGGTTGCATGATTCACTTAACTGTGACAAAAAGGTCATAACATGGGGCGCAGCTCACTTGACCCGGGGGTGTGATACAAAGGAAACACAGTCAGATAATCAATAAGAGTCCCTTTATTATCTCCAACTTTGCTCCCAATGTCCAGGTTACCTTCTGACTGGAGAAAAATTCTCCCAGGAACAGCCTCTGACTGCAGAAAATTCAGTCCAAAACAAAGTAAACGCAAACTGTAACTTAAAATCCAAACCAGCCAAACTGAAGTAATTAGTTTGGCAGGGCAGGAGCAAGAATTTCAAACTTGAAAGCACAGCAAAACTCACAGAGTTGGGAAGACACCAGGAACATAGATAAGCCATGACAACATAAGATAAAGTCACATTTGTTCCCAACAGCTTGCCACATGTGGCTTGCCTTTTTTATAAACTGTATTCCCAGCTGCAGTTAATGAAGGGAATCAGGGCCCTTTCCTCCCCCATAAACCATGCAAGCCATGTTTCTCTCTTCTCCGATCCTCTCTACATGCCCTAGGACAGCGGTCGATAACCAGTGGGCCACACTCCACTGGTGGGCCGTGAGAAAATTTTGGTGGGCCACAGAGAAATCTCACCCCTAGAGCACCCCCACAAAAGCAATTAATCGAGGCTGTGCAGAAACACAAGGCTGGGCCGCCCACATGGCCCACGGGAACCCTCCCCGCCCACTCACTCCTTACCAGGTAAACTTGCCTGCTAAATTGCTATTTTTCCTTTTTCCGACCATCATCTGTTCTGCTGTGCCAGGAGATTTTGATTAGTTTGGAAGCAGGAAATGGTTGGATTTCTTGCTTTCTAGCTAGTCTAGATCTTCAGCTCAGCACAGCCGAACCTCCCTTAGGACTGAAGGTTTGCTTGCAAGCAAATTCAGTGCAGACTCACAGCAAGCAAATTTGAGAGACTGAGCTAGCCAATGGCAGCCAATAGATCACTGAATGATTCTGTGAGCAACTCACTCTGCCTGCTTTGTCTGATTTTGGGTAAAAGTTGCTCTTTTTTATAAAAAATTCAATATTTATATAAATATTTATAATATTTACATACAAGCCATGCCCACCAAGCCACACCCACAAATTAGGCCACGCCCACAGAACCGGTTAGTGGTCCCTGGGATCTAAAATTATGAGTTTGGTGGTCCCTGAGGTCCAAAAGGTTGGCGACCCCTGCCCTAGAATGAAGAGGGGGTTGGCCCTGGATCTTCCTCTGAATTCCCTGTCCCTTGTTCTACCTCTCCCCTGCTCTGCCCAGCTGGACTTTGCCCTTCCCCAGTTTCGTCCACAACCAACAGAGCCTGCTCCCTGTCAGCTGTTCTGCTTCTTCCTCAGATTCAGACTCCGACAGGGGCATGACATCACTTAATAGCTGTCTTGCTTACCAATGGAAATTTTGGGCTCAACTACGGGTTGTAAGTCAAGGACTACCTGTAGTTTATTGTGCCCCATGCTTTCTTAGATCAGTAGGAATGTTCACCAGTGCCACTTGTTTTCATGCCACTTGGCCCAGCCTGATGTTCTCCAGATATGGTAGAATTAACACTTCCAGAATTTCCCAACCGGGACTAGAGGAAAACCATATTGGGGAAGGCTTTTCTGACCTCATTGCCAGTGGTGGGGTTTTTTTTTTTAAGAAGCCACAGTCCACAGCCCCACATACCTGTTGCATTCTAACTCAAAATGAATAAACTATGAGTTTAAGCATGCCCCTTTTTTGGAAGGACAATGTTCTCCTACCCCACCTTCCTTTCCCTGTTTCTCACCTGCATCTCTGGCCCAGCCATTGCAATGTCACGGATCGTGTTGGCTCCGAGGGATTTGATCACAGCTTCAAATTTCTTGACTTCCACAGCAGCCAGAGCTTCTGCCCGGGCCACCTCCAAGTCGATTTTTTCTTTGGAGAAGCGCAGTTCTTGTTCCTGGCCTTGTTTAAGACGCAGCAGTTCCGATTCCTGAAAAAGTGAATGAAGGAGGGAGAAAGAAAAGTGGGTGCACAGGCAGAACCCAAACATCAGGGTGGAAGAAAAGGAGCTACCAGTGTGATTTCTGAAATACTCCGGCAACAATTCATACAACACCATTGCGTACTATTTTTTATTCTGACTTCCTACTAGAGAAGCCTCTGTCAGCTGGTGGATCTTCTCTAGTTTGCCTTTTCTTTTCCCACTAAAGTCTTAATATAAAGTTCACCAAGACACCCATTCTATGAGCGAAATTTATTATCTGCATATAAAACAAGGGATGTCATCTAAAGACTTTAAGATTCAGCATGTGCTTCTTAGACTTACAAGCAACTATCACCTGTCATCTGTCGACTGCAGCACCTACTAGCATCCACAGCCCATTGAAGAAGTTTGTAGAAAAGATTCGACATCCATTTGTCCAGGATGCAATAAGGTCTCCTGCCTCAAGTAGGGGGTTGGACTAGCAGATCTTTGAGGTCCCTTCCAGTCCTATGATTTCATGATTCTATAAGTTATTATGTCGGAATACTACCAAATCACAGGAAGAATCTGACCCTTATAGTTTCTTCTTTGTCCCATATCTGACTAGAGATAGTTTGGTTTGTGAGAAAAATCAAACACAAAATTGAGGCAATGTTTTTTGCTAGGAACAACCAAACTTTTGATCTCTCCAGAACTTTTCATCAAGCATGAAGGTAAATGGCAGGAATGGGAAGCAGCAGCCAAGTTGAAGAACAAGACCAGGAACTGTAGCCTACAAGTGCAGTTAAGAGCTGGCTACAAGCTGGAAACTGAATAGAGCTGGAGACCGAGAACATCTGTCATCAGAAGATGCTTCATATGTTTTAGATATAATTATGCCTAGTATACTGAGAGGAAAAAAAATAGCAATATCCAATACAGGCTTTGTTCTGAAAATTAACAGCATTAAAATTGTGCTTTGACTAGGATCAAGCAAGTGAAATTCAGTGGCTAAAGAGGAAGGAAGGAATTTAGGACCATATCACGCAATTCAGGGACTACGCCTCGACCTCCTAATTTACTTTAAGGGACAGAGCTGGTGTTTCTCAGCACTTTCTGGACATTTGATAAGTGGGGGGATTCTGGAAGCCAAAATGACCTGAAATTGTCACTTTCTTTTTCTAGGCCAGTTTTGGGTAGTTTTCAGTACAAGGAGGAAGAATGGTTAGGAAGGACAGGCAGGAATGACTTGCAAAAAAAGCCTCCTCCTTCTCCAATTATGAAAAGGCCCAATCTGGCCTGAAAAATTGAACTTTCAAGCTATTTGCGGATGAGAATTGGTAACTTTCTGCTCTTATCATCACCTTTTTTTTTTTTTAAGGAAAAAAGAATCTAACAATATGCCCACTCCTAACCCTAACCCAGTGAATTTCAAGAGGGCAGTCTTGATCCAGACACCCAATTCTCTCTGTGTATTGCTCTCTTTAACTGAACCTTTAGTCCCGGACTAAGCAGTAAACACAGAAAAAGGGGAAAAATGCTTAGAGTGGGTTGGAAAGATGCAAAATCAGTTATTCTATTTTTCAGATACAATATTTTGTTCTGTCCCATGATGCTCAGCACTGGAGGGAAGATTAGCACTCGCAGCCACCATCAAGACACTAGTTAGCCTAGAAAGGTTTATGAGAGGACAGACGGAACTCACCGTCTCTATGGCAGTAGCTTGAGCCTTCAGCTTGGCCTGAAGAACCGCTCCTTCCCCTTCAATTCGGGCTGCCTCTGCTCGGGACTGGGCCTCAGCTTTGGCTGCCCCTGTGGTCTCCACAGCTATGCTGGGGAAATAGGAAAAGGGAAGTAAAGCCCTTTAGAAACTGCATCTCAATATGCAATCAAGGACTAGATCAGCCTCCTTAAATCTGCAAATTTGCAGATTTAAGGAGGAGTCCAGCTTTCATGATTCTTAACTAGCACTGCCTGAGATCTCAGAGTGCAGGAAAGAACTAAGCTTGGAACAAATGTCCCATAGTTGTTCCTTAAAACCTGGATCCTACACACTCACCTCAGTGCTTCCAGCTCCAGCAGCTCCTTCCGGGCTCGTTCTACCTCAGCCTGATCGAGGATTTTCTGCCGTTCAAGACGACCTCGGGCCTCTTGTTCCAGCCTCTCTGCCTCATGTCTGGAGAGGGAGAGATTATGGTAGTGGATCAGGGGAAATGAACACCAAAAAGCCTACCTGAGATCCATTTCTTTATCCTGGGAAAAGCTCAAAGGCATTCTCCTGGTATAAATTAGAAGAGACTTTGTCAGGAAGGAAAGAACAGGCTGTTTCCATTTTTCTTTGTTTCTGAGAAAACAAGAAGCTGGAGAAGAATATAGTGGTACTTTGGTACTCAACTGTTTTGAAACTCATTGAATTTGGTACTCAACACATTTTGACATGAAAATTTTGTCCCAATACTCACTATTTGTTTGGTACTCAATGCACTAGCTAGAACGTGTCAGTGTTCACTGCCTTATGACTCACTACATAATTCCCTATGGGAAAAATCTGTTTGGTACCCATTGTTTTTGATACTCATTTCAGCTCCCAAAACCAATTAATGATGAGTACCGAGGTACCACTCTAAGTGATCTATGAGAATTCTGTAGGTTGTTTGATGATTTGAAACCTCCAAAACCAAGAAAGATAACTTGCCAAACTACGGTAGGGCAGGCGACCAACCCCATAAAACATACACTTTAGGAACTGGGGTTTCTTTTTTGAAAAATTTTTTGATTTTTAAAAACAAACATAAACAAACAAAACATAAAACATAAAAACATAAAGCATCTTTTTTGAAAGCAGCTTGATCCCGGGTTACATCTCTTCATACAGACACAAATTCAAGTTCATGCTCATTTTTATATACCATTCCACATCTTATTACCATTCTACATTTTCTATATAGCTTCTCCCCTCTTTTAACTTTCTTAATTTTATTTTATTTTATTTCATCTCAGTTCAGATCATTATACTTATATTCTTTGTCTGTCCTGTTTCCAGCTGTCTATTATCTTTTCTCATTAAACAAAATTTCTCCTGTAATTACTGATTAGAGTATGATGCCTTTATATCTTTCCCCTAAAATTATAACACTTAATACATAACTTCCGTTCAGATTCTGCTTGGTACATTCTAAAACTACACACTGTATTTTAAAAAAAAGAAAAAATTATGAATATATAATTAAAACAACAATCCATACCAATTCAATTCTATCGTTAATATTAATATTCATTTAAATCTTAAACATTTTACACATTACTTTTCAAATAGATATCATACTTCTATGGGAACACTTATAAACTTTCCATAGTTACTTCCCCCCCCCCCACTTCACTTATATTTTATAAAACATTGATTAGTTAAAATGTTCCCATTCCTTCCTAATTCAATTCTCTCATTTATTTCATTTCATTTATTTTGTTCACAAAAGTTTCACTGAATTACACTATTTTATCCCACTTTTAAATCATATGTTGTTTCCAATTTTCTAACATTATTTCTAATACAAATATAACAATACAATCTTATGTACCTTTACAGAATCGCTTTTTCAATTAAATTTTCACTCATTATCTCTGAATAAGTTCTGTTTCTTTACATCTTGCTCCAAACCTTTGTAACTTCTCTTCCTTTCCTTCCTCCCTTTCTTCTCTCTCCCCTTTTTACCCCCTTGTCTCTCCACCTCCATTTCCCTCTTCTGTATTCCCCCTTTCTGTTGCTTTCTAACACTATATCCACTTTTCACATTATTTTTCCCTTTTTTGGCTGTTTTTTTTAGGTCTTAAATTCTCCATTCTCTTTCCCCCCTTTCCCCTTTCTTCCCCAGATAAAGTTACTTGTTCCTTAAAGATGGCTTCTTCTTTGTCCCAATCTTCTTGTTGCGCAGTCTTTTCTTGTAGTTTCTCGTAGGTACAGATCGCCATTTCTAAGAATTGAAAAACGGAGCCAAAAGAGCCCTTCCCTTCTTGTGCCTCTTCTTTATATTTTTTAAATTCCATTTTCAGTTCATCCACAAGTGATGCCATTGTAGAATTTTTTTAAACAACCACCCAATTGTTTTTAGTCATTCAAATATAATTTCCAGAAGTCCCAAAGTCACCAAGCAATCCAAATATACACAAGCTGTTTCTTTTAACACTTTCTTCTTTTTCCAGGGGTTCCTTCCTGGGGTTACTATTTAGTTGCAAAGTTCCAGTTAAAATGTATCTTTTAGAAGTCTTATTAAGATTTAACTTTAGATTCTTTTGAATTCCAGGCAGACTCCTCCTTCCAAATCCTGCCCTTATTCTTTTCCTCTCCCTTCCCACTTACAGCAAAAAAAGAATTTTTTAGTGTTCAGAAATCTTTATTGTCCCCTTGGCATTTAATTATATTTCCAGTTTAATTACCTATTGGTGCCAAAGTGGATTTTTCCAATTTCTCATTCAGCTTTCTTCGCTGTCAACGTAAGGAAGGAGAGTGAAAAAAAAAACACTTTCCTTTTTCACTTTCATTCGCTGCTTCCGAGTCTTCTTTAGGAGCGATGTATCTTTTATTAAATTTAAATTCCAGGATACCTTAGTTGTTGCTTCTTATCCTGGTCAGCCAAAACTTTCACTTCTTAACTTCCTCCTGCACTTTCTTTTCCGGAGGAGTGCTTCTTTGAGGCGGCCATTTTTGACTGCCACTCTTACCGCCTTCGGGAAAGGGAGTTTAGCCAGCTGAGGAGGAAAGATGTGGCTTTCCTCGACCCTGCTGGGATCTCCCCACTCTTCACCACCTCTACGGGGTGGCTTAGCCCCGAAGCCAGCTATCTCGGGGCGCTCCAGCGGCGAGCCCTGGCAGAAACCGCACACGATCGCGGATTCCTGTCTGCCGCCAAAGCCCTGCAAACCAGAAGTCACTTTAGGAACTGTTAAGGAGGAGCTGTCTTCACCCTCTGTCTCTCACACAAATTGTCAGAATTGTGGGGTCTCTTGCGCTTTGAGAATGCATCCCCTCTCTCCTGGGAATCCAGACTACATTCCTTTACAGCCACAGATTTGGAAATTTGAATGGCCTCAGAGAAAAAGCTTAGGACCATGATGGCGAACCTATGGCATGCATGCCGCAAGTGGCACGCAGAGCCATTACTGCCGGCATGCAAGGTCTACTGTGTATGTGTGCGTGCTGCCCGCCCAACAGCAGATTGTTGGGTATCTGGCGCACATGCACGGGGGCAGGAGGTGTGGAAGATGCGCACACATGCGCAGAGATGCGCGGGGGGGGGGTGTCTCACTATCCTTAAAGTCCTTAAACTGTCTTTAAAGTCACAGAGCTACAGTTGAATTAGGACTGCAAGAGCAGACATTTCAGAAGTCACAGAAATAGTGTTTGTTACATATATTCAAATCTGACCCTTTCTCAAGCCAAGAAAAGCAAATCAGTGAACAAAACCAAGAACCATTCAAAAGGGAGGGTGCCCTCTGTATCAAAATTTCTTTTTTTTCTGGCAGCTTCTAAAACCCTCAGGGATCCCTTTCATTTCTCCGGCTGGCGGTAGAAATCCACAGTTTAAGAGCCTGTAATAAATGCAGTTTCCTCTGTTACCTTTCTCTGCAATCTGAAGAGGTCACCCTCCCTTATTATCCCCTCCTTGGGGAAAATAGTCACAATCACCAGGAGACTGTGAGCTTTAGTTATTAACCCAGCTGGGTGGCTTTGGGCCAGTCACTCTCTCTCTCTCAGCCCACCTCACCTCTCAGGGTCGTTTTTTTGTGAGGAAAATAGGAGGTGGAAGGAATGTTAGGTATGTTCACTGCCTTGAGTTACTTATCAAGTAATAAAAGTGGAATAACAATCAAATAAATAAATTTGAATTGCCCAGAGATTCTGGGGCAAGATACACATATTGTAAATGATAAGAAGTGAATAGAGGGGACTTGGTTGCTTCCCACATCCTCCACCCCCCCTGTTGCTCCGTACCGAGCAGTAGCTTCCTGGGAGTTAGTGGTGATCTCAATGGCGAGCTGCACACTACGCTGGAGGGCATCCCGCGTCCGTTGGTCCACCGGCTCCACACTTTGAATGTCAACGCTGCTGATGACCAGGCCGTTTGGGGCAAAGCGCAAGGAGTGGCGCAGGTTCCCTTCTCCATCAAACCCGAAGACAGCAGCACAGATCAGACGATTTGAGTTCTTTAAATAAGAAAATTCAAGAACAGAAATATTAAGTATTAACCCCCTTCAAAAAGTCTGTCTTGACCTCACCTCACAGGGACTTCCCTCATTGTCACCTAACGCAGTGTTTTTCCACCTTGGCAACTTTTAAGGTGTCTGGAGTTCAACTGCTAGAATTCCCCAGTCAGCATGCTGGCTGGATAATTCTGGGAGCCCAAGTCCACACGCCTTAAAGTTGCTGAAGTTGAGAAACACTGACCTAAAGAACGTTTCTCCTCCAGCACTCAGGTCACTACTTTCCCACCTGGAAGTCTTCCTCTGCAAGAAAACAATCAAGCTCAGAGGACATCAAGGACCCCTCAAGTCTTTCTCTCTTGGTTTTATCTTACCTGGGCGGCAAAACTCCAACCAAATTAGACTTTTCTGTAGTTGCATGGATTTTGGCAGTCTTGGAATCAAATGTTTATTCTCTGTCCATTTGTTCCTTGACATGCAGCAAAGAGGAAGAGACTGATGAGGAAGAAAGCTGTCAAAGGACAAGAATCTTCCATTCTTCCAAGGCCTCCATTCCAGCACCAGCACATGGTGGCTTTTGAGACCATAGCTGGCTTGGAAGCAGCAGTGGAAAAGCTATAGCATCAGCTCTCAATTCCCCTTCCACCTCTCCCCTCCCCAGGTTTACATCCCATCATTATTTTGTAGATAAGACACCTATCCCCTATCTTCTCCAGAACAGCTTGTGAAGTGAGGTGGATTCAGAAGGAATGTCTAGTCCAAAGTCACCCAGCCAGCTTTCATGATTAAAGTGGGACTAGAATCTGGTTTCTAGACCAGCACCATAACCACTACTTCAAACACTGGTTCCTCCCATGCCACTCTTCTCTGTTAGCTCTTTTGGGGTCTTCTGCTTGGGTTAACATATCTGGGTTGCAAAAATCAATCATCCTTTAGATGGCAGTAAAGAGAAACATCCAACTCTTTGTTACCACTTTGTGGCTGTCTAGATTTTGCAGTCTAGATGTGGCAGAATTTTGTGATATTTTACAGTAGCATTTTGTACCTATTACATTAAACAGAAGTAATGTATTTACTAATAAATCTGCCTTGATAATATATAAAGGCATTTATTCCCTTTTTCTGTCTTAGTTTCATTATGAGGTTATTTCCCCCCCTATTTTTCCCATTTTTTAAATTTTTTAAGCTTAAAAATTGTTTTCTTCATTTGTAGTATATTAAAAATGAAAGTAAATAAATAAAAATCAAATACCCAATGAAACTAATGCAAGGCAAACAAAATAGCTTTCCAAAACAAATAGGAACATTTAAAGTAGGCACAGCAGCATGTGTATAATAAATGAAAATGTTTGCTTTGTCTCTGTAGATTGGAAAACCACTAGAAATCCCTGCAATATCCAAGTCTAAAGAAAAGTTTACTGAACACTGAAGACGTGTAGAGCAAGCATCTCCTGAGTCGCACCTCTCACCTTTTCCAATCTGTGGTCATGGATAAACAAAACCTCAAGAAAGGGAAACCGTACTTTTAATGCTTGGTTTTAAAAGGCAGCATACCAAGTTTAAAAGTAAATAGGGATTTACACATAAGAGAGCGTTAAATGTCAGAGTTGCTGGTGGGACAACAGTCATGGAGGAGAAGCTAAAGTTAAGCTCACCTTATGGAAATCATCAAAGGTAACAGCAGCCACAGCTCCCCGAATGCGTGAAGCCAATGTCTTACAGGCATCACCTATAAAATCCGGGACTGAAAAAAGGCGGGTTGCTTCAGCCGCTGAAGGAATCTCAAAGTGCCTGATGGGAAAACAGATCCATACACAGTTACAAAGAAAACCTGAGAAGATGACAGTGATTTGATGAAACTTTGCTTGCCTGAACTAGACCACTGTGATTTCACAAACTTTCTCAGACTTTACAGTTACCATCCAGTTACCCCTCACTTACCAGTTATAGGCCAGTTGGAGCTGGAGACGGGCATGATCAGCTGTTTCAATAGTGATAATGTCAGAGCAGAAATCTGGTCCCAGGAGGAGGCATAGAGAACGGCGCATGTGGGGGCGCTTGGGTCGGCCCCCAGAGAGACTCAGGACTGTGAATTGCTCATCTGGACCCAGTAGCACAAGTTCTGGTCCAAAAACCACCCTGGAGGAAGGAGAAGGTCATATTAAATCCCAGAGGTTTCAAACAGCATTTGTTGTTATCTGGAATTTTATTATTATCTGGAATTTTAACCTTCATTATAGAGCCTCAATGGCGCAGTGGTTAGAGTGCAGTACTACAGGCTACTTCTGCTGCAGTCAGCTACCTGCAATTTGTCAGGTTAGATCCCACCAGGCTCAAGGTTGACTCAGCCTTCCATCCTTCCAAGGTGGGGGCAAGAGGCTGACTCTGTAAACCACTTAGAGAGGACTGTAAAGCACTCACTATAAAGCGGTATGTAAATCTAAGTGCTATTGCTATTAGCATTTTTGTTAAATGAGTGGCGTGGTGGCCTAGTGGTGAAGACCCTCGCCTCCCACTTGGAAGGTTGAGAGTTCAATCTTAGGTAGTAGCAGATGTTTCTCTTCTAGGGTGCAAAGAAAAAAATACCTGCTGCAAACTCCCCGTGGTGTCAGGAAGGGCATCCAGCCAGTAAATACATCTAGATCAGGGGTCGCCAGCCTTTTGCACCTCAGGGACCACCAAACTCATAATTTTAGATCCCGGGGACTACTAACTGGTTCTGTGGGCCTGGCCTAATTTGTGGGTGTGGCTTGGTGGTCATGTGACTGTCTGGGCATGGCTTATATGTAAATATTATAAATATTTATATAAACATTGAATTTTTTATTAAAAAAAGAGCAACTTTTACCCAAAATCAGGCAAAGCAGGCAGGCAGATTGAGTTGCTCACAGAATCACAGATTCATTCAGAAATCTATCTATCTGCCATTGGCTCAGTCTGTCACATAAAATTTGCTTGCACGCAAACTCACAAAATTAACTCACAACACACCATGCATGTAAATATTGAATTTTTTATTTAACAAAAAGAGCAACTTTTACCCAAAATCAGGCAAAGCAGGAAGGCAGATTGAATTGCTCACAGAATCATTCAGTGATCTATCTATCTGCTATTGGGTAGCTCAGTCTCTCAAATTTGCTTGCCATGAGTCTGCACTGAATTTGCTTGCAAGCAAACCTTCAGTCCTAAGGGAGATTCAGCTGTGCTTAGTTAGAAAGCAAGAAATCCAACCATTTCCTGCTTCCTAGCTAATCTAAATCTCCTGGCACAGCAGAACAGATGATGGTCAGAAAAAGGAAAAATAGCAACTTAGCAGAAAAGTTTACCGGGTAAGGAGTGAGTGGGCGGGGAGGGTTCCCACAGGCCATGTGGGCTGAGCAGCCTTGTGTTTCTGTGCAGCCTGGATTAATTGCTTTGGGGGTGTGTGCTGTGGGGGGTGAGATTTCTCTGCAGCCCACCAAAATTTTCCCACCGGTTGGCAACTGCTGATCTAGATGGCCCAACTCTACCCCAAATTAAGGGATTACAGGATTGTAAAAAGGGAGTTTATTATTAGCATTTTAAAAAGCGATGTCAGCATTTTTTAATATGATGGTCTAGGCTACTTTTTTAACTTCAGTAAAACGTTTTTCTTTTTGGTCAGGGCAATTTCTTTTGGTATGGGAGAACTTGTCTTTTCTGCACCAAACAATAGAAGCCACATTCTGAAAGTCCTCGAATACACTTACAAGTTTTAAGAAAGGTACAAACCTAGCTGGGGAAAAGTAACATAACCATAAATTTGCCACTTTTGGAATCTTATCTAGAATCAATGATTTCTGTTGTTCAAGTCTCGCATGTAATCAATATCTTGTATTGTTTGATCACTTGCTTTCGGACATATCACATATACCAAATGTTTGTATTGTATTTCTTTCTGTACACTATGAAAAGACTTGACGGCTTCCGGTTTTGCAAGGCTTCGGTGGCGGCAGGAATTCGCGACTCTCCAGGATTCCTGCAGCGCTTGTCGCCGAGGTGCCTCCGATCCAAACGGATCTGGGGGGATATGGCTGCCCCATAGAGGCAGCCGAAAAGAGAGGGGATCTGGATTGGGGTTTGGGGGTACCGCAAACCCCCTCCTCAGCCGGCAAAACCCTTTTTCCAAGGCGGTGGAGCAGCGGTCAGCAATGGCCGCCACAAAGAAGCCTGCAGCTGGGTAAGATTCGTGCTGGAGGAAGTAGGAGAAAGCGAAAGTGTTGGCTGAACCGGGACAACAAGAAACTTCTAAACACCCTGGAAACTAAATCGTTTGAAGGATACATTGTCTCCCATAGAAGATTGTAAAAGCGGCGGAAGAAAGCTGGAGGGAAAGTTATTTTCTTTCACTCTCCCTTCCCACAGAAACAGCAGACGGAAATCTGAAAAATCTACTTGGGCATAGAAGGTAATCTAACTTGAAATTTAAAGCCAAGGGGATAAAGGATTTCTGGACATTGGAATTAAAAACCTAAAAAAAATTTTATTTGCTATAAGTGGAAGGGAAGAGATAAAGACTTATTTTAAGATTGTACTGAAGGAGACTGCTTTGAGTTTATAAGATCAGAAATAAAAGATATTACGACTTCTAGAAGACTACTTTGGAACTGTGTATTTGATTTCTACCCTAGGAAGTGAAAATATAGAAAGAAGAAAGTGCTAAATGAAACTGTTTGCTTTGATTTGGATTGCTTTGTGACTTTGGGATTTTTGTGAACTATTTTTTGAAAGATTAAAGATATTTGGGTTGTTTTAAAAAGAAAAAAAAAAGAAAAAATGGCATTATCTTTTGAAGAATTACAAATGGAATTTCAAAAACTGAAAGAAGAGGAACAAGAAGACAAGGGTTCTTCTGGATCTATTTTCCACTTTTTAGAAATGGCGATTTCTACCTATCAAGAAATACAACAATGACAGGAAGGCTGGGATGAAGAGGGAGAAGCCATCTTTAATGGACAAATATTCTTAGTGGAGGAAGAAAAGCGAAAGGGGAGTAAGGAAAAGGTGAACTCAGGACTTAAAAAAGCAACCAAGAAAAAGAAAAATAATATGAAAAATCGATATGGTGTCAGAAAGCAACAGAAAAGAGAAATACAGCAGAGAGGGAAGACTAAGAGAGTGAAGTTTGAGAGATGGGGGGGTCAAAAAGCTAGAATTGATAAGAAAGGAAGGGAAAAAGGAAAGATAAGTCATAAAGGTTTTAAACAAGATGTTAAAAAACAGGTTTTTTTCAGAGATAAGGGGTAAGATATAATTTTATAAAAATGATTCTGCAAAAGTACATAAGATTGTATTGTAGATATTAGTATTTGAAACTGAGTTAGAAAATTAAAATATTATATGAGTTAATAATGCATTAAAGGGAAGCTATGAAAATGTTTAAGATTTAATAAGAGTTCAACTATGAAACATTGTTCTTATTATATTATAAACTCAATATTCCTTTTTCTTGGTTTTATTACTTATTAAATTTAATAGTATTTGCTTGTTTTATTATTTTGAAGTGTAGTACTTAGAATGTATGAAGCAGAATCAGTATGGAAAATATATATTATTTTAAGTGTTAAATTTAGGGGAAAGATAAAAAGTTGTCATACTTCAAGCAGTGTTTACAGGAGAAATATTGTACTAGAAAGAAAGGATAAATAGATGATTGAAAGAGAACGGACAAAAGATGCAAGTATAATTATTTAAATTGAGATGAAATAAATAAAATAGAATTAAAAGAGTGAAGAGGAGAGAGAAAATATATAGAAAATATAGAATGCTGAATAAGATATGAAATAGTATATTAAGTGAGCACGAATTTGATTTATGTCTGTATAAAAAGATTCAACCCGGGGTAAGCCGCTTTTCAAAAAGAAGTTTTATGTATCTATGTTTTGTGTAATGTTTGTCTGTTTGAAAGGATGTGGAAGAGAACTAATGAAACTATATACAATGAATATATATAATTTAAGGCAAAAGAAATACAATTAAATAGAAGGAAAGGGAGCAATAAAGAGAAGTTGGGAAAAGATATGAAGTTGATTAGATAAGATAAATATACATATTAAATTGTGTTTGTATAGAAATGTGATAATTTGGAATTATTCTCTTTTTAAATAAGATGTTTTATCTGTTTCTTTTAGAAAAGATATTCTATGTTACTACATCCTATGTCTTGTTTGTTTGTGTATTGTTTTTTAAAAAATTAATAAAATTTGTTAAAAAAAAAAGACTTGACATCCCCTACCCCCCAATAACTGCTTTTTGCTTTGCCTCAATTACTTAGCAATTTGTATTTTTAGAAAAAAAAAACTTTTACAATAGTAAAGGTGTCTTTCTCAAATTCAGGGTCACTTTCTTATCAGCTCACACCAACTCAGGTACCCAACAATTTAACATGTCATGAAGTCTCCTCTAAGGCCAGAGTTCTTTTGCAATGCTTATTTTCATATTTCACATCACATTTGTTGAATAACTCCTCTGTCAATATCATTTCCTTCCAACGAGTACAGAAGTGGTATTCAGCAGGTTCTGACCAGTTCTGGAGAACCATTAGTGGAAATTTTGAGCAGTTCGGAGAACTGGCAAATGCCACCTCTGACTGGCTCTGCCCCCATTTATTCTCTGCCTCCCGAGTCCCAGCTAATTGGCTGGGTCTTCTTTTGTTGGCCTGGTCAGGAGAACAGAGCTGGAAAGCAGGTTAGTGGGGTGGGGAGGGAATGGGGATTTTGCAGTATCCTTCCCCTGCCATGCCCACCAAACCATGCCCACAGAACTGGTAGTAAAAAACATTTTAATCCCACCACTGAACCAGTAGATTAAATTTTACTCTTTCTGATCCCCTGGGACTATTACAATGAACTATACAATGAATATATAATTATATTAACTTGAATCAAGAGCATCTTGTAGAAAAAGAGTGCTAATTTTGTAAAATGTAGGGAGAAAAGGGAGGGGGTCAAAGACCTGAAATATCTACTTTTCAGCCTCATTGAACAGGAAGAAACTGGAGGCTAAGTTTGTGAAGAGAAGATTTTATTAAAGATATGGCAGCCCTTTATTAAACCTTTAAAGGGCTCTCTTATCTTTAATTTTGCATGTTAAAGTTGCAGAGCTGGAAGCACAAATTGGTGTCAGTATATTATTGAAATATACTGCTAATAATTACGTCGGAGGGAGAAAAACGCGAAGGCCTTGCAGTCAAATACAGTAATATGGCTATTAATACTGGGTGAAATTAAGTGCATTATCTGGGCTAGCCATCACAAAATTAAATCCCATATGTATATGGAAGAAGGCCAGAAGGGACAAGTAGCGTATGTTATCTTGTGCTTCTTGAATAAAAGACAGAAAATGAACGAAAAAATAATCACAAATGAGAAAGAAGCAATTCTAAAAGTCAACCAGGCAACCTACTTTCCCTGAAGTCTAAGGTCTGGAGTGGGCATGCTCATTTGTCATTCCAGAGGGAATTCAAGGTCATTTCCTGGGGCTCTATCTCAAAATCGGACCAGATTACCAAATTTGGGGCAAACAAAGTTGCAGGCAAGAAACTGAATCCACTTTTCCAGCAGCAGTCAAACCTATTTGTTAGGAACCATTGGAACTTGCAAGCATCATTTCCAGAGCCCAATTGTGAGTGTCAGCAGCATTCCCACAACTTTGTCCAGCAAGGTAGAGAGGTAGCAACAACGGGCCAAGAAAGCCGATTCTTAAGAATGTGCCATTCCAAGTCTGGCTCTAGAAAGACTACAGGTAGTCCTTGACTTATAACCATTCATTTAGTGACCATTCAAAGTTATAACGGCACTGAAAAAAAATGACTTCTGAGCAGCTTTCACACTTACCACCTTTGCAGAATCCCTTTGGTCACGTGACCAACATTTTGCACTTGGCAACTGGTATGTACTTATGACAGTTGTACTATTCCAGAGTCATGTGATCACTATTTGTAACTTTCCTGGCTTCAGACAAGCCAAGTCAAATGGAGGAAGCTAAATTCACACAAGGACAGCATGATCCATTAACAAATGTGGCAAAAAAAAAGAACCGCCACTGTATATCGGACATTAACACAATTGAGTGGGTTCAGAGGTATTTCTTGAGAAAAGTATTCCACTCCTCCACTCACAATAGAATTCCCTATGCCTCCAGGGTCGCAATTTTGGGCCTGGACAATCTAGAACTGCACCGCCTGAAGTCTGATCTAAGCCTAGTTCACAAAATTGTCTGCTATAACATCTTGCCCGACAATGACTTCTTCAGCTTCAGCCTCAATAATGCACGGGCAAACAACCAGTACAAACTCAAAGTAAACCACCCCAAACTCGATTGCAGAAAATACAAGCAACAGTCAAACCCTGGAACGCCCTACCTGACTCCATTGTTACAGCCTCAACCCCTCACAGCTTCAACCTCAGACTGTCTACCGGGGACCTCATCCCATTCCCAAGAGGTCCTTAGAGGGGGCCTGCATAAGCGCACCAGCGTGCCTACCGTCCCTGTCTTACTGTCCCCATCTACCTGTATTTATTCCCTTGTTCTTGTTTATGTTCAACTTGGTATCTTGTACATGTTTGACAAACAAACAAATAAATAAAAGAACATAAAAATGAGGTGCAAGTCATTAACAACTGCCTTGCTTAACAACAGAAATTTTGAGTTCAATGGCAGTCAGTTCAAGGACTATCTGTAGATGAATTTTCTCACCTGGATTTACGCTCCTTGTAGTCATAAACTTGCACAGCGGCGTTGTGGGGGACACGGTAAGACACAGCCTGTGTCTTATCACGGGGCAGCACAACGCCCTTCTCAGAACTGTCTTTGGAGCGATCAAGAAGAGGATCCCTGCTGGTACTCAACAAATCCTCCACATGGCCAGGCAAATATTTCTCCCACAGCTCCTCATCCTGAGACAGCATGTAAGAGTGGCCAATCACAGCTCTAATCTAGAAGAGAATAAGAAATGGTAGGAAACATAAGAATACATAACATCCCCGTAAATTTAGGAGAATTTCCTGGGCAATCTTCTTTATTTCAGAAGCATTATGAAAAGGAGGTCTCCGTTTGATGAGGGAATAGAAGGGGAACTTAACAAGTAGAACTTTGCAAATGATACTAAGCTGGCAGGAATAGCTAACACCCAAGAAGATAGGCTCAAGATCCAGATGGATCTTGACAGATTAGAACGCTGGGCCGTATCTAACACAATGAAATTCATTGTAGAGAAAAGTAAAGTCCTACACTTAGGCAAGAAAAACCAAAAGTACACACATAGACTGGGTGAAACCAGGCTTAATAGTAGTAATTGTTAAAACAGTAACACGTTGTAACTTTGAACAGTCACTAAATGAACTGTTGTAAATCGAGGACTACTTGTACATATTTGATAGCTAGCTTCCATTTAAAATGTAGAAGACACTAGATCCTACAGGACAAACAAACCTCACTTGAAGTTGTACCACTGACATCTTATTTATGTTGTCCTGTAACCATCTCTGTCTTTGCAGTAGTGTCCAGTGCCCAGAGAAAGAATACAAGGAGGGAGGGAAACCTAGTTATTGCATGTTGGTTTATTTTGGAAGAGAGCCGAAAAAAAGTAACCAATGCTGAAGCACAAAGATATCCTTTTCACACCATCGTGATTTCCTTTTGCAAGGAAAGGAATTCGAGTATGAGCTTTATCTGAAGAGCAGTTAAGAAATAATACAGTGGTGGCCAACCTTTTTGGGCTCCTGTGCCAAAAATTGTGCATGTACTTGCACGCTCGTGCTCACGTGCCAGCACCCAAAAGGCAATGCACGACCCTCATGCCCCCTATGCATGCGTATGCAATCCCCTGCACACACACCCGCCCCCTTAACTGCACTGCGCATCACAGCTGATTTTCGGCCAGTTTGAGGCCTTTTTTGGCTTCCCAGAGGCTTGAGGAAAGCTTCTGCAGGCTTCTGCAGGTTTTGCAGGCTGAAAACTAGCCATTTTGTCACTTCCGGTATTTTTGGAAAAACAGGACATGACAAAACAGGGCTAATTTTTGACCTGTAAAACCTGCAGAAGCCTTCCTCAAGCCTCTGGGAGGCTGAAAAAGGCCTCAAACCCACCAAAAATCTGCTGTGAGGCGTGTGCATGCCCAGTGAGGTAAGTTTGCCTGCAGCTCACGTGCCGGCACAAATGGCTCTGCATGCCACCTGTGGTACGTGTGTCATAGGTTCACCATCACAAAAATAACGTAATGAACCACATTAGAGAATTGTGGTCCTTTTGCTAAAATTGACCTCTAAAAGTCAGCATTTCTAAGGATTGATGTTCTCTGGTAACCACTGCTAGATCTACACCACTCACCTTCCCTGTCTTAATATCCCGGACATAAATGCCTTCATTCTCAGCCAGGGGAATAGCATGGCGTTGTTCCATCACTTCGACCTCCGCAGGTGGTATGTACTCCAGAGGCCCTCGGATCAGCCAACGGTCACCTGGCTTGCGTACAATGTCCTCGCCATCCTGGGTAAGAGACCAAGTAAGGGGAAGAGAAGGAGTGTCCTATCCAGCTGTAGCAATCCATCCATCCATCCGCCCTGGCCAGCAGAGACTCAGGACCTCCTACCTCATTTTTGTCTTCAAAGGGGCGAACTGCACGTAATAAGAGGCCATCTTCTTCAGACAGGACGTAAATGTCTTGGATTCCGTCTTTCAACCATTCTCCAGGCTGTAGGAAGAATGATTTCTCACCCTGCAGAATGAGAAGCAAGAATTAGGGAAAACTCAAGAATGATTATCAGTCATTGTTGTTGTTGTTTTTTTAAAGTGGGGGGGAGCTTAACTCTATTTATTAAACCATAAAATTGTGAATTTGATGTTGGCTAATTGCCCGAATGGTATCCTCCAGTTCCAATCACTATCACCCAAAATTATTGGCAAGTTGCCTGCCATTTTGAGTTTGGAAACCAAAAATATAGTGCAGTGTTTCTCAACTAACTTAAAGATGCGTGGACTTCAATAAAAGCTTTAAATACTGTAAAAGACGCATATTAATGGGAAGTTGAAATCTGCCCTGGCCTAAGTCTTATGGTTTAGAACAGGGGTCGCCAACCTTTTGGACCTCAGGGACCACCAAACTCATAATTTTAAATCCCGCGGACCAAAGACCCTGGGGAAATCCCAAAAAAAGTCTTCAAGAAAGTTCCCCACCCTGTTTCCCTACTGATCAATCATTCTTTACTTGGGATCACAGGATAGTGTCTCCAGTTCCATTCTCAGGGGGAGAGAGAGAGAGAGAGAGAGAGAAAGAGAGACTTTTTGCTTCATGCAAGGAAAGCAGCAGAAGTCTTTCTTTCTCTCCCCCAAACTCCACCAGAAATGAGTTCTTTGCTGGCACAGCCTTTTGGAGCAGGATGCCTTGCAGGGTCCCAAAGACTCATTTCTGGCAGAGTTTGGGGGAAGAGAAAGAAAGACTTTTGCTACTTTCCTTGCGTGCAGCCAAAAGCAGAAGAAGCTAAAAGAAGCAGCTCCGGTGGCCAGGCGAGGTGCGTGGGGTAAGTGGGACAAGTTCCCACCCTCCACCCTTCTCCCCTCCTCTCACTACTTTGTGTTGTTCACAATGCAAGTGACACAAGCAGTGTGTTCCAATGGGCCATGTGGATGGTGCAGCCTTGTGTTCCTGTGCAATTTGGATTAATTGATTTGGTGGACCACCAAAATTTTCTTGTGGACCACCAGTGATCCCCAGCTCACTGGTTGGTGACTACCGGTCTAGAAAAGGTGAAATCTAAAATCTATTTCACTAAACTGATTTTTAGTGACTGCCTCTGTAATTTTCTTGGCAGGCAAAAGCCATGTCCAACTCTAGGGGGGAAGTGCTCCTCTCCATATCTTAGTGGTGGCAGCCAGTGTTGTCTGAAGACACTTCTGTGGTCAGGTAGCCAGCATGACGATACATACATCAAGGCACATAGAATGCTGTTACCTTTCCACCAAAGTGGTACCTATTTATCTACTTGAATTTGCATGCTTTTGAATTGTTAGGTTAGCAAGAGCTGAGGCAAGCCCGGAAATGCACCTTGTCACGCAACATTCGGGTCTCAAAGCTCAGCAACTTTAACTGCTGAGCCATCGTGCTTTCCAGTTTTCTGGGCAGCATTACACAATTAGTTCTTTTTCAGAACTGCCTTTTTCAGGGACGTTGTTTTGTCTGGTGTGCAGCTCAGAGATTCCCTAGTGGGATTCCCAGAATTCTATCCAAGCACTTACCAATTCCAACTCTATTTAACTTCTGAGCATAGACAAGCCTGGGCAAATGTTACTACTTAGTATGTCACACATGTTCATCAAGAGGACAAAAGTCAGTAACTGATCTTGTCTAAGGGCAGCAGTATATGACTTTTCTAGATTAAAGTGTCCCTGTGCAAATGGCAGCTGTGAGGCGGGGGCCACCCACCGGATGGAAAAAGTGTTATAAAACATTTAGGATTTTATATATAGTTTAAAAGCCTCACCAAATTAGCCAGGAACACAATGGATTATTTTTAACTACTTTTTTTTAGAGCACATTCAAAATAGACACTCATTTTTGCATGCTCATGTCTACTTAGATATAGAAGGATGGGGGGGGGGGGGGGGGGGAGGGAGGGAGGGAGGAAAGAGAGCTGGAAAATTCTAAGAGGAACTCATAAGAAAATCTTAATATTTGAAAATTATGTCTCCATTGTTTAAACTCTCAGTTCCTGTAATGATAACAGAAGAATGCACGCAGAAAGCCCATAGAATAAAAAAAATGTAAAGATGCACAGTTGTTATATAAAAGAATACAAGTCTACGTTTCTTGTTAATTATACTTAGTAGTAACTGTAACTAATGTACTAAAACACAAAGGGGTAGATCTGAAATCTGAGGGGGAAAGGCAGGAGAAGACAGATCAGTAATGGTTATATAATCAGAAAAAGGGTAGCCAATTTTTTTTGCAGCCCACAATTAGCACCTTGGAGAGAGTTTACTTTAAAAGAGAGAATAGGAACCTGAGCTTTCAAGAGGCTCCTCCCATCCTTGGAGTTCTCCAAGCTGAGCCAAAATCGCATTACTGAAATTTGACTGCAATGTGTCTGAGTTTCAGGGCTGCCTATGCACCAAAAGTTGCCAGCCAATTTCAAGTATCCGTAACAAAAAAACAGAAAAACAGAGTAATAGAGGAAGTCCTTGATCACAAATGAGCATCGAATTTTGTTTGTTAAGTTGTTGTGGTCATAAGTAGAGTTACCACATGGCTCAGATTTTATGAGCATTTTTATAACCGTTGTCCACACCGCAGTCATTTGGCAAATCACATAGTTGTAAGTCCAAACCGAGCTTATCCAATGGGCAATTTTTTGCCCGTAAAATGGCAAAAAAGACACAAAATACGATCACCTGGCTGCAGGACACTGCAGGTGATTGTAAATGCAAGCGAGTCACCAAGCATTGAAAATGTAATCCCATGATCCCAAGGGTGGTACGACAGTTGTAACTTTGAGAACAGATCGTAACTTTTTTCAAGCCTATCATGACTTTGAATGGTCATTAAGTGATAGGTTGCAAGTCCAGGATTACCTGAAGGGATCACCAGTTCATTTCTTCACTGCACACTATCAGAACTGTGATTTCTGGCAAATTTGTCCTAATGTTTAGCCCGAATCTGTTTTACTTGCAATCGCTTTCCTGCTCTCTGGAGTAACATGGTTTAAGAGAGCAGGAGCTGTGAATACAAAGTTACTTCCTAAATCATTTATATATGGATGTAACATCTAAAATAATAATTTTATAACAGCTTCCTAATGTGCCTCCAATGGGAGAGGAACAATAGCTTCTCTTGAAGGATAGATTGC
This sequence comes from Pseudonaja textilis, assembly GCF_900518735.1. The sequence continues at coordinate 6,240,277 of NW_020769361.1, forward strand.
TTTAAGGAGTTCTGTTATAATCACTAGGGCTGCCCCAATTAATAGTTACAATATAGGTAGTCCTTGACTCACAATCATTCAGTGACCATTCAAAGTTACAATGGCACTGAAAAAAGTGACTTTTGACCATTTTTCTCACTTATGATCCTTGCAGCATCCCCCAAGGCCACATGATTGAAATCCAGACATTTGTCAACTGACTCATCCTTACGACAGTTGTGGTGTCCCAGGGTCATGTGATCCCACTTTGTGACCTTCTGACTAGCAAAAGTTAGTAGGGAAGCCAGAGTCACCTCACAACCAGATTTACTAAATTAACCACTGCAGTGATTCACTTAACAATTGTGGCAGGAAAGGTTGCAAAAAGTGGGGGGGGGGCTCATTTAATAACTGTCTCGCTTAGCAATGGAAACTTTAGGCTCAATTGTGGTCGTAAGTCAAAGACCACCTGTATATCTTTAGAGTCCTTCATGCTTCCGAGATAAAGATACATACCTTAATGACCTTCTTCTGCCCAAGCTGGGGTCTGCCATCGACATCTAACGGGTCACAAACTACACAATACTGGCAACTGTTCAAGGTGATGATGTCAATAATGCCCAGCACTTCCTCATAAACATCAGGGATGTGAGCTTCTGTGTCCATCATGGTGATCAACCACTCTTCTCCGGTTTTCCTTACGATACCCTGAGAGTCCCGAAATGTTTTAGTGGCCCGGAGGTGCAGTGCTTTCTTCAAAGAGCAAAAGAAGCAGAAATATATATATATATATATTAGTGGAAAGGCTCCTTTTTTATGATTTAACATTATTTGTTATTAATCTGACTCTTCATACAAAGGACATATCCTGTAGGGTTTAAGCCACAGCTCGAAATGTCACTTCTGATTAAATTTTGCTAAGAAACAGGCAAGAATGCAAATATTAGCCAGCAATGTCAACTGTGTACCCTGTCAGAAAATGTTGGTCTACAAACTCACCTCTGATCACCAGTGGTATGAGACTAATCTATCAGCATCTGGCAACGTATTGGTTTTTAAAACAGCCTTCTGCTTGCTCACTCAAGGAAAAAAAGGCGTCAGGAAGCAGAGAAAGACTACAAGATCCATACAAGACAGTCTGTCTGGTGTAGTGCAGTGCTTTTCAAACTTGACAAATTTAAAATGCACGGACTTCAATTCCTAGAATTTTGCCATCGCGCAACCAGGAGACTGTGAGTTCTAGTGTCACCTTAGGCATGAAAGTCAGCTGGGTGACTGGGCCAATCACTCCCTCTCAACCCAGCCCATCTCACGGGGTTGTTGTTGTAAGGAAAATAGGAGGAAGGAGCATTAGTTGGAGCTTGCCATCTTGATTTATCAATCAACCACTCTAGGCGGGATAAAAGTATAATAATGCAAGGTCATGGATATCTCCATACTAACAGAGGTTAGTGACTTTTAAATTTTTATTAAAGTATTGGGAAGGCTAAACTAAAAGTCTCTAACCAAACATACTTTCCCAGGGAAACTGAAGCTTTCAGCCATAAAATATTCAGAAGCCAAAGACTGCTGGAAATTTAGAAAAGGATTTACTGGGAGGCCAGTACAGTTCTGGGACAGCAAAAGAAACAGACAAGAATGCAAATATTAGGCAACAATGTCAACTGTGTATCCTCTCAGAAAATGTTGGTCTACAAACTCTCACCTCTGATCGCCAGTGGGGAATGATGGCCCCTTTATGACATGTGGACTTCAACTCCCAGAATTCATTATTCCCCAATCTTGCGTATTCCAACCACACCTATATTTTAAGCATACAAAATGGGGCCAAGATCCTTCCCGTCTTTAGGCCTGCCTTTCCTCCAGTGCCATCAATAAATCCACTTGTGTTTCAATACCATGCATCCCGGTCTCATTCAAACATTCCCCTGGGAATATTGTCCTGTATTGTAAGGACCAAAAGTCGCTGAGCAAATGGTGCTACTCAGAAGGTATTAAAACCTGGGCTTTCCTTTCTTTGTCTAACTCAAGGGTCTCCAAACTTGGCAAGTTTAAGACTTGTGGACTTCAACTCCCAGAATTCCTGAGCTAACATAACTAGGGAAGAATTCTGGGAGTTGAAGTCCACAAGTCTTAAAGCTGTCAAGTTTGAAGACCCCTCACTAGTCTATTGTCTTTCAGAGCAACTCACATGATGTTTAAGGTTGTGCCAGGTAAAAATCGTTCCATACATCTTTCAGTCCAATTAGCTATGAAAAAGTAGCTTTTTCCATATTTGTTAGGCAAGGGACATTTGTAGTATGCCTGTATATGGGGCCATCTGACCATAAATGGAAGAGCTTTGGAATCAAATAACAGTTTGGCCTGGACTTTGCAGCAAAAACCTTGAAAACCAAAGCAAGAGAAATCAATAGCATCTTTCCTATAACCACTACTTAACACTGGAAGTTGTAAAACTGTCACTTACTTTTTCAGTCAGAATGACAGCATCAACAATCTCAACTACTTTTTCAAATACACCTGGCAAGTAAGCCCCAACCTTCTTCACCATCCATTCCTCACCTGTGGGGAAAAAAAATGGGAAACTCAAGATATACACACACACACACACACACACACACACACACACTTCTAAAGCTGCCCTTTCATAGGATCATAGATAAGAAGTCAGAAAGATACCTGTCACACGTTTGTTCCCTTCTCTGTCTTCGCATTCCTTCCATGCCTGAAGTTTAATGGCTTGGTTGGGATGAATGATGGTGGCGTGGATTGTCTCCACAATTTCAACCTCTTTTCGTGGGATGTAGGTACCTGGAAATAACAATGGTTTATTAGATGAGCTAGCTAGGCTCCAAATCAATTATGACAGGGGTGGGAAAGAAATGAGAGTTTCTGATTTGGCCAAGCCAAAACACAAGAAAAGGGTTCCACGCGTAGAGGGACAGGTATTTGGGGAAGAAAAATCATATGATCCATATTTTCTTTTTAACACTACAACTATTCAGTTAAAACATATTCTCAAGAGTTTTTTTTTTTTCAACATTATTATTTTGCCATTAACACTTGAGCCAATTACAGGTAATTCTCGATTTATTGAGCCTAAAATTTATGTTGCTAAGTGAAATTTTTTGTTAAGTGTGTTTTTCCCCATTTTACAACTTTTCTTGCCCCGTTTGTTTAATGAATCTGGCTTCCCCATTTACTTTGCTTGTCAGGTTACAAAAATGATCACATGACTCTGGGACACTGCAACCATCCTCAATGTGAACTGGTTGTCAAGCATCTGAAAGAAATCACGTGACCATGGGGATGCTGCAATAGTCATGAGTGTGAAAAGACTGAGTCATAAGTGTGGAAGACTGAGTCCACCTTGAACCTGGTGAGATCTGATCTGCCAAATTGCAGGCAGCCGGCTGTCAGCAGAAGTAGCCTGCATTTCTGTATTCTAACCACTGCACCAAATGGTCATAAGTCACTTTTTTAGCCCTTGTAACTTCAAATGAACTAAATGAACAGTTGTAAGTCAAGGATGATCTGCATTGAGATTAAAAGCCAATTGGGATTTAAAAAATAGGGGGAAAATATGTGCAATGAGAAGAAAGGGGAGAATTCAGAGGAATATTTTGGCCCCAGGTTTCCTGGAAAACAACTGGATCTGACTGACTCAATTTTCCTCTTTGAATGGCAAACAACTTGATGGAATCTCAGAATTCCTCGCCTTTGTTCATATCCATTTGTTTCAGCCGAAGATGTGGTGAAATGAAATTATAATATTCTGCAAAGGTCTACAGGTGTCCTCCAGGGGTGTGGAATCTCTGGCTCCCCATATTGGGCTGAAGTAGTGCACTCAGGATTCTTCCCCGTTGACTATGCTGGTTGGGGCTACTGGGATCTGTTCATCAGCCCCATAGAGGAGCATACACCTCACTTCCCAAGCAACATTTCCTTCCTTGACAATTGCCCCTTACCAGGTCCTTCAAACAACCATTCATCTCCAGCAACGTATTTGCCCGCCTGGTCATCTTCAAAGTCCAGCAGAGCTTTCAAATGCAGGGCAGTGTTAGCCAAGACAATCTGTAAAGGTGTAATATCCTAAAAAAGCAGGTGAACAAAGGGGCTAGTTACAAAAGCAATGTCAGGGAGTAGACAAGCCTTGGGAGGCTGCCAAACTCAAGGAAACGGGTTCCTTTTTTAATTCTGGAAAGATCTTTCTTATGGGTCAAGTAAATTGAACACAGCAAAAATGTCAGTAAAATTGAACTGAATAAATAAAAACCGAATCTTGAAAATTGCCACGATAATTTTCCAGTGTAATTTATATGGGTAGTCCTCAACTTACAACCACAACTGAGCCCAAAATTTCTGTTGCTAAGCGAGAGAGTTCTTAAAGTGAGTTTTGCCCCATTTTACGACCCTTCTTGCCACAGTTGTTAAATGAATCGCTGCAGTTATTTAGCAACGCAGTTGTTAAGTGAATCTGGTTTCCCCATTGACTTTGCAGGTCAAAAGTTCGTCAGAGGTGATCGCATGACCCCGGGACACTGCAACTGTCATAAATATGGGTCAGTTGCCAAGCGCCTGAATTTTGATCATGTGACCCCAGGGATGCAACAATTTGTAAGTATGGGAAAAGGCTGTGTCACTTTTTCAGTGCTGTTGTAACTTCGAATGGTCACTAAATGAATGGCTATAAGTCAAGGACTATCCGTATTTGGTGTAATCAGCCAAAATTCCCCCGAGTCTCTTTCTCACGCTTCCCTGCTCCACTGAACTGAAGAATCACTTCTGTAAATGGGCTGCTGCCTGGTTGGACCTGTTTGGGTGAACTGGTAATTGTGATCACTGGCTGGGCCTCACCACCACCCCGCCCCTGTGCTATCCTTTCCCTATATAACTAAATGTCTGGCTTGTTCCCCCTGCCCAGGCTGCCCAGCTGAGTCCTGTGCTGTGCCTGCTGGACTCACCGGAGCTGCCTGAGTAGGTTAGCTACATGTTTGAAGCACGTGCTCACGACCAGTGAACCAGTTGTTAATGTAAGTGCAGCCCACACCTGTGTTCTCACATTCTCTTCATGCATTCCATCACACGTAGAAATTTACAACATGGAATTCACACATTCATACATTCCCCCTGCCCAGGGGTGGACTTCAAAAAATTTAGCAGGGGTTCTCTGCCTGGTTGCTGGGTGGGCGTGGCTATAGTGGGTGTGGCCCAGTTGGCCTCCTGCACCATGGCGGGGAGGAGGTTTTTTGCCCTCCCCGGGCTCCAGAGGCTTTCCTTGAGCCTCCAGGAGGGCGAAAATGGCCTCCCCAGGTTCTGAAGGCTCTCTGGAAGCTAGAAACAGGCCCGTTTCTGGCCTTCCTGAGCTCCTGAGAAGCCAGTTTTTTGCCCTCCCTGAGCCACTGCATGTCCTGCACTTACCCACATCCAAAATGGGTCAGGTGGGGACTCCTGGGAGAGGTGGGGTGGGCAGGGCCAGCCAGGAGTGGAATTTGGGGTTTCTCCAAATTGTGCAGAATCTTAGCTAGGAATTCTCCCAAACCCTACAAACCCCCAGCAGCCCACCCCTGCCCCTGCCCTTGCTACAAGAGGACGCCCAAGGGATTACTCAGTATGGGCCATTTGAGGAGGGGTTAAGACATGCATACCACTTTTAGTTCTTCTCCTGGATATAAAGGGAAAGGGTCCTGAGCCATTCTGATCTCCAGGTCAGCATGTGCGAGGCGGACTTGCCCCAGAGCATCAAGATGGACTGCCCCATTTACTCCACGAATCACCGGATTGAGGATGATACAGTAATGTCGTGGTGGAACCATCACCATTTTCTTTGGAGCTAATATGATCCTGAAATAGGAAAGAAGTTTAGCAAGGCAGAAGAATGGAAAGGGAGAAATAAGATCTTGGGTTTCTTAGTTCCTGGTTAAAGGCGACGGCTTTAAGCTTGACTTCCAAGTTTTGGCATGCAGGTAGTCCTTGACTTACAACAGTTCATTTACCAACCAAAGTTACAACAGCACTGAAAAAAGTGATTTATGATATTTTTCACATGACTGCTGCAGAATCCCCATGATCACCCAAGCAAAATTTGGACGGTTGGCAACTGGCATGTATTTATGATGGTTGCAGTGTCTGAGGGTCATGTGATCACATTTTGCAACCTTCTGACAAGCAAAGTCAATGGGGAAGCCAGGTTCGCTTAAAAACCAGATTACTAATTGGTCAACTGCAGTGATTTTTCTTAACAACTGTGGCAAGAAATGTCATAAAATGGGGAAAAATTCACTTAACAAATGTCTCACTTAACAACAGAAATGTTGGGCTTAATTGTGCTCCTAAGTCAAGGACTACCTCTACTTGAAGCCTGCAGGCTTGATAAAGAACTTGAAAGAAAATTCGGAATTTTGCTATTATATATGTTGACATATATGCACAAAGATGGAAAGACACACTAATTTCCTCCTTCAGTGGAAATATTCCATCCTGCCTTTTTAATATTCCCCAAAATATTTCATTCTCTAGGAGGGCTGGTGGTTGCTGACTTTCTACACTATGGAAACCTCTTCAGCCAGCACTGGCTCAATGGCCTTGAAACTGAAATGAGCATCGTCAACAACTAACGAAGTAAAATCCATAGGGACACCTTTACTTTACCTTTTACATGTGGGGTAATTCACTACAAAAAGCAATTACGTTTGCAGTAAAGCAGTTAGCAGTAAAAGGAAACCAGGATGTCAAATAACATGGTGGCTGGACACTATCAAAGCTGACATAAGCCAGAGTTTAGAACAACTCAGAGAAATAGGGCAAAATTGAGAAATGTGGAGAGATCTGGCCCATAGAATTGCCAAGAGTTGGATATGACGGATAACATCGTAATCAGAACTTGCGAAAAGGGGTTCTCCCAGAAGCTGTCCTTTGCTAATCCTGATGTAAGAAGGGTTACTAAGACAGCCAAAGTGGCTGCATAGAAAGTGCCAACAAAGATAACAGAAAACCGGAAGAGAGTTAAGGGGTCAAAATCTAAAGGTGAGGATTTGTCCCGGGAGAAAATAGCAAGAAACCAGAACAACGACTTTTGAAACTGCCCTAAGGAACAAAGGAACTTTGCATCAGGTAAAATTAAATACAGCAGCTTCACTTCCTCAAATCATCCAGAATTCAATTAGCCAGACCCACCTATGATTGATTCAAAGGTCTTGTAAAAGGTACTGTACAAATAGTCCTTACAACTACAATTGAGCTCAAAATTTATGTTACTGAGACATTTGTTAAGTGAGTTCTGCCCTATTTTATAATCCTTGTTCTTGCCGCACTTAAGCAAATCATTGCAGTTGTTAAGTTAATATGTGATTGTTAAGCGAGTCTGGTTTCTCCATTGACTTTACTTGTCAGAAGGTGGCAAAAGGTGATCACACAACCCTGGATACTGCAACCATCATAAATATGAACCAGTTGCCAAGCGTCTGAATTTTGATCACATGACCATGGGGAGGCTACAACAGTCTTGTGAAAAACAGTCATAAGTCACATTTTTCAGTGCCGTTGTAACTTGAGTGCCTTTGTAAATACACTTTTTGTAAGTTGAGGAATATCTATACTTGCATTCTGGTTTCTAATTTATTTCTTGTCAGTGACTTTCATATTACAGTAGTTGTTGTAAATGTTTCTATCTCTGCTTTTATGACAAGGTAAGCAGCCTAGAATGGAATGAAAGTGTGATTGGTGACATGTAAGTTTAATAAATTTAGAGCAGGTGTCTCCAAACTTGGCAACGTTAAGATGTATGATTTGATTGCTTATTATATCCTTATTAAGTGTTGTACCTTATGATTCTTGACTCTTGATGAATGTATCTTTTCTTTTATGTACACTGAAAGCTTTGCATCAAGACAAATTCCTTGTGTGTCCAATCACGCTTAGCCAATAAAGAATTCTATTATATTCTATGTGTGAACTTCAACTCCCAGCATTCCCCAGCCAGCAGCTGGCTGAGGAATGATGGGAACTGAAGTCCTCACGTCTTAAAGTTGCCAAGTTGGGAGACTCCTGCTCTAATAGTAGTTTCTATAGTAGGCCAACCCCTGAAAAAAAAAATCAGCAAAGACTTGCCGCCCCTCCAGCTCCCCCTGCAGATTAATTCTTGGTCTCAGCAGGAAGACTGAGCAACTGCCCCCTTGCTGAAAGTTTGAGAAAAAAGCCAAAACTTTTACACAGGCGAATAGAAAACCTCTATTTTGTTGCAAAACTTTGGACAAATAGGAACGGTCCTCCCGGCTTGGAAGAGCGGTAATTATTTTCCCAAGGAAGGGAGAGAGGCGTGAGAAGTAGCAGCTACGTCGCCTAGCGGCACGATATTCCCAACCAAACTCCGATTAGGCTCCTCTTTCTGCCGGGACTCACCTCTCATTATCCTGGCGGATGTAAGTCTTGGGCCCGATTTCCACGCGGGTAACATTGGAGTTCTGATCCAAGACATGGATGTAATAATAGGGCGGGATCCGGATAATCGACTCGTTCGCCATTTTATCTTCCAAGCTGTTTTGCAAGAGAAGAACAAGAGGATTTTAGAAACCGGCCAGAAAATAATCACGGGAAGAACGCCAGCTGAGTCATTCTCCCGTTTTTTCCTCTCCGCCGGAAGGGCTTGAAGATTGATCGCGTTTGCAATCTCTTTCTTAGCCACCAAGCCCAGCAAGGTGCTGGATCCTTCTTAAGAATTCAGCCGGGCTTACTCAGCAACCAACGCCCTCGGCGAGGGAAAGCGAAATACCTGCTCCATAAATTCATACCCCTTTAGCAGTTACGGGAAAACCTAGTTAAAGAGCTGGGCGTGCAACGTGGGGAGATGACTATTGCCGAACGTGGCTGCCAGGTTCGCTATTCTGGGTGAAAAAGAAAGCCACGCAAACGTCCCTGTTTTGCGTTGGGTTTTTTTGTTTGTTTGTTTTTTTGCAAGCGTTGGCCAGAGAGATTCACCCTTAAACTCTTCATTTCTCCTTAACCGAGTCTTACTACTGTACGTAATTAGTGAGAAAGTCAGTTTCACTCAACTAACTGTTATACGTCCTGGCTCACATTGCTGCACTTTGTGAAACTTCTTAGCTCAAAGATAGTTTGAAAAAAAGGATGGTAAAAGAATGGATGGGGGGGGGGGGCATTGCCCACCCCAAACTGGAACTAGGAAGTCAAGGATTAAAAAAGTGAATTAAACTTACCAATGGAGTTGCTTTCTGTAGCTTCAGGGATGGACCTAGACTTGGAATTCCTCTTTATAGTAAATTTATTTCCTGGTTTGAGAGGTGGAGCAAACTGCAGCTGTTCAAAAAAAAAAATTGTGAAAGGAGAAGCAGAGTTCAAACACAGTAGCCATCCAGAGTTTTGCAGTCAAATAATAATCCTACCAAAGTACAGATAGTCCTCAATTTACAGCAGTTCATTTAGCAACCATACAAAGCTACAATGGCACTGAAAAAAATGACTTATGACTGTTTTTTCAGAGTTACAACCTTTCCAGCATCCCTATGATCATGTAATCAAAATTCAGGTGCTTGACAACTGGTTCATACTTATGATGGTTGTAGCATATTGGGATCACGTGAGCATCCCAGGTCAGATCCTGTTTTATGGTAACACCCAGAAACTTAAAACTGACCATTTACTCCACTCGATCTCTATTGATAAGCAAGCGCTGGATGTCTGATCTTCTATAATCCACTATAAGCTCCTTGGTCTTATTGGTGTTGAGGATCAAGTTATTGTCTCCACACCTGTTGTAATGACAGGCAGTCGAGTTGTTTGATCATGAACAACTGAATCATGATGATCTTTATTGGAGTCTAGTCTTGCATTTATACACATTTTTAGTTATCCTCCATCACTGGTTAACTTTGGTTATTGCTTAACTTTCGTTACTGTTTGGCACAGTAATCCATACAATTAATTATCTCTAGTTAAAGTCTAACATATGTTTACTTCCTCTCTCCAATCCTCCTTTAGATTAGTGACTTTGTTTACCTGAGTTGTATTTGCTTGGAAACATTCTTTATCTGAGGTTTGCCATCTGAGATTGGAACATTCCTGCAATTACAACTCTACATATCCTCATTTTTTTATTTTAAATGGAGGATTCAAAGATTTATGAATGTATTGCAATTATAGAGGATTAAGAGAGGGGGAAACAGGATGAAACAATGTGAATAAATTTGGAATACACTGAATAAAACAACAGCTTGCAATTAGTACAATAATAATAATTATAGCATAAAAGAAAAACTGTCTGAGCCAAGACTAATCGGAGCCAATTGGTTAGCCACTCAAAAGGTGAGTAATGAGCATGGATATTATTTTGAATGTATGATTGTAAATTGGCAAGCTCATCCTCAATAGTTTTATTCAAAGAATGAAAATGCACAGCACATCCACGGTGTCTGTACTAACGTACAGAACCCTCCCTGACGGGCTAAAAGATAGTCTATGGCAAAACGCTGCTATAAGACATCTTGATTTAAGTCTTCTATTTCATGCTGCAAATCATGAATAATAGCAGCGGTAGCATTGACAGATTTTTCAAGTCTGCAGGTGAGACCAAGAATAGATCATCTGTTTTCTTGAGCAGTTATGCCAAGATAAGAGCCTAGAGTAAGGACTCTTGTAATGGCCCCTGCCAACGCATGGCCAAATGTAGAACCAGAAGACCATTGTGTGTCAATAATGACTTTATCATTACATGTAGGCCCCAGAGAGGAACGCCACTGTCGAGTTGATGGGAGCATACCTATTTGAACAGGTAGAGTAAAATAACCTATAATTGCACATTGATAATTCTGAGGATGAACATTAGTAGTACATTTATCAAAAAAGAACCACATATTAGGATCCTTAAGCTGCCAACCAGCACATATTGATCCTGTATTAGATTGATCAGAGGCATTAAAAATAGGAAAATTGTCAGGATACATATCAGGAGCTATATTAATTCCATGCAAAGAAGAATTAAAGGTACCTGAAAACCAATAGTAGTCAGAACAATAACTATAATTCCCTAGCTTTTTAAATATGTGCTGAGCAGCATCATAATCAGACCAATTATGAAGCCAAGTGTGTTTAGCGTGACAACAGAAACACAGACCCCTTGTAAATTGATTAACTTTCAAGTAACACCAACGGACAGAATTCAATTGCATAGGGGGTGTAGAAAATAGGAGTGTGAAATAGATTGTAGTTGTGAGACAATAAATGTAGAAGACATGATCAAGTTAGGGGTAAAAGAAATTTGACCAAATGCCATTGGGGGCTCATAGTATAAAGTAATATTTGTGCCATGGGTCATAAACGTATTGGATTCATTGTGACCAAATTTTTCAATTGCATGCCTACATAAATGCCACACATGCAAAACTTCTATTTTTGTTCGAGGTTCAGTATGCAATGTTTTCCCTATACGTTCCCAATTAGTTAATTTTAAAGACCCCTTTTCTGGATACCATAGGCACTGAGCTGCAATCTCCTGGACCAGCCTTAAGAGATTTCTCTGTGGTACTTTGGTATTATTTTTCTTCAACGAATAGCCTAATTCATCTACATGCTTCCTTTGTTCCTCAGAAAGTGAAGACCCCATACTTACAGAAACCAAAAGGTTGAAGAAACCACAAAGGGTTGAAGGTGCACCAAATCCTTGCCAGACGAAGTAAGAGGGTCCCTGTTCGGGCACCACTTGTTGTAATGACAGGCAGTCAAGTTGTTTGATCATGAACAACTGAATCATGATGATCTTTATTGGAGTCTAGTCTTGCATTTATACACATTTTTAGTTATCCTCCATCACTGGTTAACTCTGGTTACTGCTTAACTTTCGTTACTGTTTAGCACAGTAAGCCATACAATTAATTATCTCTAGTTAAAGTCTAACATATGTTTACTTCCTCTCTCTAATCCTCCTTTAGATTAGTGACTTTGTTTACCTGAGTTGTATTTGTTTGGAAACATTCTTTATCTGAGGTTTGCCATCCGAGATTGGAACATTCCTGCAATTACAACTCTACACACACCATGAAAGCAACTGGTCCACCTCATCTCGGTAGGCAGACTCATCCCCCCGGAGATGAGTCCCACCACTGTTTAGCAATAGTATTACTAGCGTGAGCGGGAATGCAGTCGTGCACATAAAGAGTATAGAGTAAAGGACTCAGCAGGCAACCCTGTAGTGTACCAGTGTTAAGAATAAGGGCTGAAGAGTTATGATTACCTAATCTGACCCTCTGTGAGTGGCCAGTCAGGAAATCCATAATCCAAAGGCAGATTGTATTAGAATGCCCAAGGTCCAGAAGTTTAGACACTAGTCTATGCAGAAGAATTGTGTTAAATGCAGAACTAAAATCCACAAAAAGCATCCTCACATAGCACCCCCCCCCCCCCCTTGTCTAGATGAGTCAGAGCAGTGCGAAGAGTGATGGCTATAGCGGCCTCTGTAGATCTATTTTTTCTGTATGCAAACTGGTGCTTATCAAATGTATGCGGAAGACCAGAAATGATGTGCCAGCAGACCAATTTCTCAAAGCACTTCATGATGATAGGAGTGAGTATCACTGGTCTGTAATTGTTGAGGTTATTGATAGGGAACTTCTTTGGCAGCGGAACAATGGTGGAAGCCTTCAAACAGGATGGAATAGTGGATTGGGATAAAGACTAATTGAGGATCCTGATAAAGACTCCAGCCAACTGATCAGCGCAGTCTTTAAGCATAATTATGTAAATTATGAAGCTGTGAGAGGTTATGATAATAACCTTCAGATTTTATGACTAAAAGCTTACTAAAGCTTAGCGGTTATTTTATTCAACTTTGGCTGATTACTGCAGAAGATCAGTTTTAAAACAACCGATGAAGTGTGAACCCTCTTGGAAACACAGCATTATGAAAATTGAAAATTTGTTGGAATCCTGCCTATTACACAGCAGAAAGATGATAAGAATTGTTCCTGGGAAAGAAAGTGGTCAAGTTTGTCAATCAAACTCAGATCAGAAATAGGATTCCCAGCACAATCCTATTCATGCTATTTTGAAGTAAGCCCCAGTTTCTCACATAAAACACTGCAGCCTGATTTATTCAGGGGGAGGGCTCTTATTTGTTAGCCTTACAGCCCAACTTCACTCAGCATCAAGGCTGGATGGTCTTCCAATGTTCTCCTGTGATAACCACCCTATGAAGTAGGCTGGACTGGCAGAGGCTGAGTGGCACGAAGTCTCCTAGTGAGCATGCTGACTGGGGAGTTCTAGGAATTGAAGTCCAGGTTCAAGAGGTTCCGTAGTCCTAGTTCTACCCCTTTGCCATTACAATACGCAGATTGTATTTTTCAAAATCGTTAGAAACTGTTACTTGACCAGGAAACAGACTTCTACGTATGGATCATATTTCTCAATCTTGGCAACTTTGGTGGATTTCAATTCCCAGAACTCCCCAGCTAGCATGCTAGAGAAATCTACAGCTAGATTTCTGAATTCTAGTGAACCGTAATACGGTGATGTTTTCCCATGGTATATGCCGCCATGACACACATATACCCATAGTACAATGATTTATAAAGTGTCCAAACATACAGCAAACATAGCCAATAGTAACGGACACTGAGTTTTGCTCAGCCAACAGCTGAAAGGCTGCACATTGCAGGTAATCCTCGACTTGACAACAGTTTGCTTAGTGGCCATTCTAATTTACAACAGCACCGAAAAAAGTGACTCATCATTTTTCATACTTCTGACCGTTACAGCATCCTCAGGGTCACATACTTTACGTTTGGATGCGTGACAATAACTCATTTATGACGGTCAGTGTCTGGGTCATGTGATCCCCTTTTGCAAGTGAAGTCAATGGGGGAATCAGATTCATTTAACAACTGCAGAGATTCACTTAACAGATGTGGCAAGAAAAGTCATAAAAAGGGAAAAACTCAACAAATTTTTCACTTAGCAACATACATTTTGGGCTCAGTTGTGGTCGTAAATTGAGAACTACCTGTATATATGCATGCTGTATGGCTTAGTGCTAAATCAGTCCAACTTTGTTATCTTTTAAGATTAATGGACTTCAACTCCCAGAATTCCGTAGCCATGCTGGTTGGGGAATTCTGGGATTTGAAGTCCACATATTTTAAAAGTTGCCAAAGTTGCAAATCCCTGAGTTAGATGATTCTAAACAATTCCTCTGATTTAGGAAATTATAATGAAAAAAAACCCCGCAGGGTTGGCAGGATGTATGACTTGATTGCAGAATTTATCATCTATATATTTAGAAATTAAAGATTCAATAGTTAGCTTAGTTAACTAAAAAATTATTTAATACAATGGAGGGAAAAATTGAAACTTCAGAAAGTGATAGTAAATATGGAGAATATTCTTGAAGCTTAATAAAAGCTATTTTAAAATTCTACCTGGCTGTGGATTTTGACAGGTATGCAAATTCTGCTTGCAACAAACACATTAACAAGCTTCCTTTCCTTGAATATGTCAAAACACCTTAATTTTAGCTATTGTGTGAAAAAAAAGAAAAGAGAGCTGATCCTTTTTTCCATGCCCAGCTGTTAGAAACATAAGTGTATCAAGAAAACAGTTAACTACTCTTCAGTTCAGCCAAGGTACGTCAGATCAGAAAATAGACTCACAAGAAGACTAGGTGTGTAATTTATTGAGATAGATTATAATAGCAGAATCTTGCAGGTCTGCCGCTGTTTTCCCTTCGCCAGATTTCTCCCCTCCCTGTTGCTTCCTCTGCACCTGTTGTCTTAATAGCTTCTGGGTGGCTTCTCTAAGGTCATCTCCATGGCTACTTCTGCTAACATTTATTCAGCTGGGGAAGTTTATCACCATTCAGGTTAAAGAAGACTTTTTTGTTGAAGAAGACTGAAAATGGTGCTATGATAGAATCATAGCATTGGGAAGAACCTAAGAAGTCATCAAATTCAACCTCCTGCACATTTACAACAAAATCCCCAATCTCCTTTTAAAAATATTCAACGAAGAGGAGGAAACCAATTCTAGTGATTGATGGCTCTTATTGCCAAGAAGTTATCCCTCATATCTAATCTTTATTTCTGTCCTTGAAGTTTCATCCCATTAGTTGTAGTCTTATCCTCTGGAACAAAGGAGAATAAATCCGTGCTCTACAATTTAACAGGCCTTCAGATATTTGAAGATGTCTCTCATATCCCTCTTTTTAAAAAACAAAAATAGACATAATTGTCAAATACTGGTAGTCTCCTTCCTGAAATATTACAACTTAGTAAATATCTATAGCAGATCACCAAACATATAGTATTTGGTCTGCAAAAATCCAAACAATTACAGTATGAGAAGATGGAAAAAGATAAAAGATAAAAAAATAGCAATAGCACTTAGACTTTTCACGGTGCTTTACTGTGCTGTCTAAGCAGTTTACAGGGTTAGCGTATTTCCCTCGGTCTCATTTTATCAACCTCAGAAGGATGGAAGGCTGAGTCAACCTTGAGTCGGTGAGGATCAAGTCTTTGGCAGTTTTCAGAATTAGCCTGCAATACTGCATTCTAACCACTGTGCCATCAAGTTTGTTTTCTGAATCTCAGTGCAGGTAGTCCTCGACTTAAAACACTTAGTGACCATTCATAGCTACAATGGCACTGAAAGGAGCCTACCATCCCTGTGCTATTGTTTCTTTTTATTTTTCTTATATGTATCCTTTCATGTATTCATAACTGTTTATACTTATACCTGTTATCTTATAATCGTTTGACAAAATAAATAAAAATAAATAAAATAAAATAAGATGCTCATTTTTCACACAACCATTCCAGCTTCCCCATGGTCACATGATCAGAATTGAAATGCTTGGAAACGGACTTATCTTTATGGGTTGCAGTGGCTCAGGGTCATGTGATCACATTTTGTAACCTTATAAAAAAAGTCAAATGGGGAAGCAGATTCACTTGAAACCGTATTACTAACTTTAACAACAGCAATGATTCACTTGACAACTGTGGTAAGAAGGGTCATAAAGTGGGGCAAAACTCACTTAACAAATGTCTCACTTAGCAACATAAATTTTGGACTCAATTGTCATAATTTGAGGACTACCTATACAAACCTCTGAGAGAATTCCGCTAAAACCAAAAGAATTTCAAACCTACAATGGAAAATGAACAATTAAAAAAGAAATAGTATATGGTTAGTGTGATTAGCTCACAGCAACATCTGCACGCAGCAAAACAGAATTGGTCACGTTAAAAAAAAAAACCCTAGTTCTACATATTTCTGGAGAGAGCCACATCTTAATTCCTTTGCTCCCATTTAGTAACTCAACACTTCGCAGTTGGAATATGACATGTCAAACAAAGCTGTATCATTCCCCATTCCAACATTTTATATCATATACACAAACTGAAAATAACTTTATTATTTATTTTTATTCCACCTTTATTATTTTTATAAATAGAAGTGGCAAACACACCTTTTTCCTGTTTTCCTCACAACACCCTTGTGAGATGTGTCTCTCTGTGTGTATATGCATACATATATACATGCTACACATAATAGTTTTTACACTCGAATGATGTTAGCAGAGGCTAATGAACGCTAAATGGATAATATAGTTTAAGTTCCCGATATTGTGATGTCTGTCTCTTCTTTTACCTGGAACTCTTATGTTTAGGGTAGTTTGCAATATATGGACATATTTCATATATTTAATAATAGAATAACAGAGTTGGAAGAAACCTTAGAGGTATTTTACTCCAATCCCCTGCTCAAGCAAAAGACTATATACCATTCCAGACAGAGGTGGGATTCTACCAGTTCGCACCTATTTACTAGAACTGGTTGTTAACATTCTAAGCAGTTCGGAGAACCGGTTGTTAGAAGAAATTACTGGCCTAATCCTGTAAGGAAGGCAGGAAGGAAACATTCTGGTGTTGCTTACAGAAACTGCCTCTCCGTTAACCCTTATTATATTCTTGGCAGGACTAGACTTCCTGTCTCAGGAACTTCTCTGGAGATATTTTTCCCTTCTTTGCTGGTACTTTGCTTGTGTGGAGTTGTAACTTTGTACCATTGTGCCATTGTAACTTGGGTCATTCAAAGTTACAATGGCACTGAAAAAAGTGACTTATGACCATTTTTCACACTTAACAACTGTTGCAGCATTCCCACAGTCATGAGAGGCCAGGCAAGGAGATGCATGCCTTGATGTGAGTGATATTTAGTTTGCCATGCACAGCTAATAGCATGACCACCTAGCCATGTCCACCCAGTCATGTGACCACCAAGCCATGCCCACCAACTAAGCCACGCCCACAGAACCAGTTGCTAAAAAATTTGAATCCCACCCCTGATTCCAGACAAGTGGCTATCTAGCCTCTTTAAAACTTTCAGAAGTGAAGTACCCACAACTTCTGAAGGCAAGCTGGTTAATTGTCCTCACTGTTAGGAAATTTCTCCTTACTTCTGGGTTGCTTCTCTCTTTGATTAATTTCCATCCATTGTTTCTTGTCTTGCCTTCTGGTACTTTGGAAAATAGGTTGGCCCCGTAGTCTTTATGGCAGCCCCTCAAATACTGGAACAGTGCCATGATGTCACCCCAGGTCCTTCTTTTCACTAGGCTAAACATAATGGAGTTCCTGCTACTGTTAATCTGGCTTTGAGTTTGGGGTCTGAGTCTGTGTTCTTGGCGCGTGTCAGCTTGTTTGGTTTTGGGGTCGGGGGTGCGACAGCTGGTGAGGCAGCTGTGGTCTGTTTTCTGGATGGTGGTTGTCCTTCGTTTATAGGATGGGCTTGGGCCTGGGTCTGATGAGGGGGATTGGCGGTGGTGTCCCGTGTTGTTTCAGGTCTGGTGTTGGTTTTCGTGGCTGGGACTCGTTTGTTGGTGAGGGCTAGCTTCCAGATGTCTGGTAGGAATGTATGTATGTATGTATGTATGTATGTATGTATGTATGTATGTATGGCATTCAGCTTTGTTCGGGTATATTCCCACGTCATTGTGGTTGTGATTTTAAAGTTGTAGCAACTTTTCGGCAGAATCTCATCTGCCATCATCAGGCTTCTGTATAGCCTGATGATGGCAGATGAGATTCTGCCGAAACTTTGCTACAACTTTAAAAGCACAACCACAATGACGCGGGAATATACCCGAACAAAGCTGAATGCCATACATGTAAGTATCCACGAAAACTTAAGAAAACATATATATACATACATACACACACACACACACACACACACACACACACACACACATAAATATATGGCATTCAGCTTCGTTCGGGTATTTTCCCACGTCATTTTAGTTGTGCTTTTAAAGCTGTAGCAACGTTTCGGCAGAATCTCATCTGCCATCATCAGGCTTCTGTATAGTGTTCATAACCGCGAAAACTTAAGAAAACATACACACACACACACACACACATACATACATACATGTATGGTATTCAGCTTTGTTCGGGTATTTTCCCACGTCATTGTAGTTGTGCTTTTAAAGTCGTAGCAACGTTTCAGCAGAATCTCATCTGCCATCATCAGGCTTCTGTATAGCCTGTATGTATGCATGTATGCATGTATGTATGTATGTATGTGTATATATATGTATGTGTATATATATGTATGTGTGTGTGTGTGTGTATGTATATGTATATATATGTTTTCTTAAGTTTTCACGGGTACTTACATGTATGGCATTCAGCTTTGTTCGGGTATTTTTCCACATCATTGTAGTTGTTCAAATTCTTCCATGAACAGGTTTGCAATGACGGGTGACAGTGGTGATCCCATAGGGGCTCGTTCAATTTGCTTCTATCTTTGTCCTTTGAATATGAAATATGTGTTGGTTAAGCAGTGTTCTGCTAGTTCCATGAGGTGTTTAGCTGGTTGGTATTTATTTTTGATGATTTCAAGAGTTTCTTTTATCAGGACTTGAGTAAATAGTGAAACCTCATCGAAACTTACAAGCAGATCTTCTTGTTCCACGTGTAGATCTTTGATCATTTCCAAGAAGTGGTATGAGTTTTGTAAAAGTGAAGCTGCTGTTTCAGCATGGGGCTGTAGCTGTTTTGCTAAGTGGTTCGACGTGGTTTCACTATTCACTCAAGTTACTCAAGTCACACTGTTTAGCTAGGTTTTGTAGTGGTGCTCCTCTGGAGCTGACTATGGGTCTGAGAGGTATGCCTTCTTTGTGTATTTTTGGGAGGCCATATAGTTTGGGGCATCCGGAAGATTTTTCTCTTGGGATGGTCGTCTGTTGGATCACTTTGCTCATGTGGCTGGTTATAATTTTCTTCTTGGTTATTTTTTCCAGATATGTGGTTGGGTCTGTGTTTATGGGTTTGTATGTGGAGTCTTGGAGTAGGTCTGTCAATTTTGTGTTGTAGTCTTTTCTATCCATTACTACTGCAGCATTCCCTTTGTCTGTTGGAAGTATGATTATGGTGCTATCTTTTTTTAGGGCTTGCAGGGCTTTTAGTTCTTTGTGCAAATTGCTTTTGGGTGGTTTGCTTGTGCATAGGATGTTAGTAACTTGGTGTCTTATTCTATCAGCTTCATCTGTGTTTAATTTAGTTAGGCTGGATTCTACTGCACATATGATGGATTCTGTGGGGATATTTTGTATGCTGTAGCATAATTGAATTCTTTGATTAGGACATCTGTTTCTGTTTTGGTGAGTTCTCTGTTGGAAATGTTATATACTAATTATCTCAGGTGTTGTGAGTTGTTGGGGGCTTTCTTGTCATGTTCTAATTTCTTTAGTTTCTTCAAGAGTTTGTCATTTTCGTAAGTGGTTTCAGTTTCAGCTCTCCAAGTTGTAAGTTGTTTTATTTTGTCCCAAAGTAGAGGGTGGATTTTGCTGCTCAATTCCAGGTGTAGTGCTAGCAAATCTTTGTATAACTGATCCAATTGGAATCTCTTTCTGTGGAGCTCGTTCCTGAGTAGAGCCATTTCAGTTCTTTTCAGGATACGTTTAGTAGCTGCTGTGCTGTGATGAAATGTTAATTTGAAGCAGGTTGGTGTTGCATTGTTGTCTCTGCAGCTGCATAGGAATTTGAGGTCACATAGTATTCCTGCTCTTTTAACTTCCAGCCAGCCAATCAAGACACAAAAAAAGCCACAAAACAGACAGAAGATATTAGAAACACCAATCAAGCAGAACACAGCAAACTCCAAAACCAATAAACACAGACCAAGACTCCCAACCAACCAGGATGAAGGAAAAACCATTCTGGCATAGCAGTAAGCAGTAGCCCCAAATTTAAAACTGAAACAACTGTAAAAGTCTGACTCACAGACAAACACAATACAGAAGCCTGATGATGGCTGATGAGATTCTGCTGAAATGTTGCTACAACTTTAAAAGCAGAACTATAATGATGTGGGAAAATACCCGAACAAAGCTGAATACCATATATATATAGAGAGAGAGAAACACCCCCATAACATGAATAGATGGGACGATACCTCCCGCCTACCAGACATCTGGAAGCTAGCCCTCACCAACAAACAAGTCCCATCCATGTAAACCAACACCAGACCTAAAACAACACGGGACACCACCGCCAATCCCCCTCATCAGACCCAAGCCCAAGCCCATTCTATAAACGAAGGACAACCACCATCCAGAAAACAGACCACAGCTGCCTCACCAGCTGTGGCACCCCGACCCCAAAACCAAACAAGCTGACATGCTCCAAGAACACAGACCCAGACCCCAAACTCAAAGTCAAACTAAAACCCAGAATGCTACATCACAGCCACCCGCTCAGGATATCACATCAGAAAATCAGGAAATTACACCACAAGAACTCAAGAAGTTGCAACACAGCAAATGACCCAGGATATCACAGAACAAGACCAAGGATACCAAAGCAATAAGTCTCACAAGATCATCACACAACCCATTACCCAAGCCGTTACTACACAGGAGGCTAATGGAAAAGAGATCAAAACACAAATGACCCAGGAGATTACAACGCAGGACCCAGGATACCACAACAAAAGAACTCACAAGCCCATCACACAACCCATTACCCAAACCGTTAAAACACGAGAGGCTAATGGAATAAAATCACTACAAAACAAACAACCCAGGAGATTACAGCACAAGATCCAGGATATCTCCACAACAAAACTCACAAGGCCATCACACAGCCCATTATACCAACATCAACTCCATCAACCAATCAAGAGGCAGCAGCACAGCCAACCAGCCCAGCACACCAGCCCCCACCACAAGTATTTATAGAGAGACGGCAGCTCCGATCATACACTGCTTGCACTGTCACGAAGCCAAAAGCACCAGCCTGAGGATGGCGAGTGGGACCTCGCTGAAACGTCGCCAAGATACTCTTAATCTTACATGGGAAAAGACCCAAACACACCTAGACTTACACACACACACACACACACACACACACACACACACACACACACATAACATATATAAAAACATGTGAAGTACAGTAGATACTGTTAGATATTTACATATATGCCCTGATTGGTTGGCCCATGGCGGAGGGAAATCGAAGAGTTGTCACTGGTTGCAGCCGCAGCAGCCTGGAGTAAAAAAGGAGCTGCATGATAGCAATAGCACCTAGTGCTAGATCTATGGTATATAACTGCTTTACAATGCTTTATAGCCCTCTCTGAGCTGTTTATAGAGTCAACCTATTGCCCCCAACAATCTGGGTTCTCATTTTTCCGACCTCGGAAGGATGGAAGGCTGAATCAACCTTGAGCCTGGTGAGATATCTTGATTCTATCCCTCTGTTAATGCAACCTAGGGATTGCATTGGCTTTTTTGGCTGCTGCCACAGTGTGCTGGCTCATACTAGCTGGATTCTGGTAGTCCTTGGATTATGAAGGTAGTTGGGATTGAAACTGGCATTATTAAAGTGCTATATGATGTCATGTGATTATATCACAACAATGGCAATTCCAACAGTCCCAGTTACCATCATTAAGAGAGGATTGCGTGCAGGGGTGGGATTTCCCAGTTTGGACTGGTTCGGGCAAACCCCAAGTTGCAATGATCAGCTGGCTCTGTACCAGTTCACTCCAGCGAGCATGTGGGCCCGCTTGCCCACACCTGCTCTTTCCTGTCCTTTACTTCCTGTTTTTTAGAGCACAGCTGATTCACGTGGCAGAGCAGTTTGCCACACCTCAGCTGTTTTATTCACAAGGGCTACAGTTGAAGGTAAGTATTAGAGCTGGAAATGGGCTTTTAAAAATGTGGAGCGTGCGTAGGGAATGTGCGTTTGGTGCACGCCTAGGCTCCCCGAACCAGTTGTAACACCGGTTGAATTGCACCACTGATTATGTGGGTCCTTAAGAACCTCACATGACTACATTTTATTTTGCAGCCGAAGGAATCATGGGATTATATATAACCGAGGATCCAAAACATCATCCCTAGGAATTTTGAGGAAGGGTTAATGGGAAAACAACAGTACTTAAAGAACTATATTAAGCCTATAATATGTGGGCTGAAAATAAGAGTTGTTCGTACATCTCTAGTATTATCCATAGATTGTCTGGATTATTATACATAAAAACTCCAAATAAAGTTGTGGACTACAGTTCCATCAAATAATGGGATTAAAAGCAGTTCCACGTACATCCATAGACTTTGAATGTCGGCTAAACGTCCTTTGGAAAGGATTTGAAAGATGTGTTTCAGAACTTCCTATAATCCTAGCACCTCTTTGCTGTTGATTAAAGCTATGTGCTTTTTCACGCTTTGATAACTGCTGTTTTAAAGGAATCCATCTCTTAAAAGTTAAAAATGACTCCTAAAACACCATTTGATTATTTGAAGTGTAGAGACCATTTTTTTCCAAACCATGTTCTAATTTGATTAATGATGCAAGAACATTATAAATTATAGAGAGAGATTGTTTGGGATTAATGATACTTAAAAGCTGTTCCTGGTGATAACAGTTATGTGGAATGCATATTTTAAGTCAGTTAATATGATTAAATTATACATTTTTGTTATCTGTGGTGTTGCAACATAATGCTCACTTTGATCAGTTCTGTTGTTAATATTATAGAAATGGCTTAGCATTATCTTCTGTGGGGTTCTCTTGACTTCCCTGAATCCTATACTGTAGTCTCGAAATAATAATTCTTCTCCCAATATATAACATACAAAGAGTATTAAATGTGCTAATCATGACATGACTTTTGACAGCAAGACTTTGGTAGGAAAAATGTTCTGTTCATTAACCTGAAAGAAGCTGCACCTGATGGAATAAATTCAAGTTTCTGGAATTTGGAAGCACCACAATCTCAACTTTGAAACTCTTTTTTTCAAGAATGGACACCATAACATGAGAGTGGAATTCTGTTTAAACAACATACCAAACTCTGTATTACAGGTTGTCTTTGACTTACAACAGTTCACTTAGTGACTGTTTGAAGTTACAACGGCACAAAAAAGGTGACATGATGATCATGTGATCAACTTTTACAACTTTCAGACAAGCAAAGTCAGTGGAAAAACCAGATTCAATTAGCAACCGTGTTACTAACCCTACAAAAGCAGTGATTCAGAGTGGCAAGAAAGATTGTAAAATGGGATAAATTTCACTTCACTGTGGTGGCATAGTGGTTAGAATGCAATACTGCAGGCTAACTCTGCCTACTGCCAGGAGTTCGATCTTTATCAGCTCAAGGTTGACTCAGCCTTCCATCCTTCTGAGGCCAGTAAATGAGAACCCAGAGAGTTGGGAGCAATATGCTGACTCTGTAAACCACTTAAGAGAGGGGGGTAAAGCACTATGAAGCGCTCTATAAGTCTTAAATGCTTTTGTTAGTGCTATTAACAACTGTCTTACTTAGCAACAGAAATTTTGGGCCCAGTTGTGATTGTAACCTGAGAACTATCTGTATTCATCTATCAGTTACTGAATTAATCTGGTTGGCTATTTCATACAGCATACTAAATCCCAAATAAAAACAAAACATGCTAATTTAGCATATTCCATTAATTCAGGTGTAGAGAACTCCAGAAACTTGACAAATTTGTTTTATTAGTTTCATTATTTCCAACTCAACAGACTGTTAAAATGATGACTTCATTCATTTATTTATAGATCAAAATACAGAAAAACAAGGAAAAGAAAAGAAAACCTGTTTTTTGCTTTTATTTAAAAGCCAACAAAAAAGAAATAGAAAGGATAATTATGTAAAAAGGATATCATGTAAAAAGGCTGGTGACTTTATTGGTCAGCAAAATAACTGTTTGAAAACAGTATTGGACAAGAATTTAATCAGAAATGGGAGGAAATAATAGGATTATGCTACTAAAGGATGGGTGAGATCCAGCTGGGGGCACAGAAAAATAGAAATCCTGAAAAATTATTTCTTTCATGGGAAATTCTAGAGGGTGGTAACTGTGCTGGTTAGATAGTATATAGTCAGTTGGGAATTGAGAACTGTCCCCTTAAGGGAATGCTTCATGGGAAATGTAGTTAATGCCTCATGGGAGATGTAGTTCATGTCATGTGGTCACATCTGTAATCCTGATTGGTCAGTGAATTGATCTCTAGTTGGGTTTTGGGGAGCCTTTGTTCATTCCTATCTGGACCCCAGCATCGTGCTAGAGTCTCCCTTGGTTGTATCCTTATGGGATGAAGATAACCATCTTTTCACACTATGAAGATGACTATACCAAGATTGGATGTTAGATGAATCTCAACATAACTGTGAGTTATACCTTGAGGATGCCTAATATAATCCAATAAAGAAAACTTTTTGCAGTTGCTCAAATGACAAAGGGAGACAGCAGCAAAGACAGCACGGGCTGAAGCATTGCCGAAGGCAGCCGACAATGCCTCCCTCAACTTCAACCTTGGAGATTTGGAAAGAGAGAGCCCAGATAAATGTGTCAAGGCCAATGTGGATGAGCAGTACTCACTACGGCACAAGCAGGCAGAACTGGCAGTTAGTTAACAGTCTCCCAAAACCAGGGAATCAAGGGGGAGAATCTCAACCATAGGATCTAAACGCCAGTCAAAAAATTGACATTTTAAGACCTAAAACTTGAGACTCCATCCCTGAAAACAGAGAAAACGTACCCCAATGTCTCAAGATCTACAGGGCAAGCAAATCAGCCCACTAATAACAACGAAGATTTCTCAGCATGGAGACATACATCAAGCAGAAATTCCCCAGCTCAACCCAAGGGTAATGGAGTTCCTGCCACAACCTCAACACAATTCAAGCTCAGAGGTACAACAAGATAACCGTGGTTGGCCTACCCAGCACTGTGAAGGACAACCATCATATACGGCATGGCAGGACATCCTCCTCAGGAAGTACAGGAAAGAAGACTACAAGCCGTCGCTGAGACACAACCCAGACCAAGTCTACGAGAATCCAAAGCGACACCTCACCATACCAAGGCACCTTACCTGCAACCCCCATGCAACCTCAGCCGATGATCCAGCATTCTGGAGAGAGTTGGCACTAAGGAGAGGAAAACTAGATTTGGCCACTAATGGTATGTACAAATTTTCTGTCCAGCCAGGCAAAGGATATCTACTATGGAAGAGTATCTTCATGTGCAACATTCAGGCCACACGCCTGCAGCCTGATGAAGTACTCATACATTTGATAGCATGACTAGGACTGAGGTCTGCAGAAGCAGTGAAGGACCTTTACGTATCCCATTTAACAGATCCAGACGCTGCCCTCTGGTTAACATGGAAGAGACTCGATGAAGAATATGGCGCTCCCACAGAGGTGGAAGCTTCACTTTTGGATCACCTCAACAGCTCTCCTGAAATCAGTCTCGAAGAGCCTAGCCAGCTTAGATAATTCTCTAACATATTTTTACAGCTGAGAGCGGCACAAAAGGATCCCGACTTGCCGGGACTCACTTGTCTTAACCAGTTCGAAATGCAAAGCAAAATCGTTTGAAAACTACCATAGCTGTTAATTGAACAATGGATCCAACTGACTGAGGCCATCTTTTCACACTATGAAGACGACTATGCAAAGATTGGACATTAGATGAATCTCAACATAACTGTGAGTTATTCCTTGAGGATGCCTAATATAATCCAATAAAGAAAATTTTGTATGGAAGCCTTTGTAGTGTTTAACTCCTCATCTCAGATATTTTGGAAAGATAAATATTGCCTGGGGCATTCCTGAGATGAGACAGTAATACTGCTCCAGTATAGGCTATTCTTCTGGTCATGTGACAGAGAATAGAGCACACAAGACAGTAGGCAGTTTACTCTGTGCTTCCCTGTTCATATGTATATAGATGGGCACATAGTAGGTTGGCACATGTACATAGATATACATGGGGTTATGCAACTTGGTGTTGTGTATTTGTTATATACCCTTTCCTAGATTGTGTGAAGTCTTTCTTTCAGTCCCCTCCTCATACCCTGATCATCTCCCATATGGACTACTGCAGGGCTATCAAACTCAAGGCCTGCAGACTGGATTCAGCTCAGATCTGGCCCACGGGGCTGCCCTGGAAATAGTGGATTGGCCCAGGGTGCCTCTGCCAGGGAAAACAGAGCTCAAGAGGTCTGTGCCTGCTCCCCCGAGCTCCGTTTTCAGTGGCAGAGGGTTACAGGAGGATGTCACAGCTGAAAACAGTGCTCAGGAGTGTGTTTCCACTGGCAGAGCGCTTGGGCCACCACAGGTGCTTCCATAACACAAGTGATGTTAAGCTGGCCATGCTCCTGGCTACATACCCTCTGACACACACACACCGAGGTCAAACACAACCCTGATGTGGCCCTCATTGAAACCGAGTTTGACACCCCTTGACTACTGCAATGCACTCTACCTGGGGCTACCGTTGAAGAGTCTTCAGAAGCTACAGCTGGATACAGTAAGCAATGCAAGCAGTTTTGGGTGCCTCTTGAATTGAAACACCTTTGCTACGGGAGCTGCATTGGGTGCCAATTTGTTTCCAGGTTCTATTAAAGGTCTTCGTTATCATCTTTAAAGTTGTTCATGGTATGGGATTGGGTTACCTGAGGATCTGTCTCATCCCTATCACACTGTCCTATCCCACCTGGTCCCGCAGGGAAGGTATGTTGCAAATCCCATCAGTTAAAAGAATTTCAACTGGTGAGATTCAAAATGGCAGCCTTTTCTGTGGTTGCCCCCACTCTTTGGTATATATCAGGCCCAGAGAGGAGGTGGTGCCCGACTCTTGTTCTTTCAAGAGAGTTAAAGACCCTGCTCTGCCAATTGGCATGGGGGTTGAAGAGTGTTATTCAACCCTATGCTGATATGAGGGGTCATTTCTCTGCCTTTTTAATGCTTTAATTTTAACATTTTTAATTATATTTTACCTCCATTTTTATTTGTTTTTATATCACTTTTTATGTTTTTATAATAGGCCATCCAGAGTATGTGAGATGACGTAGAGATGTGAAAAATAAATACAATCCAAACAGAAAAACAGAAGACAGAGGCAATGTAAAAATGGACTCCCTAATTAATCCCTACAGAGAAAGTACACACAGTTTAACATGTTCTTTCATTTCAAAGAAGCAAATAAGAAACCCAGTCATTATTATTTCTGGTTAGAAGATTGGAGAGAATTCCCAAAGTCAGACTATTTGAGATTTCCCTTGTTTATTTATTCTTTATTTGTATTTTAAATTTTTATTTCTATATTTTTATTTTACTTACAATCTATTCTTATATTTATTGTTTCCTAAAAAGTATTGGAAAGAAATTATATAAAGGAAGATTGAGACTTTGCTTGTTTGTCAGCAAGATAACAGAAACATTAATAGAATGAGTAAAATGTTGTGAAGGGAGGGAGTTAAAAAATGGGCTACACCAGAGAAGATTGGGGCTATAGATAAATATCACCTGTGAGATTTTATATGCTTGGAAAAGAAAATTGAAAGTCATTCCTTTTCTATATTTTGTTTCCTTTTTCTAAGTTACTTTTTGCACCTATTTTTCTTTCTGATTGTTAGTTTATGTTAGTTTTTATTTGCCTGTTCTGTAAAAAAACAAATTATACAATTATTCAAAAAAGTAATAAAATTTAACAGAAGACAATCCCCACTCTGAGAGGAAGTTGGTCTTGGTTTGGGATGCTGGTTATACTCCATTTAACACACCACGACTGCCACTCCAACACCAGTCAGATAGCCCAAAATATGAAGAATAACCCAGCATATGAAGCAACCCACTGCATCCCAGCGAAAACAGGGGCACTGCTAATAAAGGAGTTGTAAATAATTCCTAAATTATGCTGTGCATGTTTTCTTTGCCTTATTTTTATATTGCCCTTTCTGATGTCACCTATATGCCTGTATATTTTAAATTATCATGTTTATCTATATATATAAAAGCAAAATATCACTCACGCATCATCATAAAACCTCCAAAACCATAAAGCCTACAAACTTGAAATTTGGCACATATGTTCCTCTTGGCTTCTAGGTGCTAAGAAAGGATTTTTTGAAATGACCATCAGAGCATTAGTATTGCCTATATTATTAATGCGCTCTGATGCCAAGGAGATCTACTCCCCCTCCCCACCTGCAAAACGTAAGCAAAGGAGAGGAGTTTCAGTTTCACAGCAGTAACCAGCTTTAGTATAGAACAGTTGAGCTAAGCCACGCCCAGCCTCCTTGCTGTCTCTTTTTGCTCATGTAGCAAATACTGTTTCAGTTTCCAAATAGCCCTCAACTCTCTCACACACTGACGGGATGCTAGCCAGATGATTACTGATGGATGCTGGTAAGCAGAGGTACATCCCCCTCCCTTATTTTCCTCCCCCAAAACTAAGCCTGACCACATAGCGAAGCACAGGTATTGAGTTAGTCCTAAATATAACCCATGGGCATTGCTAACATTATTTCACACGAAGCTGAGTATATATGTAAATTCTGCATACTTTAGTTCAGACAATGGTAGTCACCCAGCAGAAAAGTTGGAGACATCATCACAGCAAAATGCAGATGGCTTTCAAAAAGAGCCTGAAACTGCTGTTTGCCTTTTGGATTTAATCCTTTTGAAAGACTTGGGTTTTTTCTTTCTCTCACACATTCTGTTAACTTTTCCACTTAATTTCTCTATCCAGTTATGTTCTCGCCTCTTGTCTTCCCTTTTAAGTGGAACTTTTCTTAGATCATTTTTAGCCTAGAGCTACAATTTACAGCGGTCAAATAAATGAATACATATTTTTTTTTTATTTATTTATTTATTTTGATTTGTCAATCGCTTACAAGATAATAGGTATAAGTATAGACATAGTTATGAATACATGAAATGGGTACATTTAAGAAAAATAAAAGAAACAATAAGACAGAGACGGTAGGCACGTTGATGCGCTTATGCAGGCCCCCTACAGACCTCTTAGGAAAGGGGTGAGGTCAATAGTAGAAAGTCTAAAGCTGAAGTTTTTGGAGTTTGGGGAAGAAACCACAGAGTCAGGTAGAGTATTCCAGACACTGACCACTCTGTTGCTGAAGTCGTATTTCCTGAAATCAAGTTTGGTGTGGTTAACCTTGAGTTTGTATCTATTGTTTGCTCTAGTGGTTGAAGCTGAAGTATTCATTGACTGGTAGGACATTGCAATGTATGATTTTATATACCATACTTAGATCAGACCGAAGACGGCGTAATTCAAGGTTTTCTAGGTCTAGAATTTCAAGTCTGGTGGCATAAGTTATTCTACAATGAGTAGAGGAGTGGAAAACTCTTCTTGTGAAATATTTCTGGACTTTATCAACTGTGCTAATATCAGATATGTAATGTGGATTCCAGACTGATGAGCTGTATTCGAGTATTGGTCTAGCAAATGTTTTGTATGCTCTGGTTAGTAGTGTGATATTACCAGAGAAAAAACTACTAAGATTAGGTTAACAACTCTTAATGCCTTTTTGGCTATGTTGTTACAGTGGGCTCTAGCACTTAGATCATTAGAGATGAGTATTCCAAGGTCCTTTACAGAGCTTGGATCATCAACAAGGTCTTGATTATTCAGCTTGTATTTTATTTTCTGATTTTTTTTTGCCAATATGTAAGACAGAGCATTTATTTGTTGAGATTTGAAGTTGCCATTTGTTTGACCATTCTGATACATAGTCAAGATCTTTTTGAAGGGTAGTAGTATTGTCTGTGGTGTTGAATAGCTTTACATCATCAGCGAAAAGAATGCAGTTGCTCTTAATATGATCACAGAGGTCATTTATGTAGAGTATGAAGAGAGTTGGTCCTAGAACACTGCCTTGGGGGACACCACTGTTGACAGGTACAGAATTTGATAGGACACTCCCAATTTTGACCATTTGTTGTCTGTTTGAGAGGAATGCTTCTATCCAGTTATGCAGTTGTCCAGAGATACCATAAGATTTTAGTTTTAGGAGTAGTTTGTTGTGTACCACTGAATCAAAGGCTTTACAGAAGTCTATGTAGATTGCATCTATTGCTTTGCCCTGATCGAGTTGTGTAGTCCATATGTTTCTGCAGTGTAAGAATTGCAGATTACAGGATAGTTTTTTTCTGAAACCAAATTGTTTATTGGAGAGTAGATTGTTTGTCTCTAAGTGGAGGATAATGGATTGGTTAATAATTGATTCCATGACTTTACAGGTGACACAGCATAAAGAGATTGGTCTGTAATTTTCAACTAGGCTCCCTTTTTGAAGATGGGGATGACCGTGGCTTGTGACAATAGGTTAGACAAGCAGCTGGTCCTGAAAGATTTTTCAAAGATTATGTAGAGGTTCTGCTATGGCAGTGGATAGCTTTTTAAAGAAGTAGGCACATATTCTGTCCAGTCCAATAGGTAAGAGATGGTTTTAGATTGCGTAGTGCTTTTTCAACATTGTCTTCTGTAAAATCAATATGTATTAGATCATTGTAGTTTTCTGTAGTTTGGCTAGGAAATACTGGGCATGATCCATTGTTGTTTAAAAATACGGAGCCAAAGAATGCGTTAAAGATGTTGGCTTTAATGGTGCCGTCGTTGCAGTCTTTACCATTAAGTTCTATCAGGGGTGGGATGGACCTTGAATCTTTGTTTGTTGTTTACAAAATTGTAAAAAGCACGGGTAGAATTGGTGCATACAAGGTTTTCCTCTTGTTTAATGTGATAATTGGTGCATTCAGTTTTTATCTGGTGGCATAAATTTTTGTATCAGCTTTTGAACTTGGCAATGTGACCAGATTTGTTTTTCCGCCAGAGTGATCTCTTTTTGGATTGAAGTTTCCTTATTGTTATGGGTAATGTTTTTTTTTGTTTTGGGAGTTGTTGTTGGTACATATAGTTTGATGACTCTTTTGACTTCAAGTAAAAATATGTTGTAATGGTCTTCAACAGTATTGCATCCAGTGAATAGAGATTGCCAATCAAGGGATGAGAGATCGTTGTCTATAAGATCATAGTTGCCTTTTTTGAAGTTATAGTTGGGAATTACGTCATTGTGATGATTTTTGTGTGGGCATATGTTGAGACAAAAGTCAATCATATTGTGGTCACTCTTGGATAAGCGTTCTTTAGTTGTATTCTGTAAATTAAATTCAAACTATTGCAGAAGATGAGAGGCAGTTGTTAAGTCTAGTATTGTTGGTTACTAGTTGTTCCAGTCCCAGATTTGTAACAGCATTGTAGAAGGTTGCATGTATGGGTTCAGTTGTACATTCATTTAGGGTCCAGTTAATATGAGGTAGATTAAAGTCACCAGAAAGAAAAAAGCGTGTAGGCAGTATGTTGCCCATGTTAGTAGTGAATTTATCTTGTTTACTTGTTCAATGTCATAACCAGCTGCTCTGTAACATAGTAAGAATCGAAATGTGATATTTAAGGATAGTTCACAGATGATGGTCTCAGGAAGAGCAAGCTCCTGGGTATCTTGGATGTTTTCTAAGGACTTTTTATAGAAGATAGCAACACCACCTCCTCTATGAATTTCACGATCTGATTGGTAAACATGATAGTCTCTTCTGTGGTAATATACATATATTTTATATATACATATATAATATATACTGTATGTAATTATAAATATACATATATTATATATATTATATAGGGTTCAGTTGTACATTCATTTAGGCTCCAGTTAATATGAGGTAGAGTAAAGTCACCAGAAAGATAAAAGCGTGTGGGCAGTATGTTGCCCAAGTTAGTAGTGAATTTATCTTGTTTACATGTTCAATGTCATAACCAGGTGCTTTGTAACATAGTAAGAATCCAAATGTGATATTTAAGGATAGTTCACAGAAAGAGCAAGCTCTATATATTTTATATATATACATATACATATATGGCATTCAGCTTTGTTCAGGTATTTTCCCACGTCATTGTAGTTGTGCTTTTAAAGTTGTAGCAACGTTTCGGCAGAATCTCATCTGCCATCATCAGGCTTCTTTATGGTGTTTGAACACCA